>JARHVA010002806.1:1325000-1757500 GCA_037957365.1 Torreya grandis | reverse complement strand
TGGGACCTAGTTTTACATCCAATGGTATGGTCCCAAGTATTTGACACAGTGTGTTATTTATTACTTGTATGCTTTGATATGATTTTTGGATAGTATCTAGATTGATTGCTAATTTTTTATAATAATCTAGTGTTATAAATATTAAATATAGAACCATTATCTATCAATAGACATTTGACCATTTTATTTTACACTTGGACTTAAGTGAATAATGGGATATTTGTATCTCTTGTATGTTTTATAGATAATTATTATGTCAAAGGTGATGAATGTTTCTATGTCCTTGAATGTATTCATGATAGAGTAAAATATGTAGTTGTGTATTACTAGGGAGAGTTGTCTCTCAAAATGCCTCATATAAGATGTATTTGTATATTATGACCTCTTGAGTAACTCTAAGATAGAAATTATAGCATGGGTGTTCTTTAGTTATTTTATTATGTCATACCATTTGGTTTGTTTAGATTTCTTCATGGGAAGTAGAAGGGGTTTAGGAGGAACATGTTGACTACATTCATTCTATCATAAAATATGGGTCACTTTACCTTATATATTATTTACAACATGGATCATAGAATCTAAAATAATTTATCGATGAATAATTAGAGCAATATACTAGCTAGTATAACCTTGAGGTCTAGGGGAAGGAGTAAAACTGTAGCCATGCATGCCCTTTGGAAATTAATGGTGAAATAAGTCAAATTGAATTGGATGTTATAATAATATGATTTATGAAAGTATTGATATTATTGATAGTTAATTTTATCCTTATTAATGTTCTTAAATTTTATCCATTTCTTAACATACTTGATCAAAATGGAATACAATATCTAGGTAGAACAATATTAAAATATTAACTTCATGACTTACATTAACTCATAATGTTTATTTATTTTAGCCATTGGTAATGTATAATATTATGGAATAATAAAAAACTAGATATAAAAACCCTTAATAATGTAATTTAAAACCCTATAAGTATGAAACACTAAGAGATACCTAATTTTTGACAAATTTTGATCAATGCATTAATTCAATAATATTGTTTACCTTAATTCAGATTTAGAAACACTACTAGGATAGAAAATAATATATGAATTCATATTATTTCATGTCATTCAAGCTTGAATATGAATGTAAATTCTTAAAATAGATAGCATTGGTTTGACAAGTGGCATATGCTAAATATAGTAAGTACAACAATGTGATAAGTACTTACCTTTTCTAACTAATTATCTGATTGTGACTATATTATGATAATGGAAAATACATTAAAACATGCTTAAAATTCATCTAGAACTAAAACTATGTTTATATCTACATAGGTTGGTATTGTTAGATTTGGGTTAGTATACACTATTGATATTAACTTGTAGTGGTAGAATATGTTTTGTGCTAAAAAATGGGTTTGTGACCATATAATCACCTTCAACTACCTTTATAAGATTTTTAAGTGTGATTTTCACACTTGATGATGTCTTAAACTGCATAAATCAACCTTATTCACCTTAAAATCCTAAATATGATTTTGAGGGATATGAATATAAGAAAATTGGGAAAGTGAAATGGTATTAGCTCACCATAATCACCCCCATTGATGATTGATCTTTGCTTATGTATATGATGCTCCATGAAGGGTAATGAAGCCACACATAATTTTCCCACATAGTTTTATTATGAAATTATACACATTTTTTATATAAATACAATTAATGATTTAGATTTGATACTTGAAATTATTTCTTTGAATTTGATTTGGTATGCCTTAGACTTGGATTATGAATAGTTCTATTGATTTATTCATAATTTGGGAATACTAGGTAATATTTACTTGATGTGTATTAGTATATATGTGTACCAAATAATTGAAAAGTTACCTATCATATGAGGCCTTGGTTTGTATATATGAATCTAATAGGGTAATTTATCATGGTACTAACACACTAGGTAGATGGGCTGACCCCAAAAACATATTTTATTTTTAATATTATCCATTTATAAGAGAGGTTTGATAACTTTAGGCCTAGGTTAATATTGACTGGTGATACTAACCTAATTTGATGTTACTGACCCATGTAAAGGAAGATTAAACTAAAGTTTAGAGATTTTTGTGTATTATAATAATTAGGGATGAAATAGAAAATGATGTTTTTGTAGGTGTGTAGTAGTATAAAAAAGGATCAAACTCATAAGGTAGGATGTCAGCGTGGATAATGGTAAGTTAGGATTATATTTATATTTTCAAGTTGTGAGTGGTAAATTTATGTCAAGATTTTAAATTTAAATTAATCAATTTAATATTTTATTATTTACAATGGCATCCCATGAATGGTCCATAAAGAAGTCATACAGTGGCCTTTAGTTGGTAACAGACCAAAAAGTTATTAGGACTCACCTTCATGTTGTCTCTTCTTAGGTAGTCCATGATTAGTCCATGTGGAAATCATTGGTTGGTCATAGACCACAAAATTCATGAAATCATAATTTTATATATAGTCCCTTACACATTTCATGATTGGTCGATGTGGAAACCAGTAGATGGCCACAAAACATAGAATCATAGAATTAAAGTTATCTTTTAAATGCATTCCATTTTGTGGCTAATGAGAATGAGGCATTGGTGACTTCCAATTTTCCACACATTCATAGAACAATAGAATAATCATTACCAAAATTTAAACTACAAGGACTCATGAATATATAAACTTTAATTTAATTTTTCTTAAGATCCATGACAAAAAAAATTAAGTCGCCAATATCTCTTGTGTCCAACCTCAAAATGATTAACTCTTGAGTATGAAATCCTCCTTATGACAAAAAATGTTATGAACAATCACTAGGAATAACTAAATCCACTTTTGTTATATTGAATACCTATAAGATATTTTAAATCCATGGAACACCACCATTTAAAATAAGACACATTGAGGATTATGATTAGCCAAAAATTCATGGAATTAAGGACTATTATCTTGGCCTCACACAAACTTATTTTTGTCTACAAATCCATCAATTTATATATTGTGACTTAAGGCTTGGGGTCTACTCAAAGAAAAATTATGTAGATAGGTGAAGATAGGCCATGGGACTAATTATTGGTAAAGTTAGGAAAGTTGGAATATAAAAAAGTGCTCATAATAAAACATTTATAAGATGAACCTTAGATTGAGAGACACAAAGGTGGAAACATTTTAACTTTATAAATGAAATTAAGACATAAGGTAAAGGTGATTACAAAAAATTCTTTTTAATTTAAATGAATATATACCTAAATTAATTATAATGGCCATAAGTTTATTTTAGTTTTGTAATTATACTATGTGACCCTTTTCAAATAAAGTTAAAATTTAACTAGGATACCCTAAGGATGAGACTCATAATGAACTATGACACAAAATTGAAATAAAGGGGGAAAATCTTAAATATGATCTGGGGGGAAATGTGACCAATAAGGTAATTGTATAGGGAACCACACAAATTAGACCAAAATATATGATTAAAATAAACAAGAACCTTTTATGAGAAATAGAAACACCTATGAATCCTCTAAAAAACTCTATATATTCTCAACATAATTATCCCAAAATGTGATGGAACATTATGGGATCTAATAGGGTGTTTTACAATGAAAAATATATAATAAATATTAATAAATTGATACATATAACTCTTCACTTGATTCTAATTTCATATGTAACAATCCTATAATAAGAAATATATTCAATTTTCCATTGCCTCATGATTTCATGATGGCTACATTTTTACTATGAGTGGAAATATTTATCAACATATTAAATCCGTTATAACTTATATTGGTAAATATATAGTGAATGTTATAATCATGATTAAAACATTTTCCCAAACCCTAATGGGTTAATTATTAAATTGATTTCATCATTTTCCTAGTGGGTTTTGGCATATATATCATTAGTTGGAGGAAACCTTTTTAGAGCACCATATTCGTAACAAAGTACTAAGGGCCACATATGAGAATATTATCTCTCTCTCTCTTTACCAAAGATAATCTATATCTATTACTTATTACATATTATGATTAAAATATTTCATGCATTAATTAATTTATCAATTAATGGATTTAGGGATGTAGTACATTTTTTGTAGGTTCCTAGCCTTTCCATTCAAAGATAATTTGCTTTATCATACTTTTGAATCTTTAAAATTTATTTTTTGTGAATTGTTGTCAATCAAAAAAGATCTCACATGCTTTTAAAAAAATTACATCTCAATAACATTCTAAATTATATGCCTCCGAATATCCTAATATTTAAAATAAATACACAAACTACTTGGATCCAAAAGGGAAAATTATCAAATATGAATCATGTTTAAATGAAATCATTTATTTTTTTTAAAAATAAATAAAGCATGCTCAAATAATTATTTAATAGATACATGATCAAATTTACATCTATGTGAACCATGATTTCAAACTATAATTCAACTTATTATCAAGACATTTTTTCCCCTTATGATAAATTCAAAATATAGTTGCATAGCTTCAAGAGAAAAAATTCAAGATCTAATTAATCAATAAAAAAATAAGATTCTTCAAAATCCTTCAAAAAAACTACTAGTAATAAATAAAATTAACCTCACAATGGAATTTCAAAAATACCATATATTTAAATTGATGATCAATACCTATGCATCTAAAAATTTGAAAAATATGATCACTTATTATATGATGAGACATATTGGGTGATACTAACCATTCCCACAATTAACATTAATTCCTAACAAGGAATTTTATCAACTTCTACGCATACAATGTTTGACATATTTTTTGTTTGACTAGGTAAATAAGTAGGTTTTTCAAGGCACCTATAATCTAATAGTTAAAATAGAATTGAAGTAGATCATAGTAAGCCCTAAGGGTTGAAAAACATGCTACAACCAAATCAAAATAAATAATGACAAAACCTATAGTAAAATACCAAATAGAACTAATAAAAAAAGAGTAATTATTTAAGGAGCGTAGTATCCTCCTTGAGTTCCTTATTGGGATCCTTATCCTTCATCTTGTCCTTCACTTTTGCCTTAGTAATTCTTGCTCAGGTCCTTTTTCTTGGGCCTTTAATAGTGTCTTTTGGGAATATCATCCTTGATTTCTTTTAGGCCTCCTCTAGGTTCTTATTATTGGTGTTATCCATAGCAAGGGGTTTAGGGGAGGGTTTGGGAGTGAGCTCAATCACCACATTTTTATCTTTCTTCCTCTGGGGATATCTTATACCTCACTAATCTATGTGAAATAATATATCATCTTCCCAAATTATCTATTAATTGAGTTCCATTTTTGATAGGGAACCTAAACTTAACCCACTTTATGGAGTTTCTCATTGAATTTCTCTAGTCATCTTTTATTTTTTTGGACTAGATTAGACAAGATGGCCTTTCCTTTAATTGAATATTCTTCCACATACTCCTCTTTAAGGATGATTGGTTTAGGTTTATTCATAATGAGTTGAAGGGGGATGTCTTCTGAGAGGTTTTTATTATTATGGATTTTAAGGGAGGGGATGGAAGGAGGTTAGGGATAATCTGATGTTGGGTCTTCATTGAGGGAGTCTCCTCCATAGGACCCCCTTAATGAAGCTTCTTTTCTATGCATGGTCTCCCCATGCTTGACAAGTAGAAATATGAGCCCTTGATGAATGATGGCATTTACTTCACTAATTTGGAAATCCATGGCTGTGCTCTCAATGTATTTTAGTAAAAAAAAGATAGACTGATCCTAAAGCCTTGGAAATGATTTACTAACAAAAAGTAAGATGATAATATAAGTGTGAATTTACCTCCCAATTTTTGACATATTTATTGTACTATAGTCTTTTACATAGATTTTATTCTTATTTGTGTTGTGTTTTACATGTGCCTTCCTCCTAGTGCTTAATTTTTTTTTAAAATGATGTCTAACAACATTCAAAAAATATTAAAAATAGAAAAAATAATTATTTTCCTTTATTTTAATAATTTGATACACATCATGTCTATCTATCTATACTAAAGGGTTTTGTGCATCCATGTTTTCATACTTGTTTCTCACATTATAATTTGATTAGGTGAGAAATATAATAATCTAGTTAGATATGGTTATGGTTACATTTGTTCATCTTCAATGGTGGGGGTCATAATTGTTTATTAGTTTTTTAGTTACATAATAAAATCTTTTTTTAGAACTTAAAATTTCTATATGGAGATAATTCTACATATATCATGTTTTTTACTAATTAGTTTCATCATATTTTAATCATGTACATGGATATGTTCATGTTATATTAGCATATTACTACATTGAATGAGTATATTTCATATATTGTCATCAAAATTATATTTATTACCATCCTTAAATATATGACTATGGTTTAGGCATATTTTTTGAGATTAATTCCATTCTTTTATTTTATATACTTCACATGAAACTTACCTTTTATTTTCAAGGACATTTTTATATCCACTTATTTCATGTTGTTTGTTATGTTTCACTAACCTTGACCATTTGAATGTTGATCCCTTTTTTATTTATTAAATTTTATTTCTTGAGTATGAAAACATACTTACCAAGATATTCTATCATAATAGACATTGATATTTGAGGAAATACATAGGTTTCTTAGAATCCCCCTCATCACATTCTTCTTGTTTTTTAGCTTTGTTCCTTTTCTTTCATATGCAGCCCCATGTATTTTTCAATTATATTAATTTTATTCTTCTCATATAGATTTAAAAATGTATTTATGCATGATCATTTATATTTTCCTATTGGGGCATCATAGCTAATATGATCTCTATCGATTAAATTTCTATACACATAATTTCCTATGGGAGAATCATGCCCACATATGTTTCTCATAAACACTCTATGAGTTTATTTGATACTTAATTAATCATAAGATGCCCATGGTGACATGTCACTTATAATTTATCCTACACTTTATATTTGTCATACTTATATCACATTATTAATCCATGTTATTTACATTACTTTCTTTACTACATTATATGGGCTTTCACATCTTTAACGTTGTTTACATCTTGGAATTTCTTGTTTGTGATACAAATAATTCAATTCATTATATATTTCAAATTGGTGTATATGATTTTTTTCACATATTGATAACTTATACTTATGCATGTGTCTTTTATAAATTTCCACTCCATGGATTTGAAATCAAATTCTAGATCTTACACACATTGAAATATGATTGGTTAGAACCAATTATTCATTTATTTCAATATCCTTTTATCTTCATAGAATACATTGGGAGGTAGGGAATCTTTCCAATGTAAAAAAATATCTTTAATTTATGACTCATTCACTATTTTTCATCGCCACATATTCCACCACATTGTATATCATTAGATTTGGATGTTATAGTATATTTTGGAACCCATGTTACATATTTTTCTTACATTATTACAATGATGAATAAATATTCTTAGTAAATTATTAATTCTATTTTTCACACTATTATTATAATATTTTATACCTATATAAATTATATATTTACCATATAGGGGACAAAACATATCTACATTGAAAAAATTCAATAATCCAAAAACATTAGAAAAATTAAAAAATATTTCTTTTTGTAAAAATTATAAAATTAAAAAAAATTACCTATACATGTTACATTTTTACCAATGCTATAGGTTTTCATTATCCATGGTCTACCCATATTATTTTCATGATATTTTCTATAGAGCATACTGCACAGATTCACATGTTAGTGATACTAGATTTCACACTATGTGGCCACATATTGGAGATTAAATTTGATAGACACCATGTCCTAACTTTAGGTCATTGCCATTTTAATATATTTTTACATAGTGTTATCTATAATTGATTTCCATTTATCATATTGAATTAAATTAAATAGATTAGTACATCTTTTACATCCATATCCTATATAACCTGGATGTTATTCATTAATTTTTACATAATATAGGCTCCTTAATGTTGTCACTAATTATTGACATTTTTCATTCAACACATCCATAACTAATTTGTTAATTGTCAAAAATATGAATTAATATTATCCTAATTATGACACAACCCATATCCTATTCAACATAGTCCTATCAACATTACTATTTTGATTAATTTAATAATTAATATAATTTAGTGATGTTAATTAGTCACTAATTACTCCATGTACACTAAATTAAAAATAAACAAATAAAAATAATAATAAAACTAGATAACCACCTCATCATCCCATTTAACCTCCTCATTAACTATCAAAAAACTTATACAAAACTCTTAACACATTCAAACATCATCATTTAAAAAATTTAACTCGCTCAATGACCAATTAGCAAACTCTCCCTTAACTAATTCATAAATTATCAACCAATACATTGAATTAATTTTACTCGTAGACCAAATATCCACTATCCAAAATTGAAGATATTAATAAAATCTAAATTATATTTGATCATCCATTCTTTATCCAAGAAATTTATAAATTGATCATTCTTCCTCATTCTCAAGGGTAATTGCAATTATCTTATTGAATCATTGTGAATATTTTTTGAAGCTAAAGAGATCATGCAAATTTGATATCATCTACTAAAATCAAAAAATCATGCTATTGAAATTTTATTAGACTATCTTGCATAGAAGTTATTGAAAGCAATCACATTTTAAAAATTGAGAGCATATCTACCCAACAAAAGAGAAGTATTTATTTTTTAAGTAAGGTAAGGTTTCTTATTTGTTTTATTTCATTTATTTATCTAAGGGTATGTTAGATTAGAATAGAGGTTTAAGTTGTTTTAATTTTATAATTACAAGATATAATATTTTCATATTACATTTTGTCATTCCCAATAGGTCCTTGATCTATTGCATTTTATAACACACTTTTGTTACTCTTCAAATAGTGTTTTAATTATTTTTAGTGTCTATTAAATTTTAGAATAGTTTTGGTATATGGTGTTAACTATTTGAATTTAAATATAATTAGTTTATGTTATTTTTATATTTAATTTATTTTTGTCTATATAATTAAATTTATACAATGCTAGATGACATTTTTCATCCTCAAGAATGGTGTTTGCATGATACTAATCAATGTTTCTACCCTCTGAAGTAGTTTTCTATCTCTGTGCAGGTTTTTATATGTAGGTATGAGATTATAAATTTTTATCCTACCATAAATTATTTCACACTAATATTCAACATTTTTCATTGATCTTTAGTGTTTTCACACTTTATTAGTTTTGCATTGTAATTTGGTAGCTTTGCACATTATTTTTATCACTCAAAATTACACCCTACTAAGAACGTGTTCATATTCTCACTTTTGTTCATACAATGGAAAATATCTAGGGTGTGGAACCTTATATTATAAATAATATCTAGATGAATGGATGGTTCTATTTATTACACTCGCCTACTTATCTCTAAACTATCTAATTATGTTCTTTTTTGACTAGGAAAAAGGTAGAAAGAGTAATGATAAAGTTGAAAATAAAAATGAAAACTAAAAATTGGGGTGATGCACCAATGTGAAGGTCAATTATTCCTATACTTGAGACACTTTAGAATCTTAAGGACCTAAACATATTATCTTCATTCTAATACAATGGCTCTTACAACACTATTTCACACAAAGGTCATGACAAACACACACTAGCTTGAAAGGAATGAATAATGGTTGAATTCACTTTTAGATTAGGTTAGAATTCAAATTCAGACACCTTATATGACCTAAAATAATTCCTATTTTCTTCATAAAAGTGAATAATTTAGACATAAACATAGGAAAATCATTTATTCACTAAGTTACATTAATGAATATTTAGAGCACACTTCGTGAACAACTTGGAAATGGAGGAAAAATCAATTCTGTATTACTTCAAAGGTGAGGTAATATAAATTTTGGTATAATTTTTGTAATACAAATGCATAATATCCCCTTAATAATTCAAAAATTAATTTACAGATAGAAAGGAAGAATAGAGAGAGAGAGAGAGAGAGAGAGAGTATAATTTACTCAAAAAACATGATATCTAGTCCCTGTCTAGTCATAGTTCACTCTTTACTTCAACTCCACTAACTAAAAACCAACTTAATCTTTAATTCCTCCAAATTACAGCATAACATTTGAGTTTAAACATATTTTCCTTGGAATATGGCATGTAAATTAAAGAAAGTATTTTAGATGTTTGAAAGGTTAAAGTTTGTTGCATTTGTTTGAATATTCTTCAACTTGAAGAGATTGTTGACTGTCTTTAGTTGACTCCTTGAAAATTATATTTAACTCCTTGAATTTGTCAAAAGAGGATGATCAAAAATTATGTTGGTCAAATGAGATTAAATTTGGCATAGAATAATATAATGTTGCATCCATTAAGGATCCATTAAAAATCAAAATTTAGCTACAAGTGTGACTCAAGAAGTGTATCATGAAGATGTTCAAGATGATATGGCAGTATCTAGTGAGATTGTAGTTAGTGAGGTTGGAAAACATGCTCGAGAGGATGTTGATCAAAGCATATTTCAAGAAGATCCTCATGAAGATAAAAATCAATATTTGGATCTCCTTTAATATTTTTAATAATTTGAAATATTTCAAAATCAATATATCATATCTAAAGATGTCACATAAATCCAATAACATTATTCTAATGAGCCCCTAAAAGATGAAATTTTAGCTATTCATATGATTCAAAATATGTTACATTAGAAATATTTATTAGTGTGAAAAAGAAAATTAAGGTGAGTATTGAACCACATGATGAGTTTTTTTATATTGTAGATATGTTGGTTTCAATTTATTCACTTGGAGACAAGTCAAATAGGTTGATAACTAGGAAAAGAGATGATTCAATCAGAATGGCACTCAAACAACAAGTTGTTAGTAATATTCATCAACCAAATGGAAAGGAACTGAGAGGTTTTTATTTTGATATAGGTGGATCTTGAGTGTTATATGTATTAATTTTATATTTCACTTTCCTCCAAGTTTTTCTATGCACATGTTTTGTTAGTGGTTTTAGTTTCTACTTTCCTTTAAGTGTTATTTTGCACATTCTTCAGTTGGTAGTTGATTTCATTTTTAATTCAATGAGTGATTATACATAAGTTTTATAGTTTATTAAAGGCATATTAAGTTTCATATTTTTTTATATTTTCATGACACCATAACCCAATGGATATATCTATTGGTCTTGAGGTTTTAACAAGGAAACAAAGTTGTCAAGAATCTTGATAATTTTGCCACCATTGGTCAAAGTTGCTTATATGCAAGTTTTTAATAAGATTAAATTCATGAATATAATATTTTAAAATGTCATAAAAACATTTAAAAACTTAATTAGAACAAAATAACGCTCAGTAACAACTCACAAGTCCAAATTTTGATAGAGGTTTCTTTTATTCCTCTAACTAGCTAGTTGCAAGCTAGTAAAGACAATTTTCAAATACTCGATACATAAAGGTGAAGAAGATTTGGAAAAAATAGTATTAGGGGTATATTTTGGCCCATATTAAATATATATTAAATTTATTTATTTTATGTTATAGTGTCTTAATATTATGAACAATTTTTAAGAAGAATAGGTACTCTTAAACCCCAATGACTCAGTTTTAGGAGATACAATTGAATTTTTGAGTTCCTTGTTATAAAATAAAAGTTGTTTTATATATTATGTGGATTAAATTACCTTAATAAACATTAATAAATAAAAATTTTGAGGAAAAAAATGAATAAAGGTAAAGGTAAAGGTATTAGGGTTTTAAGCAAGAAAAAGAGACAATAAAAAAGGTAATTTTTGAGAGGTCTAAGAGATTGATTGAGTATATAAAATGGTTTTAATTATTATATGAGTTATTAAATTTCATAATTAAAAAATAATTATGTATTTATTACTCATAAAACTCAATAAAATGGCAAAACTCAGACCTACAAACATTCAAAAATGAAATTATGCAAGCTAAGAAACACCAAAATGTGCATATTGAGTTTTATTGAATAAAATCTCATGAAATTTGACATATAATTATGATTTTATTTAATTTAAGGTTTAATTTTTTTTAATTTATAAACTATACTTTAATATATATATATAATTCCAAAATACAGGTCTATTCATGAAGAAAAGCAAGGGTTCTTGATTCCAAGAGAGCATAAAATGGCATTTTTTGGAGTTATATATGGATTTTGGAGCTAAAAAATTTTTTGAAGGTTTATTATATAATTTTTATTATTTTATAATCATATTTATACTCCTTAAATAATCAAATAATTCAAATTCAATATGTTCTAGGTTCTCATAGTGTATTCAAGAAGCTTTCCAAAACCACAAAAGATGGGCATATCTAGACTAACTAGTATGAAGAGTTGTGATTTTTATAATCAAATAAATAATTAGAAAAAATATTTAATTAATAATTAAACATAAAAAAATTTATCTCTCTATAACTTCTATGTTCCCCTTTTGGCTAAATTTATAAAAGGCCAAGTCAACAATAAGACCCTTCAGTTAGCCCTAGAAAAGTGAAGTTCAAAACATGTAAAATTAGAGAAATTAAGTTCAAGTATTGGTTAATATTTGAGGTCATATTTTCATGTAATATAATAATTATTATTTAAATATGAAATATATCTCCTAATATTCCCCTATTGGGATAAATTTAGAAATTTTAAAAGTCAAAGATGCATGTATGTTACAAGTGAGATAACTAAAGAAAGACTCCAAATTTCAAGTGAGATAAATTCAAACAAACTCCAATTTGAAATTCAAGATAAGTAAAATTAAAAATTAAATATGCATTACATATAAAAAAATATCTAACTATAAATCAAATGGATTTCAATACATGTTGTAATGAGTTAATTGAAGATAGTCAAAAATCTCTTCAAGTTGAAGCCTATTCAAACACATGTAACAACCTTTGACTTTTCAAACATCCAAACTACCTTATATCTTTCATTTCCATACCATATTCCAAGGAAAAAAAATTTAAACTCAAATTATACTTTTTAATTTGAGTAATTAAATCTTTATTTGGTTTTCAGTTAGTGGAGTTGAAGTAAAAAAGTGAACTATGACTAGACAGGGACTAGATCTCTAGTTTCTTGAGTTTCTTGTCTTCTATCTCTCTTCTTCCTTTCTATATTTACATTAATTTTTGAATTATTAATGAGATATTATGCATTTTTATTACATAAAATATTTAAAAAAATTACTACCTCTCTTTTGAGGCAATAAATAATAGATTTTTATTTCATTTTCAAGTTGTTCATGAAGTATGTGTTTAATAGTCATTGATATAACTTAGTGAATGAATAATTTTCCTATTTTTATGCCTAAATTATTTAAATTTATGAATAAAATAAGAATTATTTCATGTCATATAATGCTTATAATTTTTATTTCTACCTAATATGGAAGTGAATTCAACCATTGTTCATTTCTTCTAAACTAGTGTGAGTGTCTGTCAAGACTTTTGTGTGAAATACTGATGCAAGAGCCATTGTATGAGAATTAATTGAATGTGTGCAAGTTTTTAAAATTATAAATTATGTAAAATATATGAATAATTTACCTTCACATTGGTTAATCACTATATTTTTTAGTTTTCATTTCCATTTTCAGCATTAACATTGCTCCTTCTACCCTTTTCATAGTCAAGAAAACATAGAATTAGACAATTTAGAGAGAATTAAGTTAGTGTACCAAAGGGAACCATAAATTCATCAAGATATTATCTCTAATAAAAGTTCCCATACCTTAGATATTTTTCCTTATATCAATGGAAGTGATAATAGACACACATTCTTAGTAGGGTGCACTTCTAAGTGATAATAATTTATGGCATGTCCAATGGGATAATATCTCAAAATATTTATAAATATTGGTGCTATTTTTAGTAATTTTCAAGAAACACATTATTAAATTAATCACAATATGGTGAGTCCAAGTTATATACATCTGGTTTAAGCAGTCCAAGTTTCTAAAAACATTAATTGGTATGTATCATAGTAATCCATTTTATAAAAATCTAGTTTTTGTACCTTCATATCCTTCATATCAAGATGAGAATATTTATGGTTTCACATCAAGTAGAATTAAAATAGAAGGATTTAAATATTCTCATGATATTCACTCCCATCCCACCTCTACTCATGTTTCTAATCATCCTTGGTAAAATCATGTTCTTTCCAATCAACCTTTAAAAAATTGTGCAAAAAATAAGACTTAACTTTGAGAGACAATGTATGAAGAATGATAAAGAAGATGAATACAATAGGCATGAATAATAATTACATATCAAGACTATATAAATAATCAAGATATATAATTATTTAAGAGATATAATGAGGCTACAATATAACAAATATAGCAGCTACCCATGATAGTACAAAGAATTGAGTCTAAAATTCCATATTGTAAATAAGAACTAGAATCCCTTGAACCTTCAAGAGAGTCTACTTGATTCAAAATTACAATTTATTTAGATCCTAATATTATGAAAGAGTATATTCATATTCAATATTTACTCACTCTTCCCCAAGAGCCTAAGACCATTCCATCTTAGAGACCTTCTTGGACCAAGATCCTACTCTTGAGAAAAAGCCTTTTCCAATGCCAATCCAAAATAAAAAGATGGAAAAATTTGTTGAAGCCAAACCAATAAATTTTCCAATTTTATTGAGCCCTCTACCCATCCCTCAAGTTAAATTTTTCCATATATATCAAGAATGTGAGAGGTTGATTTTTGGGTGGAGAGGAAAGCATGAAGCATTTCTAACACAAGATTATATCCCTTATTTCAAATAAATATTGAATGAAACTATTAATTCTAAATCTCAAATCCTTATTAATACCCCTTCAATCCATCTATATATCCTTCAAGTTATATACATAAATTTATTTCAAGACACCTCCAAGTTTGAAAAAGAAATTGAAGAGTGGAAAGAGAAGTAGACAACATCTTCAATTCAATTCTCTTCTCCATTACTTCAAGAACATCATAATCAACATATTACTCCTAAAGTCCCAAGTTGGAAAGACACTATAAGATGTTTCAATAAATTAATTTAAGTCTCTTGCCCTCCCACCATATCCCTTTTTTAAGGAGGATATATTTTATGGAAGACAAAATAACATCCATGTGAAGAGGAGAATTTATCAAAAGAGGATAATCAAGAGTTGTGTTGATCAAATGAGCTTAAATTTGGCATATAAGAATATCATGTTGCATCATTTGAGGAGCCATTAAAAAATAAAATTGAAGATGAAATTGAGACTCAATAAGTGTATCATGAATATGTTCAAGATTATATGGTAGTAGCTAATGAGATTGTAGCTAGTGATGTTGGAAAACATGCTCGGGAGGATGTTGATCAAAGCATATTTTAAGAAAATCCTCATGAAAATTAAAAGTAGTATTTGGATATCCTTGAAGAGATTTAAAATTTTGAAGTGGTTGAAAATGTGTATGTGTGAGTGTCATATAAATCAAATAACATTGTTATAATGAGCCTATAAAATATGGAATTGCAGTTATTCCTGATAATCATGATATGGTTACATTGGAAAGCTTTATTAGTGTGAAAGAGAAACATGAAGTGAGTATTGAACCACATGATGATATATATATATATATATATATATATATATATATATATATATATATTCACTTGGATTCAACTCAAAGAGGTTGATAAGCATGAAAAGAGTTGATCCAACTAAAATGTCACTCATACAACATCTTGTTAGTCATCTTCATCAACCACATGGAAAGGACCTAAGAGGTTTTTTATTTTGACCCAGGTGGATCTAGAGTGTCATATTTAGTAATTTTAGATTTAAATGTCCTCAAAGTGATGTTATGGACATGTTTTGGTAGTTTTTTTAGTTTCTGCTTTCCTCTAATTTATAGTTTCTTAATGAAATTTTTAGTTTTAAATTTAGTGATATTTTAATTATTACATAATATAATGTATATAACTATTATTCTTGAGATTTTAGTAGTCAAACATCCAAGTAAAGTCATCAAGAATGTTGATAATTTCTTCACCATTGGTCAAAGTTGCTTATCTGCAAGTTTTCAATAAAATTTAATTCATAGAGATAATATTAAAAAAAAATCAAAAACATCATAAAAATTTCATCATGCTAAAACCATGATTATTAAAAACTCACAAGTATAAATTTTAACAAAGGTTTCTTATATTCCTCTAAATAGCTAGTTACAAACTAGTGAACGCAATTTTTTAAATGCTCGATACATGAAGGTAAAGAAGAGTTGTTTAAAATATTATTAAGTATATTTTGGGTATCATATCCCATAAATATTAAATTAATTTGTTTCAAGTTATATTTTCTTAACTTTATGAACAATTTTTAAGTAGAATAGATGCTTTAAAACCCTTCTTAAACCCCAATGGCTTAGTTTTAAAAGATATAATTATATTTTTGATTTTTTTGTTGAAATATAACTATTGTTTCAAATATTATGTGGAATAAATTACCTTAATACATGTTCCTAAATAAATATTTTGATTCAAAAAATGAATAAAGGCAAAGGTATAGGTATTAGTATTTTAAGCAAGCAAGAGAGACAGTCACAAAAGGCAATTTTTGAGAGGTTTAAGAGATTGGTTGAGCATATAAAATATATTTAATAATGATAGAGGTTACTAAATTTAATAATTAAAAAATAATTATTTATTTATTCCTCATAAAATGATAAAATTTAGACCTATATTCATTCAAAAATGAAATTGTGCAAGCTAACAAACACCAAAAAGTACATATTTTGAATTTTATTGAATAAAATATCATGAAATTTGACATAGAATTATGTTTTGATGTTATTTAATTTTTTTTTTTGTCTTTAATATACATTATTAGACATAAAATACCAAAATACAAGTATATTCATGAAGGAGATCAGGGTTTTTTGAGTCCAAGAGAGCATAAAATATCATTTTTTAGAGTTGTATATAGATTTTGAAGCTAAAATTTTGTTTGAAGGTATGTTACACCATTTTTATTATTTTTTAATAATATTTATACTCTTTAGCTGATCATATAATTCAAATTCATCAAGTTATAGGTTCTCATAGTGCATTCAAGAAGATTGCTAAAATTACAGAAGATAGACATATCCAAAAGAAATAATGAAGAGTTATGATTATCATAATAAAATGAATAATTATAATATATATTTCCATAATAATTAAACATCAACATGATTCTCTCTCTATAAAATTTTTTTCTCCCTTTAAACTAAATTTAGAAAAGGTCAAAGTCAACAACAAGAGGCTTTAGTTAGCCCTAGAAAAGTCGAGTTCAAAACATGCAAAAGTGAAGAAGTTGAGTTCAAGTATTTGTTAATAATTAAAGCCATATTTTCATAAAATTTAATACTTATAAGGTCAAAATTAAATATCTCTCCTATTATTTCCCCCCTTTGGGCTAAATTTATAAAGTAAAAAATCCAAACATGCATGCAAGTTACAAGTGAGATAATTGAAGATAAACTCCAAGTTTTAAGTGGGATATCTGAAGACAAATTACAAGTTGAAATGCAAGATAATTTAAAGTCAAAATTCAAGATTAATTCAATATCAAAATGATTTAACTGAAGATAAAAATGAATTCAATATGAGTTGTAAGGAGTAAACTGAAGATAGTCAGAGATCTCATCAAAGTTAAAGACTTTTTAGAAACATGTAACAACATTTGACTTTTCAAACATCCAAACTACCTTATCTCTCAAATTTTCATGTAATATTCCAATAAAAATATATTTAAAATCAAATTATACATTATGATTTGGAATAATTGAAGCTTGAGTTGGTTTTCAGTTAGTGGAGTTGAGTTAGAAAATGAACTATGACTAGATACGAACTAGATATTGAACATTATCATTAATTAAGGAAGAGATTGTTGAGCATTATCATTGAGTGTTGATATTTAATATTTAATGTTGTCATTAATGTCAAAAATTCTTATGAATATTTATGTTTATTTCATTGATGTCATCTAATGCCATTTGATGTCAAAAGTTCTTGTGTAAATGCTTGGTCAAGTAAGCCTTGAGGTGTGTATATGAATGAGATCTATTTTCAACATATTGAGTGTTTTTTTTGTGATGAAATAATATTGTTTAAATAATTTTATAATGTCATCTTGATTGAAATCATAAAGAAGTAGCATGAATGAGTATAGGTCAATATATAAAATGTAAAGCATCTTGTAATGCTTTGTCTAGACCTTGTGAGATGGAAGTTTTTGGTAGCATGATCAAATGAGTGAGATATAAAAAAGAATTTGTGTGATCTAAAGATCTATGTAAGTAGTTTTAAAGATGTTATGATTGATCTATGAAGATGAGAATGCTATGAAAATAATGATCCTAATACTACCTAACAATATTTGAGCATGAGGGAGATTGTTTAAGGATTTACATGAGGTGTTGATAACCTTAGAAATAATTATAATATCAGATCTAAAGATATATATATGTAGCTTTGAAGATGCTATAAAGATCCTAGTTGAGCTTCAAATATTTTTAAGTAGATCCTAAGATGTTTTATTTAATATCAAATGAAGAGTGAGTATATGAAATGACTTGATAATACACAATAGGCATTATAACATGGAAAAATTCCAAGGTGAAGTCTACATGGTGGATATAAGGTCATATTTAAGGCCTAATAAGACTTGCAGGTTAAAGCTTAAAAAGAAAGAAGAGAGATGGTGGCCAGATGAGGTAACATGATCAGTTTCCATGACATGAATGAGTAGGTGAATAGTAATAGGTGAATCAAGTTGTTTCAATTATGTGCATGAATTTTTAGGTCTTGGTTTGTAAGAAAAAGACTTGAAAAGTATTTCAAGGCTTCTCAAGTGCACATAATGAAGATTTATCTACCTGAGAATGTTTTCTCAATGCTCATTAGAATGTGTAACATCTAAATGAGAACCTAAACTATCCATGGTATATGAATATTGGTTATATATCAAGGTTACAAGCATTGGTTTTTGGAAATAAGAGCTATGTTATACAAATAATCATTAAGACTAAAAGATGGTCTAAACCCTCATAAAACCCTAACAGTGACCTGATATTGAAGATTTTATTCTAAAGAGATAAAAATAGTTTGATATGATCATACAAGGGATTAGAGGTTAAAGTGAGATTTCCTAGGCATCTCTAGGTATGATTGGTTTCTTAGGTGAGTGAGTACACCCTATAGTAAAGTGCTTGTCTTTACAAAAAATAGTAGATAAAGTTGATTGAGTCAAAGTTTCTAAGTAGATGAAGATAAAAGTTTGAGACTTTTAGTTATTATTCATGAATATTTATGGATTGGTTATTTATCTTAGGTGTGAAAAATTAGTGATACAAGTTGGCCAGTTGCTAATAGACCTAGTGGTACAAATAGTAAGGAAATCAGACAAAAGTGAGAAGATGATTCCTAATGTGTTTTCATGTAAGAGTGGTGCATTGAAATATAAGATGATGTTTTTTAGGCCTTGAATTATCTATCTATGATTTGAAAAATATTGTAAGTTAGAGTAAGAGGTTGAATCATTTAATCCAAAATGGCTTATCGAGATGAGTAGAGTCCATGAGAAAGAAGGTTAGAAGAATCATCTATAAGACTAAAAGTTTTAATTATATTTCTTGATTTGATTAGTTGAGATTGTTATAAATATGTTGTAAGATCCTATTAATTCATTTAAATCCCTTTTAAAAATTCAATCAAATTTTAAATTTTCATATTTCCTTGACTGTGTTTTAGAGTCAGTTGTTGTAAAGAAGTATTTGAGCCTTTTTACCCTGAGTTGAAGCATCAGATGAAGTTTTTGATGACCTTGAGGTCATGAGTTTTTTGGATATATAATTTTTTGACATGTTTTTTTTTAAATTAAGTATATGCGTTAGTTGTTAAAGATATAATTTTTGTATATGCATAGGCCTTTTTATAAACAGTGATTTGAAGAGGGGTTCAAGTAATAGTTAGACCTAAAAGGTATTTTGGACCTAAAGTAATGTGGGCTAAGGTATATTGGAGTGTAATATGATTTTTTACTTCTATTTGAGGTTTTTTTATATTTTTAAAGAAAGATCAAAGGGTAATGTGTTGTTAAGAAGGCCTATTACATCTCCATAAGCCTAAAAGAGGAATAAAGTGCTAATTGATGTATGGATGACCTATTATAGTGACTGATTCATGCTTAAGGAATGTTATTTTAATATTATAAGACATATTCATGGATGAAATAAGTTATTTAAATATGTATCTGACTAACAAGGATATGATCAAATGTCTTGTATAAAAACTAGGTAGTTTAGGCTTATTAGAATGTGCTTAGAGAGAAAGAGCATAAGAGGATAAATGAATAATATAGATAATTTTTTAGAATAATTAGGTAATGTCTACCATAATATAATTTTTATGAATATATAACATAGGTTATACATATGAGGATCAAGATCAGAACACCTAATCAAGCCATGAAGAGGGCTAATTGAGTGAAGAGGGTTGAAGACCAATTTGAGAGAAACAAAAGTGAGCAAAGAGATGGAGTAGATCATAATATATTGTAAAATAAACAAGGATTTATGAAGGTGATAAATAATTAAGTGGATAATTTTGTGCTAATTCATCTAGGGGGTTGGTGCTTCCTTGTAAGTGGGTGCTTGTTAAAACCTAGTTGAGTTGGTGCTAAGCTAATTGGAGTTGGTGGTCCATATGGAGTTGGTGATTTACTAAAGATTGATTTTTATATTATATTAATTTAGTTTATTTACTTCATCAATGGTTTTTATACCCCTATAATTTTTTCCATGTATATGTTGTGTTCATGTGTTTCATGATATTATGTTTTGATGCTTATGCTTGTTAAGATGTACATGCTTTTTATAATGGTTTGTGTATGATTAAGTAGAATTGAATGAAAAGTTTTGAATACTAATTCACCCCCCTCCTCTCAATCATATTATTTCAAATAATTGGTATCAGATCTAGTCCGTTGGAATAGGATTGATAGCCTAAAAAAGATTCTAAGAAGAAAGGATGACTAGCCAATAAGCTCAAGGTGGTTTCTCTATCAATAAGGCTCCATTATTTTAGATTAAGGTAAAAATAGGTTTTGAAGGGACCCCAAAACCCTGAACAAAAGGAGAAAGATAAAATAGTAACGTCCATAGGCAAGCCTAAAACCTACTTCACCGAAGTAACAAAACCAAGTTACAAAGACCTGAAGCTAACAAATGAAAAACCAAAGATAGACCCCAAGTTTTATAGAGACCTAGAAACTCCAAAGTAAAAAGAGTTCAAAAACTAGGTACCAAGACCAGAAATCACAACCAACTAGCAGAACCAACTAAAAGAACCAGGAACTATTATTCTAGTTCCAATATCATCTTCACTGCTTCCTGGATGGCAACAGTCACCTGTGTAGATCCCTCTTGCATTGCTTTCTTTCTTGAGCTTTGTCTAGTTCTCTTGTTAGGCCCCTCCAAAGTTTTGATTTCCTCATTTGCTCTTTTTCCAATGTTTACAGTAGCAGCACAAATGCTAGAGGTTAACTCCTCCATCATTGTTCTGCTTTCCTTTATGAGTTCCCTTAGGTTGTTCTCATAATCTTTGAGTTTTATGGGAATATCCCTCATCTGCTTTTCCATGTTATGGATTTTGTTCCAAACTACCTCCTGTTTACCCTCCATTATTTCCATTTTCCTATTGATTTCCATTATCTCCTTATACGTCCATAAATCAAATTGAAGAGTAGCATCAGCTTTGCAATTGGCCAATCTAGTAGGTGGGTACCTTTCGTCATTCTGCCTTTTGTCACTCCAATCTTTTGTGTTCTTTTTAGGACTGCTTCCAACTTCTTCAATATAGTCCTCCATTTCCATCCATTTCTGTTCTTTTGTTTTAGCTAGGCTTACATTTTGGTTACTTCCTTCCTTTACTTGAGCTCCCATTTCCAAAATTAGTTATAACTATGCCTTTTTAATGTTAAAATGAATATATATCTAATGTCACAAGGACATGATATTTGTAAGTTAGTTATGGATGGGTATATTACACCTCCAATTTTTCCAATAAATGCAACATTTAAAAAGGCTAGTGAAACTCCAAAGTAATGAATGTCATTCTATGTGGTCTGTCATAGGTAGAGATTATAAAAGTAATGCATTGTATTTTATCTAAAGATATATGGCACAAATTTAAGACCATATATGAAAGAGACACCAAGGTGAATATGGCCAAGTTTTAGACCCATAGAAGATAATTTGAAATCATGAGAATGAATGAAGATGAAACTATTGTATCCTACCTATTAAGGATTGATGAAGTTATCAATATCATAAGAGGATTGGGAGAAGAGGTGAAAGATTATATTGTTGTACAAAAGGTATTGAGATCACTAAATCTTAATTTTTAGTCTAATGTGTCTATAGTATAAGAGATGCAAGATTTAGATAATCTAGAGCTAGATGGGCTTCATAGAATCTTGACTACCTATGAGATGAGAACTGATGAAGGAAGACCTCCCAAGAAGGAAGCAACTTTCAAAGTTGAAAATAAATCAAATTCCAAGAAGTTCAAAGATGAGATATGTTTATATATTAATGATGATGAGCTCATATATATGGTTACTAAGAAGTTAAGGTTTGGATTAGGTAAGTATAAGGGTAATTTACCCTTCAAACATTTTAGTTGTGGAAAGATTGGTCACTTTTCAACCAAGTGTTATATCAAAAATAGATTTTATCACAATGAATAACATGATGAAGATGATATAAAAGCATATAAGTTTAACAAGAATAAGAGAGAGTTCAAAAATAATGAATGGAAAGGGCCATTCAAGAATAATAAGATTTTATACACCAAATAAGATAGTTCATCATATGTAAGTGATTCAAACACATCTGATAGTGATTATGATAGGATTGAATATTAATATGAAAAAAATGAAACTTTGTTCATAATCATAAAATTAGACAATTAGGGTTGTTTAAATGGGAAATGCCTCATGATAGATACAAAATCAGATGAAGAGGTATAGTATTGCATTGAAGAAGGAAAAGCTAAAGTGGATCTTAAAGTAAAGCTAGTAAGTGCCCTAGAAGAGTTGAAGCTTGTAAAGAATAAGAAAAAGAAATTGAAGTCATTAGTTTAGGACTATGAGGAGTAAATTGGATTGTTTGAGGAAAGACCAAGTAACTCTTCCAAGGAGTATGAAGAGATCATTCAACAAGTTGAAACCTAGATAGAGATTATGGTAGCAAGCCTAAAGGTTAAAGAGGAAGATTTAAGTAGATATGAAACTAAAATAGAATCTCTTAAATCTAAGTTGGATCAAGCATCTATTAATGTGAAGAGCTATGTGAAGTTTGAAAAGAGCATTGAGGATCTAGATGATATCCTTAATAATCAAAAATATGCAAGTGGCAAGATAGGTCTTGAATTCAAAGAAGACCAAAAGGAGGCATCTCAAGTCAAGGAGACAACTATTGAAGACAAGAAGGTGAATATGAAAATAACTATCAGATATCCCAATACTACAAGGTATGTTAGTTATTTCAATGGTTATTATTTTACATGTAGTTAGTTTGGTCATAGAGCAAGAGAATGTAGAAGACCCTCCAAGAGTGATTATTCATGAAACTATGAAAGAAGAAGCAATTGATCAAAGAAAGATCATAGTCATCATCAATAAAATGGTATGTATAAGGTGGTTTGTTATATCTATCATAATTTAGGACATATTTGAAGATTTATCTTAATAGAGTTATAAAATCATCTAGTCAAGATAAGAAGGTTCATAGTCATGCCACTAAGAAATGGATCAAGAATTCAAACTTTGTAGATAAGGTAAAGATGGAGAAAAATTCTAAAGAAGAATATTATATGAAATCTTAGAGTATAGATAGTGGTTTATCAAGTCACATGTTAGGAAATAAAAGATGTCTTCATTTTCATATCATTGATCAAAGCAGTAAAAATAAAATTGGCTAAGAAGAAGAAGAAGAATGACAAGGTGACTCATGATCAGCTCATAAACCAAGGTGGAATGTTTATTTTAACAGAGCATAAGTTAGAAGTGATGGAATGTCAAGAACACTTTTTATCTACATGTCAAAGAAAAGGATGAAAATGTGGATGATGAAAAGATCAATCCTAAATTGATAGTCAAGCCCAAAAGGATGTTAAAGAATATTCAATCTTGTAAAAATATGCAGATCTAGGAATCTCCTGAGTTTATATTTTTCTAGAGGCCTATGAAAAAGGGGTGGCTCCATTAAGCTTCATGGAGTCATCCTTCTATCATTAGAATCATGAGGGTATAATCAAAGAATAAGACAACATGATGAGATATCTAAGGCTATTATCAGGTATCTAAAGTCAAAGTGCATAAAATTGGTATATAAAAGGTAAGCTTTTGAGATCTATTTTTTATGAGTAATTGATCTAGATCTATGAAGACAAAGGGGGAGTCCATATTTCTACATGTGGTATCTAGTATGGGATATCCTTATGTGTGGTCAAGAGTTTGATCTTATTCTACCATGATAAGAAAGGTATGTGATCTTGAGTTTTTAGTTCTTTGAAAGAAGATATGCTTGATCTAAGAGGGAGCTTGGTAGCTTTGAGTTCTTTGTCAAGAAAGTGACTTATTTTTTATATGCATGGAGATAAGGAGAGATTTTGTTTTATATGCTTCATGGACTCTATTTATTGATATTTTGATGAATCAATTGGGAGAATAACCTGATTAAGAAGTTTCTGAGAATCGTTGTCATAGTTTTTGAAAATTGTGTGTCATTTGGTGTCTTTAAGAGATAGTGTTAGCTCACAAAGAGAAGAGTGTGATACTTTTTCATGTCTACTACTAAAATAATCATGGTAGATTATTCATTTTATGGGGAGTTATTTAGATTATTGATTGATCCTAATCTATGTTGAAGTGATCTTGTAATTTGAATTCATTTTGAAAGAGATGATAGTTGTGGAAGACCTTTTTCATTAATGTCAAAGGGGGATAAAGAACAAAAAATATGAGAAGGAGAAAGATCAAAAATATGAGAAAATAAGAAATATGAAAAAATATAAAAGAAGGGGTAAGATCAGAAAAGATAAGAAAAGACAAGAACCAAGTCTAATAGTTGATTTCCATCAACATTGATTGTCACATTTTTTGAGTGTATTTTTCATCAATCATAAAGGAGGATATTGTTTAACATTATCATTTATTAAGGAAGAGATTGTTGAGCATTGTCATTAAGTTTTGAGATTTAATATTTAACGTTGTCATTGATGTAAAAAGTTTTTATGAAGATGCATGGTCCTTTCATTGATGTCAATCTAATGTCATTTGATGTCAAAGGTTCTTGTGCAAATGCTTGGTCAAGTAAGGCTTGAGGTATGTCTATGAATAATTCTATTTCCAACATAATTATTGTTGTTTCTATGATGAAATAATATTGTTTGAAGAATGTTCTAATGTTATCTTGAGTGAAATCATTAAAAAGTAGCATGAGTGAGTATAAGTCAATATAGAAAATGTAAAGCATCTTGTAATGATTTAATAGACCTTGTGAGATTGAATGTGTAGGTGGAATGATCAAATGATTGATCTTTGAAGAAGAATTTCTGTGCTCTAAAGATCTATGTAAGTAATTATGAAGATGTTTTGAATGAGCTACAAAGATGAGAATGCTCCAAAGAGAATACTCTTTAGAATACCTAATAGTATTTGAACATGAGAGAGATTTTTTGAGGCTGTAAATGAGGTTATGATAACCTCAAACATTATTATAAAGTCAGCTCTAAAGATGTGTATATGTAGCTTTGAATATGCTATACAGATCTTAGTCGAGATATGAAGATCTATAAGTAAATTCGAAGATGTTTTGTTGAAGCTCCAAAGAAGAGTGAGTGTATGAAATGAATTGAGGATACACAAGAGGCATTGGAACATAGTAAAGTTACAAGGTGAATTATAAAATGTGGTTATAAGGTCATATTAAAGGCCTAATAAGACTTGTAAGTCAAGGATTTGAAAGTAAGAAGAGAAATGGTGTCTAGATGAGGTAATAGGATCAATTTCCATAACATGAGTGAGTAGTTGAACATTGGCATAGGTGATTAAAGTTGTTTTAAGTATTTTCATAAATTTTTAGATCTTAGTTTTTAATAAAAAGGCTTGAAAAGTATTTCAAGGTTTCTTGAGTGCATAGAATGAAGAGTTGTCTACTTGAGAAGGTTTTCTTAATGCTCATTGGCATGTGCAGCATCTTCATGAGAACCTAGTTGTCCATTGTAGATGAGTAAGGGTTCTATATCAAATTTCCAAGATTTGGTTTCTATAAAGAGGAGCTAATTTTTATGAATGATCATTAAGATTGGAAGATGGTCTAAACCCTTATAAAACCCTAATAGTGACCTGATATTAAAGATTTTATTTTAAAGAGATAAAAAAAATTAATATGATTAGACAAGTGATTAGAGGTTTAATTTAACTCTCTCAGGCATCTCTAAGTTTTATTGGTTTCTCAAGTGAGAGAGCAAACCCTACAAGAAAGTGTTTGTCTTTTAGAGATTTATTATAGTAGATAGAGTTGATAGAGTCAAAGTTTCTAAGTGGATGAAGATCAAAGTGTGAGACTTGTAGTTATTGGTCATAAATATTTATAGATAGGTTCTAGATCTTAGGTGTGAAAAATTGGTGATCTAAGTTGTCCAATCACTAATAAACCTAGTGGTGGAGATAGTAAGGAAATCAGATAGAAGTGAGAAGATGATTCTTGATGTGTTTTCATGTAAAAGTGATGCATTGAAATACATGTTGATATTGTTTATGTATTGAATGATCTATCGATGATTTTTATAATATTTTAAGTTAGATTAAGAGGTTTAATCATTGAATCCAAAATGTCTTATATGGCTGAGTAGAGTATGTAAGAAGGTAGGTCAGAAGATTGGTCTATAAGACCAATAATTTTCATTAGAACTCATGATCTGATTAGTTGAGGTTTATTTGAGAGTGTTATAATTTTATTTTTCATTCATTAAAATCCCTTAAATATATTCAATCATGTGTTATATTTTCATGTTTCATTGACTGTGTTTTGGAGTCAGTTGGCAGTTCTAGGTGAACATCTTACAAAGAAGTATTTAAGCCTATTTACCCTAAATTAAATCATCATATGAATTTGATGATGACCTTGAGTTCATGAGGTTTCTATATATATAATTTTTTTCCATGTTTATTTTTAAAAATTAATTTTATGCCTCATTTGTTAAAGATAGAGTTTTTGTATATGTGTAGGGCTTTTTATAAATAGTGATTTAAAGAGGGGTTCAAGTGGTAGTTGGACCTAAAAGATATTTTGGACCTAAATTAATGTTGGATAAGGTATATTTTAGTATCATATGACTTTTTCTTTCCATGTGATGTGTTTATTTATGCTTAAATAAATATCAAAGGGTAATGTGTTGTTAAGAAGGCCTATTAGGTCTCTATAAGCCTAAAAGAGGATTAAAGGGATAATTGATGTATGGAAAACTTATTATAGTGATTGATTCATGATTAAGGCATGTTATTTTAATATATACAACATATTCATGGCTGACTTGAGTGATTTGAATATGTATCCAACTAAGAAGGATATGATCAAATTATTTATATAAAAGCAAGGAAGTGGTAGGCTTATTTGGGTGTGCTTAGAGAGAAAGAGTAGAATAAGATAAGCAAATGATATAGATCATTTGTGAGTATAATTAGGTCATGCATACCATCATATAAGTGTTATTAATATATAATAGAGTTTTTTCATATGAGGATCAAGGTCAGAAGACCTAATCAAGCTATGAAGAGGGTTAGTTGAGCGAAGAGGGATGAAGGCCACTTTGAGAGGAACAGAAGTGATAAAATAGATGAAGGATTAGATAATCATATATTATATAATAAATAAGGGATTATTAATATTATCAAAAAATTATGTGTCTTAGTTCGTACCGAGTCATCTAGGGGGTTGGTGCTTCTTTGTAAGTGGGTGATTGCTAAAGCCTAGCTAAGTTGGTGCTGAGCTAGTTGGGGTTGGTGTTCCATGTGGATTTGATGATTCACTAAATATTTATGTTTGTCTTATAATAATATAGTCCATTTGATTCATCATTTTAATTTTTCCCTTAGAGTATTTCCTACGTATATGTTATGATCATGTGCTTTATGCTCTTATGTTTTGATGCTTATGCTTGCTAAGATGTGCATGTTTGTTAGAATGGTTCATGTATGGTTAAGTGGAATTGAATGAAAATTTTTGAATACTAATTCATCCCCACTCTTAATCACCTTATTTCCAATAATTTTTATTATATTTAGTACTTTGAAATAGGCTTTATAGCCTAAAGGAGATCATAAGAAGCAAGGATGACTAGACAACAAGCTCAAGGTGGTTTCTCTACCAATAAGGATCCATTTTTCAATGAATCTAACTATGCCTTTTGGAATGTCAAAATGAAGATATATCTAATGTCACAAGAACATGGTATTTATTATTCAATTTTGGATGAGTATAGTACACCTATAATTCCACCAACATATGTAACAGGTAAAAAGGCTAGTGAAAATTACTCCAAAGCAATGAATGTCATTTTATGTGTAATATTAGAGGTAGAGATTATAAAATCAATGCATTGTGTTTCAGCCAAAGATATATGGGATAAATTGAAGACCATATATGGAGAAGACACCAAGGTGAAGATGTCCAAATTGTAGACCCATAGAAGATAGGTTAAAAGGTTGAGTATGAATAAAGATGAAACTATTGTATCCTACTTGTTAAGGGTTGATGAAGTTGTCAATATCATAAGAGGATTGGGAGAAGAGTTGAAAGAGTCTATTATTCTACAAAAGGCATTTAGATCACTAATTCCTAAGTTTGACTCTAAGGTGTTTGCATTAGAAGAGATGTAAGATTTGGACAAGCTAGAGATAGATGGGATTCATGGCATCTTGATTGCCTATGAGATGAGAACTAATGAAAGAAGACGTCCAAAGAAGGAATTAACTTTCAAAATTGAAAAGAATTCAAAGACCAAGAAGTTCAAAGATGAGGTATGTTTAGATATTGATGATGATTAACTCATAACTATAGTTTATAGGAAGTTGAGGTTTGGCTCAGGTAAGTACAAGGGTAAGTTACCCTTCAAATGTTTTAGTTGTGGCAAGATTGGTCACTTTACAACCAAGTGTCCTAATAAGGATAGATCTGAGCATTATGAAGAGCATGATAGAGATAATAAAAAATCCTATAAGTCTAATAAAGTCAAGAGAAAGCTCAAGAATAATGAATGAAAGGGTCATTCAAGAGTAAGAAAATTTTATACACCAAAAAAAAAATCATCATATGTAAGAGATTCAGACATGTCTGATAGTGATGATGATAGGAATGAGTCTTAATATGAAAACAATGAAACTTTGTTCATAGGCATAAAATCATACAATGAGGGTTGTTCAAATTGGAAAGGCCTCATCATTGATGCAAAATCAAATGAAGATGTATATTATGATAGTGAATAAGGATAATTTAAACTAGATGTTGAGGTAGATGATGTTGAGGATAAGAAGGGTTGTCCAAAAGTGAGTATTCATGGAACTATGAAAGAAGAAACAATTGGTCAAAGAGAGATCATAGACATCATAAATAAAATGATATGTATAAGGTGTCATATTATAATTATCATAATGTAGGACATATTGTAATACTCTATCCTAATAG
Organism: Torreya grandis; assembly: GCA_037957365.1. NCBI lineage: Eukaryota > Viridiplantae > Streptophyta > Pinopsida > Cupressales > Taxaceae > Torreya > Torreya grandis. Next base: position 1,727,703 of record JARHVA010002806.1, on the reverse strand, counting down.
AGTTATAAGTTCATCTAGTCAAGACAAGAAGGTTCATAGTCATGCCACTAAGAAATGGATCAAGAAGTTAGACTTTGTAAATAAGGTAAAGATGTAGCAAAATTTTAAATAAAAATATTTTATGAATGCTTAAAGAATAGATTGTGGTTACTCAAGTCACATGAAAAAATAAAAAAGAGGTCTTGGTTCTCATATGATTGATCAAAGTAGTAAGAATAAAGAATTGGCTAAGAGAAGAAGAATGACAAGGTGAGTCATGATCAACTCATAAACCAAGGTGGAATGTTTTCTAATATAGAGAATAAGTCAAAAGTGAAGTAATATCAAGAACACTTTTTATTTTCATGTGTTAACAAGGTAGTCAAATAAAAAAAGAAGGATGATAATGTGGATGATGAAATGGTCAAACATAAATTGATAGTCAAGCCCAGAAGGATGTTGAAGAATATTCAGTCTTGTAAAGATATGGAGATCTAAGAATATCCTGAGTTTATCTTTTTCTAGAGCCCTATAAAAAGGGGTGACTCCATTAAGATTCATGGATAAATTATTCTATCATCAAAATAATGAGGGTACCATCAAATAAAAAGGTAACATGATGATATATATAAGGTTGTTATCAGGTATCTAAAGTCAAAGTGCAAAAAATTGGTATATATAAGGGAAATTTTTGAGATCTAGTTGTTATGAGTAATTGATCTAGATCTATGAAGACAAATGGGGAGTACCTATTTATATATTTTGTATCTAGTATGGGATACCCTTATGTGTGGTCATAAGTTTTATCTTCTTTTTCCATGATAAGAAAGGTATGTGATCTTGATTTTCTAGTTCTTTGGAAGAAGATATGTTTGGTCTAAAGGGGAACTTGGTAAATCTAAGTTCTTTATTAATAAATTGATTGCTTTTTTGTATTCATGGAGATAAGGATATATTGTGTCTAAGATGCTTCATAGACTCTATTTTTTGAGCTTTTGATGAATCATCTAGGAGAGTGACATGATTGAGAAGTTTCTGAGAATGTTTGTCATAAGTGGTTATCATAGTTTTTGAAGATTGTGTGTCATATAGTGTATTTAAGAGATAGTACCAACTCACAAGGAGAAGAGTGTGATACTCTTTGATGTATATCGCTAACAAAAGCATGGTGGATGCTTGGTTTGAGGGGGAATTATTTAAATTATTGATTGAGCTTGATCTATGTTGAAGTGATCTTGTAATATGAGTTCATTTTGAAAAAGATGATAGTTTTGGAAGACCTTTGTCATTAATATCAAAAGAGGAGAAACATAAAAAAATATGAGAAGGAGAAAGATCAAAAAATATGAGAAAAGGAAAAAGATAATAAAAGATAAGAAAAGGGGCAAGATCAAAAAGGATGAGAAAAGACAAGAATCATGTCTAATAGTTGATTGCCATTAAGAATGGTTGTCACAATTTTTTGTGTGTTTTCCATCAATAACAAAGGAGGAGATTGTTAAAAATTGTCATTTATTAAGGAAGATATTATTGAGCATTGTCATTGAGTGTTGAGCTTTTATATTTAATGTTATCATTGATGTCAAAAGTTCTTATGAAGATGCATGGTTATTTCATTGATGTCAATATAATGTCATTTGATATCAAAGGTTCTTGTGCAAATGCTTGGTAAAGTGAGCCTTGAGATATCTATATGAATGAGTTCTATTTTTAGCATAATGAGTGGTGTTGTTGTGATAAAATAATACTATTTGAATAATGTTCTAATGTCAACTTAAGTGAAATCATTAAGAAGCAACATGATTGAGTATAGGTTAGTATAGAAAATTTAAAGCATCTTGTAATGCTTTCTCTAGACCTTTTGATATGGAATTTATAGGTGGCATGATCAAATGAGTGAGTTCCAAAGAGGAATTAGTGTGCTCTAAATATCTATGTAAGCAAATCCAAAGATTCCCTAAATAAGCTACAAAGATGAGAATGCTCTAAATAATACTGGATAGTATTTGAACATGAAGGAGATTGTTTGAGATTGTACATGAGGTGTTGAGAACCTTAAAGATGATTATAATATCATCTCCAAAGATTTTTATATGAAAATCAAAAGATGCTACATTTATCCCAATCAAGCTTTGAAGATTTGTAGGTAGCTCTACAGATGTTCTATTGAATATCCAAAGAAGAGTGAGTGTATGAAATGACTTGAGTATACAAAAGAGGCATTAGAACATAGGAAAGTTCTAAGGTGAACTCTACAGTGTAGATAGAAGGTCATATTCAAGGCCTAATAAGACTTCTAGGTCAAGGGTTAGAAAGCAAAAAAGAGAGATGGTAGTCAGATGAGGTAATAGGATCATTTTCCATAAAATGAGTGAGTAGGTGAACATTATTAGAGGTGGATCAAGTTGTTTAAAGTATTTTTATGAAGTCTAATGTCTTGGTTTACAATAAAAAGGCTTGAAAAGTATTTCAAGGTTTCTCAAGTGCACAAAATGAAGAGTTGTCTACCTAATAAAGTTTTCTCAATGATCATTGGCACATGTAGTATCTACATGATAACCTAATACATCCATGGTGGATTAGTAAGGGTTCTAGATCAAATTTATAAGCATTGGTTTCTATAAATAAGAGCCAATTTTTATGAATGATCATTAAGAATAAGAGATGGCCAAAACCCTCATAAAACCCTAACAGTGACCCAATATTGAATATATGGATCTAAAGAGTTGAGAATAGTTTTATATTATCATACAAGTGATTAGAGGTTGAATTAAACTCTCTCAATCATCTCCAAATGTGATTGGTTTCTCAGGGGAGTGAACAAACCCTATAATAAAGTGCTTATCTTTCAAAAAAATATTGTAGTAGACAGAGTTGATTGAGTCAAATTTGTTAAGTGGATAAATATAAAAGTGTGAGACTTAGTTTTTCATTAATATTTATGGATAGGTTATAGATATTAGGTGTTAAAAATTGGTGATCCAAGTTGTCCAATCACTAACAAACCTAGTGATGCAGACAATAAGGAAATCAGATAGAAGTGAGAAGATGAAACCTGATGTGTTTTCATGTAAGAGTGATGAATTGAAATGAATGACAATTTTTTTAAGGTCTTGAATGATCTATCCATGCCTTTCATAATCTTGGAATTTATAGTAAGAGGTTGAATCATTAAATCCGAAATGGCTTATTTAGATAACTAGAGTTTATGAGAAAGAAGGTCATAATATTGGTCTATAAGACCAATAATTTTCATTAGATATCATGATATAATTATTTGAGTTTGATATAAGGTTTATATAAGGTATTTTCCATGAATTTAAATCCCTTAAATATATTCAATCATGTGTTATATGTTCATGTTTCCTTGACTTTGGTTTGGAGTTAGTTGGTAGTTCTAAGTGAACATCTTATAAAGAAGTATTTGAGCATGTTTACCTTGATTCAAACTATCAGATAAATTTTTTGATGACCTTTATGTAATGAAGTTTCTATATATATAATTTATTTCCATGTTTTTTTGTAAAAATTAAATATATGCCTCAAATTTTCAAGATAGAGTTTATGCATATGCATAGCCTTTTTATAAGCAGTGAACTGAAGAGGGGTTCAAGTGGTAATTGGACCCACGTATTATGGACCTAAAGTTATGTTGGATAAGGTATATTATAAATTTATATGACTTTTTCCTATTGTGTGAGGTTTTTTTAAATGCTTAAATAAATATCAAAGGGTAATATGTTGTTAAGAAGGCATATTAGGTCTACATAAGCCTAAAAGATGAGTAAAGGGATAATTAATCATGGCCAACCTATTGTAGTGATTGATTCATGATTAATGCATGTTATATTAATATTATAAGACCTATTAATTTCTAACCTAAGTGATTTGAATATGTAACTGACTAAAAAGGATATGATCAAATAACCTATATAAAATCAAGCAAATTTAGGCCTATTTGGGTGTGCTTAGATAGAAAGAGTAGAAGAGGATAAGTGAATAACATAAATCATTTGTGAGAAGGAGGAAGTCATGAAAACCATTATAAAAGTGTTATGAATATATAATAGAGGTTAGACATATGAGGATCAAGTTTAAAATACCTAATCAAGCCATGAAGAAGGCTAGTTGAGTGAAGAGGGCTAAAGGCCAGTTTGAGAGGAATAGAAGTGGTCAAAGAGATAAAGGATTAGATAATCCTCTATTATAGAAGAAACAAGGGTTTTTTAAGGTGATCAAATAATTAGGTGGATGAGTTGGTGTTAAGTCATCTAGGGGTTTGGTGCCTCTTTGGAAGTGGGTGCTTGTTTTAGCCTAGTCGAGTTGGTGTTGATCTAGTTGGGGTTAGTGCTCCATATGGATTTGGTAATTCATTAAAGATTGATATTTGTCTTATATTATCGTAGTTTATTTTATTCATCAATGGTTTTTCTACCCCTAAAGGGTTTCCCATGTATGTGTTGTGTTCATGTGTTTCATGCTCTTATTTTTTCATGCTTATGCTTGCTAAGATGTACATGCTTTTTAAAATGGTTCATGTATGGTTAATTGGAATTGAATGAAATTTTTTGAATACTGATTCATCCTCCCACTCTCAGTCATCTTGTTTCCAACACTAGATCTCTAGTTTCTTGAGTTTCTTGTATTCTCTCTCTCCTCTTCCTTTTTATATGTACATTCAATTTTGAATGATTAAGGGGAGATTATTCCTTTGTCTTACATAAAATCTACCAAAATTTTTGCTACCTCACCTTTTAAGCAATAAAGAACTGATTTTTCCTTTATTTTCAAGTTGTTCATGAAGTATGTGTTTAATATTCATTGATTTAACTTAATGAATGGCTGATTTTCCTATTTTTATGTTTGAATTATTCACCTTTATATAGTAAATAAGAATTATTTTAGGTCATATATACTATCTAATTCTAATTTATACATAATCTAGAAGTGAATTCAACCATTGTTCATTCCTTTTAAGCTAGTGTGAGTATATGTCAAGACCTTTATGTGAAATACTGATGCAAGAACCATTATATGAGAATGAAGTGAATGTGTGTAGGTTATTAAGCTTTCAAAGTGTGTCAATTATAGTCATAATTTACCTTCACATTGGTGAATCACCCCAATTTTTAATTTTAATTTTCATTTTCAACTTTAGCATTGCCCCTTCTACCCTTTTCCTAGTCAAGAAAGCATAGAATTAGTTAGTTTAGAGAGAAGTAGGTGAGTTTACCAAAGGGAACCAGCCCTTAATCTATATATTCTCTCTAATAAAAGTTCCAAAAACTTTGATAGTTTCCATTGTATCAATGTAAGTGAGAATAGGCACATGCTCTCAGTAGGGTACAATTTTGAGTGATAACAATTACTTTAGTAGTTTTGAATTGATCTTTATAAAAAATGTTTAGATGTATCCTTCTCTAATTTTTTTTTTAATGGATATTGTGACTATTAAATGGTATTTTCACTCTGATAAATGATGCTTACACTCTAATAATAAACATTTTTATTTTATTCCTTCTTTACTTTGTTTTTCTAGTTTTATGTTTTCTATTTTTGTTGAACTTGTAGGTTTCACTTGCTAAAAACCATATTAAAATAATAATATGTTATTTTCATCACCTCATGTCAAAGTCTCCAAATTTGAAATACCTTTTTGTAACATTTTAAAAATTAAATATTTTTTCTTGCATTAATGTTTATATGTATCTTGTTTACATATATATAACTATGTATGCTCTTCTCTTGTGCCAAAAGGTGACCTGGAGAATGAATAACAATCTAGTTACTTATGTTCCCCTAAAAATTAATTAACCATTTATCATATATCCTCATGTTGAAATTTGATCTTGAAGATTATAAATGAGTTTGAATTTTTATTTTTATTTTTATTTTTCGTAAGGGTTCTAGTGACCTTAAATTTTATCACCAAGTGCTTGGCCAAAGTTCTATTAGGATATATAAATTCCTTGGTGTGGAAGTTTTCAATAGATAATAGTTCACCTATTTTATTGGAATTGTGAAGTGAGGTGGTTTCATCCACCAATTCACACACTTTTAAATGATACACTTGTCTCATTTATTTGGGCTTCCATGTACTACAAGGCATATATAGAGGATGCCCCTAGATAAACTTTTAAAAACTAGCATAAGAACCTTTAGTTGTAAGCATGTAGTCGTTAAAACAAAACAACATTCCCTAATACCACCCACCATGTACCTTTCAAGGTATTATAAGTGGTCCACTATTTAGTTACACACCTAATTTAGTAGATTAGTTTGTGTTGATTGTGTGTATTTATTTATCCCTTTGTGATATTGAGGAAACATAATGTGTATGACTTATCACATAGCTCTAGTTTACTTATATATATATATATATATATAGGATAATATAAATATGATTTTTTTAGATATGGTTCATGAATCATTTTTATCTCAAAATTTGTACCAAAGATACTATATATTTAAGGAAATTCTAAGTTGGTTTCCTAATGAGACGCTATTAGTATTGGTTTGATTTAGAGTTTTTGGTATATTAATATTGGGAGTATGCTTTAAATTAATGTTAGTTATGTTTAGATTTAAAAAAATTAGGGTTTAAATACATTTACTTTACTCTAGACTTATTAGAAAACATTATGAGTTGGTTCTTATATTTAGGCCTTAGGTAAATGAATGCTCGACCAAAACAATAATACTGATTAATTAAGTGGTGAATTATTCTATGTGGTTTTGAAATTATCTTTTATTGTATTAAACTTTACTATTCTCATTTTCATGGGATCCTTATTCCATGATTGACCAATTGTGTAAAGTGTCCTTCTTATATATATTATGATATTGCAGGAAATTTGGATGTCCTAAGTCATATCAGAAGTAAATGATACCTAAATCATGTTTTTACCTCCTAAGAGACTGAGTAATAGGTTTGGGGTAGTATTTAACAAAGGAATATGTATCTCTAATTTATATGAAGAGTCAAAAAATTAGGTCAACCAATTAAACCCTAAAACTTTCAATTAAACCTTAAAATATAATGATCTCTTATAAATTGCATATAATCCTAACACCTTTACTAAGAGATTCACATGTGTAATCAATATATGATCATTGCACAAATTAATATCCTCATATATTATTGCTACCTAGAATTTTTATGTTTTGTTGAGATCATTTTATTGAAGAGGGATAAATCCTAGTTAATGTTACATTGGATGAGGTGTATAACCACAAAATTACTATTGAAATTCACATAAACCAATTCACTTAGTAGGTGATTTAATATTACCTATAGTTATTAAAAAAAAGGGTGATAATCATCACATTCATGATTTTTTTTTTTTAAATTGTAATAAGAAAACCATGAATAAGTTCAATGTTAGTAAATGTGTATATTGACTTTTTTAAAGTGATTTTTTTGTAGGTTGTTAGGGGATGTTACATTGGTATCAGAGCCTAGGTTGTAACCCTAGGGATATCTAGGAGAAGAAATTATGTTTTCTTAATCATTAAATTGAACTAATAATGATTCAATTGAAAAGAACTATGATGTTATCTTGTTAAAGGTACTTAGCCTCTCTTGACCTGAACAACTTAGTACTTTGTTATTTGACCTATTCTTAGTCTAATGGATGTTCACATTGGACTCTTTTAGAAATAACCCTTTTTTTGGAAAGAGTGGATATATACTTGAGATCTTGAAGTTGATAATTTCCATATCACATTAGATGTTGGTTCTAGATAACCATCATGATTTATAGAGGAATGTTGGAGCTTGCATTTTAGGGTCCATTTTTTATTTTTCAATATGGTATAAAAATAATTAATAATGTATCCTTAACTCCTTAATAATACATATAATTATGTTTATTTCCTATTTCATTTCCCTATATGTTGTATTTACAAAAATAGTATATCATGATGATGCTAAAAGCATGTTAAGGCTTGTTTCATAATACACATGCTTTATGTTGACAAAAAACTATAGTAAATAATTTTGGCATGTGTTATACCATGATTTTAGAAAGCATATGGTTGTTTTTGTTGTTATTCCTTGACAAATTCTAGTTAGGACACTTATTATGGTTGTTGACAGGTTATGCAATTAAAATTTTAAAATTTTACCAATTGTGTCACTACATAATATTATGCTTATTGTGAATTGAATATTATGATCTTATTTACAATATGAATTTTGAATAAGTATCAAATTTAGTACTTATTGAGCTGATATAACACTCTTATGACATGTGGTACTATGTAGAGTGAATTATTTTTGTAAGTATAAAATACTCATTCTTGGGTGAGGTTGTTTCCAAGATATCTCACTCTTAGATGGTGTAAAGATAAGATCTTATGAAATAAAAGTTGAAAATTGTGTGTTTACTTGGTTTTATGTGCTTTTTGGGATGTATGTTTCATTTTTCATGACTAGTTAACTCATGTTCCTACCATGAACATGAGGTGTTGCCCCAACACATAAATTAGCACTGGTATCCATGTTACAATCTTAAGATGAGATAAGTGCTTAATGAATCACAACTTTTTCCCATGTGTTTCAATATTTTATGCAAAAATGGAATCGTACTACTTGTTGAAATATAGGTATGTGATGAATAATAAATATTGGTTAGCACTGGTAAGTGTATACATGTTTTAAGGAAGGTAATATCTAGCTATGTCTAAAAATAATATTTTGTATTAGTAAATAAGTTGGTGATGTATATTTCCATGAAATAAGGGTACTATTAGATGATGATCCTATTGAAATGTGTTTGTTGATTTTTTTATTGAAATAGATGGCCTTATAAGTCATTAAAATAGATTTTCTTACTTAAACTAAAAATAGCTGATTGAACATATATTTTTAACAATTATTGTAAACTTATTAATATTTGATACAACATGAATATTCTACTAGAATCTATGGATTTATTATTTAAAATTAGTATAAGTGTATTATAATGCATTTGATCAAAACTAAGATCAAATGTGGTTAATAGTTATTTTTTAAGCTAAGAAATTTATCTAATCTCAAGTTCAAATTTTACATCATGAAAAAAAGAGCTACATGATAAAGTGATATGAACATAATTATTATAATCCTAAATAAGATTTGCAATGGTATAATAAATAAAAGATTTAGATACATGGGTTATACTAATATGTTGATTGACACTAGTAAGTGCATAACTACTCAAAAAAGGTAAGAAATTTTGGGGTCTTAGCCCATTAGTAAAGCATTCATGCCAACATGACATTCACTTGGGTACAAGAGGATAATTTTTTCAAGTGGTTAGCCTTCAGGTTTTGTAGCTAGTTAGAGGTTGCAGTGTAAATCTTACACTAGCTAGCAAGTGGCTAACCATCTTTGATATTTTTAGGGCATCATCAAAGATTTGAAGGGACATAGAAGATGTAGCATAGAATTCATAGAGTCATGGAGCTAGTAGTCATAATGATAGACTCTCAACTCAACACTCAGCACGCAACTTCCACCCTAGTAAAGATGCTTCTATAGGCTTATTTAAGGAGATTAACCTAGAAGAGAAGAGGGAGATGAATAACTAGGAGGAGCTCTATAAAAATGAATTTACTTTGAATACATTGATCTAGCTACCATTAAGACTATAAAAATAATATGGAGTCCACTTGAATCTAATTGTATGTGCCCAAACTCATCTATGAGCCTCTAGGTTGATAATTGTATTATATGAATATGAATTCTATTATGAACTTTGATCAATGATTACTATTATTGCATTAAATAAGTTGTGTGTCTGGTTTTAAATTTTTTATAGTATTGCCAATGAGATGCATATTTTTATAATGTCATTCATCCAATTTAATTATATTAATTATTGGTTATACATTTTACTGGCTCATAGATTTAATGGAGTCCCTATAATGAATCATGATGTGATCATTAGTTTTCTTGAAGAATGAATATAGATCCTATACTAGTGACCCAAACCTAGTTTAAACCACATGTCTAATATGATTAAATTGAGTAAAAGCAGTCTTATGACCCTTTAAGTGCCTAGATGACCCCAATTTTAATCTAATAAAGGCATGTACCTATGGATATACCTTAAGCTTTCTTTGAATTGCTAAAGTCCCCTAATTAAGGCCTTATGCCATGGCACAACTAGCCCAACATAGGCCCTAGTTCCTTCTCAATTACACTTCAGGTGAGTGCATAAGGCTTGTGCCTTATGTGGATTGATGATACTACATCTAAGTTTTTAAATGTTGAGTGCATGGGGAATATCCCATGCTTGTGTTAGGTTGTAGTAAATCAATACTCTAGACTTATTACAACATTTTGGTTCCATTCCTAGGGCCCATATTGAATTTTATTGCTAAAATGGTAGGACAAAATGATGTACTAAATTTCTCTCAAAAAAATTGAGTGCTAGCTACAATGGGTGGAAGATAATTTTTCACTAAAGCATCTAACCTATAAAGGACAAAATCTAATAAATGGGTTTATGAAAACCTCTATGATGATTTATATGAGGTCTTTTTTGTGAGTTACTTGAGTGGTGTCCCCAAAACTTCACACTTAGAAATTTTAGGTTACCCCTATATTATTTTTTTATCTTTTGCCTTATGTGAGTCAATTGTCCTTATCAAAACGTATTCCCCTAAATAAGACTTAGATTTTTATGGTTTTTTCTTTAATTGATTTCATCACCAAAATTTGTTTAGATTGCTCCAAAAGGTTAGAAAATGTTTGCTTGTGTCATTACCCGAAAACCCATTTATTCATCTTTCCAAGAAGATCAAAAAAGCTAAATATTTGGGCTCACTTCTAGGACAACTTGGGTTCTCTAAGTTACTTTAATTATTAAGTGAAGAATAAACACTCATCGTAAACCTAAATTACATCATCCAGATCAAACCAAAATTATGAAATAACTTTACTTCTCATAAAAATCTAAGTAAAGTAGATTTATAAACCCACAAAGCATTACTTAGACCAATCTAGAGTTCTTAAAAAGCATTGCTTACCTAGAGTTATGACTGCTTCATACTTATACTTCATCAGGTTTTCCAACCCTAGACATTTGCTCAGAGAAACCTAAAGTTGTAAGCTAAGATAAACCCAAAGTTATAAGCTAAGAGAAACCCAAAGTTCTAAGCTGAGAGAAACCTAAAGTTGTAAGATGAGAGAAACCTAAAGTTATAAGCTTAGAGAAACCAAAGGTTGTAAGCTCAAATAAATCTAAAGTTGTAAGCTAAGAGAAACCTAAATTTTTAAGCTAAGAGAAACCCAAAGTTTTAAGCTAACAGAAACCTAAAGTTTTAATCTGAGAGAAACCTAAATTTGTAAGCCTAAAAACTTGATAACTTGCCCAAACCTTCTTGAGATTATGATACCCTATTACTTGGACCAATTTTCTTGAATTTTTCAAGGCTTTACTACTACTCAGATTTCCTAAATACTCAAAGCTTACTTAAAATTGTTATATAAGAAAACAACTTGACTCAGTTGTTCAAATTTATATAAAACAAGAACACATTATATCTTTTTGCATGTACATTTTTGGAACCATGCTTAAAGAAATAAAGACCCTAAAAGAATATGCTCAAAATATAAAAATAGATTTGGAGGACTATATCTTCTATCTCACAAGTGTTTGGTCGCGTGAACAACCTAGAACATCTAAGAATTGACATCAATAACTCAAATAATTAATTGAAAAAGGTTTAACTCCTTTCACAACAAAATCTATAAAGGAGTTAATCAAGAGTTGACAAGAATTTAAGAGGCTAGAACTGAGACTTGAGACAGTTAAAGCTTACTACAAGAAGCTAGAAAGGGAACTACTAAGATATGAAACCAAAAGGCAATAAATTTCCAAATTAGATGATACAATAATACATTTCATGATGTCCCAACATATCAAATATATATAAAAGTGTAGATCTAAAGTTCACAACTTAGAACTATTGTTATTGCTTCTCTTCTCAACAAATTCTACTATTTTCTTCGCAAATGTGTTTTAAGTAATTACTTTGTATCTAATGTCATTCAAAGAAGTTACTTTTAAAAGTAAGTTACCTGATTAAAATGTAAGACTCAAGTAACTTGACTAAATTTCATTACTTGAAGTCATTTTGTGAAAACAAATTACTTGGGCAAACACTACCCAACATGCAAAGAGATTGTATTTGATTCAAATAGTGAAACCAAGGAGTGTTACATGTCACCATCGATTACATTCCACATTGAAGAAATTCAAAGAGGATGTCTCTTAATGGTTAAATTTTTTTAATGCAGCACATGGGAATTCAAGGAGTTGTCTCCAAATTGATTTTGACATATCAAATTTTATAAATATAAGTGAAGGCCTAAGTGATAAGGGATGGTAATTTTTTGAAAGCAATTGTAACTGAAGCAAAAGAAGTTTAAACAATCTAAAACTTTGTGTTTAGATTTCAGATTTTTACTTTTGTATGAAATTATTTCAAAGTGAATAAGAAGGAATTTGATTTAAGTGGAAATTTACATCTAAGGAGATCATTTGGTGCATTTATGAAGATTAAAATGGTAAACTTTGTGTTATCTTTAAATCTAAATCTAAATTCCAGTCTTTCTTAATCATTTATTGAAAGGATTATCGTCTCTTGAATGATTATTTACTTGCATGGATTCAATAATCTCTATGAAACTACTTATTATGAAGTATAACTTCTTCTTTCTCACATATTCTAATATTTTCAATCTATATTTCTCAAAAAATCTTTACACATTCTCTAAAATAGCTACTTGCTACAAAATCACTTTGTTATGGTTCATGAACTCTATGATTAAAGTAATACCCCAAAATATGATAACTTGTGCACATCCTACGAATAATTTATATTAATTGTGAATAAATGAAAGTTGTGAATAGTTAGAAGTATATAGACATAAGCATTTGTGAGCTTCAATGTTAAATGAAGGGGATTTAATCCTATGACTACCTAGGTAATTTTTCTAGCCTATAAAATATCTAACTAATAGTTTTTGGTGACTCCACTAGGGATACACAAACTTAACTAGACCAAAACTAAAATTAGATCATCCATATAAAATAGAGTGAGATAGGTGCAGACTAACACTTTTCCTAACCATTGTTTAAAATGCTACATGAAAGTAAAGGCATGCTTATCTAATTTAAATGCATTATTCTATGAAGTTAACTTTGCTTGTGTAAAATGAAATGCATAATCTATCTTAAGTTGTTACATGTTAAGAGACATGCTAGAATTTTTCTTGAAATTCTACATGTTAAGTAACCATCACCTAAGTCTTTGACTATAAACCCAATTACTAAAATAAATCTTTAAAAAAAACTTCAACACTTAAATTTGGAAAATCAACCTTTTACCAAGGTAAGAAGAGCTCAAGGCCAAACTGATGACTTCTTTTAACTGCAAGAATAGTTTAATTTCAGCTTTCCTGCCTAAGCTATAACTATAAAATCAAGTCTCTTGCCTATCAAACAAGCATAAACCTATAAATATTGAATTTATTATTCCTAAAATAATGGAACACCAACTTCCTATCCCTTGGGGGTAGTGATTGGCCCTCTGAATCTAACTCCTCTCCATGACTTTCCTAAAGGGTCAAGGAAGAACTTTCCTAAGTTCATAGGGGCTGGAAAATAAAGTCCAGATGAGCACTTGGTTTCTTTATTTTTAGCATGTGGAATGATTGGCATTGAGCATGAAGACATCTCAGTCAGGATCTTCATTAAGACCTTGCATAATTTAGCTATAGAATGGTTTTATCATTTATATCCTAGAAACATAACAAATTGGGCAACTATGCATGATAAATTTGAGAAAAGTTTTAGAGTTGCTGAAGACTCACACATATTTCTCAACCAATTGACTCAGCTCAAAAAATAATCACATGAACACATGTGAGACTTCATTACTAGGTTCAATAAATTGATCTAAAAAATACCTCATGCTGCTCTACCCACTAGAAATAATTAGAAATGCATATTCATCAATGCTCAATTACCAGAGGTAATTTATCAGTTGCATAGAGCACATCATGTTGATTTAGTAACAACTTAAGACATTGTTATAGAAGTTGAAGATGACCTAATCATGGATGGAAATATTAAGAAGACAACTTCTAAGGTTGATAGATTTGATTCAAAAACCACTATTGATCCCTTGTTGCATAAATTGGCTAATGACTTGCTACAAGTTAAAAGGAAAATTTATTGAGGTGCTCATTTTACTCCAATCAAAAATGCACCTACACACAATTTCAATAATCAGAACCAAAATCATATTGTTGAAGATCATATAGCTGATGATTTTGATCAAAGATATACTAATGATGATGGTTTTGTAGATCATGCTAATAATTCTAATATAGGCTACCTAAAATATCAATCAGAAAGTGACTATGAATAAATACTTTAGGATGATTATATTCACTCTTTTATAGCATCTACAAGATCAAAAACTTAGTAAGCTAGTGACAAATCTTCCAAGGAATAAGGGAAAGAGAAAGAGACCCCAAAGGTAGTTCTTTACCTACTTCTCTTGTTCCAAAAGATAAGTATGTATCATCTTCCTCTCAACCTCATAAACTAGTTACTCATACTTTTGAGGCTAATCTTACTCTATCTGTGTTTATCCCTTCTTTTGACATTATTGACCACATCAAGAAAACTAAGATTTAAATGTAAAAAACCATGAGAGATAAAAGAAGACAAAATAAGTTGCTTTGTAAGAAACTCAATAGAGAAATGATGAGATATAGGTTGAGTAAATAGCCAAGTAAGCAAGTAGAAGAAGAAAAATAAAACCTTGAGATAGAAGATATGCATGTGAGTAAAGAGAAATAAGATGGTTATAGTCAACTGAGTGATGGGAATGACAAAGAAGAAAGAGATTAGTTTGAAACTCCTTTACCTAATTCTCTTGTTCCAAAAGATAAGTATGTATTATCTTCTTTTTAACCTCATAAACTAGTTACTCATACTTTAGAGGCTAATCTTACTCTATCTTTGTCTATACCTTCTTTTGACATTATTGACCATGTCAAGAAAACTAAGATTTAAATTTCAAAAACCATGAGAGATGAAAGAAGACAAAATGAGTTGCTTTGTAAGTAACTCAATAGATAAATTATGAGATATAGGTTGAGTAAATATCTAAGTAAGAAAGTAGAATAAGAAAAATAAAACCTTGAGATAGAAGAGATGCATGTGAGTAAAGAGAAAGAAGATGGTCAAAGGTATGGAATTTAATTGCAAGTTTGTATATAAAATCAATGAGTAATTAGAGGTAGAAGTGGTAGCACTTGAACAAGAATTTCAAGGTGATGAGATGGAATAAAAAGAGGAAGAACAAGTTATAGTAGTTAAGGGTCACATGATAAGGAAAAAAGAGCATAAATATAAAGCATTCATAACAATAGGGAAACAAATTAAAGTAGGTAATCAAGTAGTTAAATTTGTCTTTGTAGTAAGAATGAAAGTCTTGGCAAAAGAAGGCAAGAGTGCAAGTACATTAGTAGCATGTTGGGGAATCTACATCCCATATGATAGAGGGAAATTTACAAGAATGAGTGCACATAAAGTGCAAGATGATGGTGTAAGCAAATGCTGCAAGCAAAGAGGTAGGATAGTTTATGATAGAGGCAAGGGTGAATTCAAGGAGGAGTAGCACTTAAACTTTACAATAATTAAGCAATAGGGTAACACCTATATGAATATAAATATAACCTCAAATTTTCCTTTTGTGTTGATGTTTTTCTTTTTCCTATTTATTTGTTTTGTGGTTTTTTGTGATTGAGTTTTACATGACTCTATGGCCAATAGACAAGACTCAAAACTAGAGACACTAGTATCTTATCTTTGTTTAATTATTTCTAATTAAAATAAATATGTCCTCAGTTAGAGCCATCTGGTGTCCCCAAATTTTCACACTTAGAAATTTTGGGTTACCTCTTTTTAAATGTTTTATCTTTTACCTTATGTGAGTTAATTATCCTTATCAAAACTTAGTCCCCTGAATAAGACTTAAATTTTTATGGTTTTTTCTATAATTGATTTCATCACCAAAAATTATTTAGATTACTCCAAAAGGTTATAAAATGTCTACTTGTGTCATTACCATAAAACACATTTATTCATCTTTCCAAGAACATCAAAAAAGCTAAATATTTGGGCTCACTTTCAAGCCAACTCAGGTTCTCCAAGTTACTTTACTTATCAAGTGAGAAGAAAACAATCATCACAAACCTAATTTATATAATCCAATTCAAACCAAAATTATGAAAAAAACTTTACTTCTCATAAGAATCTAAGTAAATTAGGTTCGTAACCATAAAGTATTACTTAGACCAATCTAAAGTTCTCAAGAAGCATTACTTACCCAGAGTTCTAACTACTTCTTACTTCTACTTCATCAAGTTTTCCAACCCTAGTAGCTTACTCAAAGAAACCCAAAGTTTTAATCAAAGAGAAACCCAAAGTTATAAGCTGAGAGAAATCCAAAGTTGTAAGTGAGAGAAACCTGAAGTTGTAAGTTGAGATAAACCCAAAGTTGTAATCTAAGAGAAACCCAAAGTTGTAAGCTAAGAGAAACCCAAAGTTATAAGCTGAGAGAAACCCAAATTGTAAGCTAAGAAAAACCCACAATTGTAAGCCCAAAAAAACCTAATAACTTTCCCAAACCTTCCTAGGATTATGACACCCTATTACTTAGATTGAGTTTATTGGAGTTTTCAAAGCTTTACTACTAGTTAGATTTCCTAAATACCTGAAGCTTACTTAGGATTATTACATAAGACATTAGTTGTTCAACCTTTTCTAAAATAAGAAGAGCACATTATATATTTTCACATGTGTATTTTCAAATCCATGCTTGAAGAAATAAAGACCCTAAAAGAAGATGCTCAAAATATAAAAATAGATCTAGAGGATTGTATCTTCTATCTTACAAGTGTTTGGTCAAGTAAGTAGCCTAGAACATCTAAGCATTTGCATCAATAACTCAAGAAATTAATTGAAAAATCTTCAACTCCTTTCAAAGAAAAATCTATAAAGGAGTTAATCAAGAGTCAACAAGAAGTCAAAAGGCTAGAACCTAGACTTGAGAAGGTGAAAGCTTACTACAAGAAGATGGAAAGTGAATTATTGAGATATGAAACCAAAAGGAAATAACTTGTCAAATCACATGATGCAAAAATACATTTCATGATGTCCTAATATATAAAATATAGATAAAAGTGCAGATATAAAGTTTATGACTTAGAATGATTGTTATAGCTTCTCTTCTTAGCAAATTCTTCTATTTTCTTTGCAAATTTATTTTAAGTAATTACTTTTTAGGTAATGTCATTCGAAGAAGTTACTTGTAAAATTAAGTTACTTTTTAAAATGTAAGACTCAAATAACTTGACTAAACATCATTAATTGAAGTCATTTTGTGAAAAAAAAATTGAGCAAATATTGCCCATCATGCAAAGAGATTATATTTGATTCAAATAGTGAAACCAAGAATTACTACATGTTACCATCCATTTTATACCATATTGAAAAAATTCAAGGAGGATGTTATGGTTTTTATTTTTTAATGCAGCACATGGGAATTCGAGGAGTTGTCTCCTAATTGATTTTGACATCTAAAATTATATAAATATAAGTGAAGCCCTATGTTCTAAGGGATGGTAATTTTTGTGAAGCAATTGTAACTAAAGCAAGAGAAGTTTAAGCAATCTAAAACTTTAAGTTTAGATTTCTTATTTTTATTTTTGTATGAAATAGGTTTAAATTGAATAAGGAGGTTGATTTATGTGAAATTTTGCATCTAAGGAGATCATTTGGTGCATTTATGAAGATTAAAATGGTAAAATTTGTGTTATCTTTAAATATAAATATGAATTCCAATCTTTCTTAATCATTTTCTAAAAGGATTATCATCTCTTCAATATTTATTTATTTCATGGATTCCATAATCTCTATAAAACTACTTATTATGAAGTGCAAATTTTTATTTCTCACATATTCTCGTCTTTTCATTCTATATTTCTCAAAACGTCTTTACACATTATCTGAAATAACTTCTTACTTGATGTAAAATCACTTTGTTATAGTTCATGAACTTTATGATTAAAGTAATACCCCAAAATATGATAAATTGTGTAGATCATGTGAATAATTTGTATAAATTGTGAATAACTATAAGTTGTGAATAGTTAGAAGTAGATAAACATAAGCATTCAAGAACTTCACCATTAAATGAAGGGGATTTAATCCCATGACTACCTAGGTAATTTTGCTAGCCTAAAAAATATCTAACCAACATTGAGCATGTGTATAAATGGTTGGATGAGTATTCAACCCATAGAAGACATAGCTATGGATAATGCCACAAGTGGAAAAAGGAACACCTAGAGAAGCTTAAAACCTTAGACGTTACTTAGACTAGAGTAGCGGATAAATGGTGGAAAGAAGCCTTGAATATATATGTTCTTGATTTTGCATTATCAACATACTTTTACCCTGAGGAAGAAGAGTACTAGTTTTCACATGACCCTATAGGCACGTTTATGAAGGAGTTCAGTGCAGAGGTCAAAAAGCTAATAGTTTATTATAGTTTTGAAAATTTAGGAATGGAAGGCTAAAATCCTTTCACATATGATTTATGCAAAGGGGAAGAAGGGGGTGTGTATGTGAGGTGTAATAGAGGGAGACAAAAAAATTGACACCTAAGAACTTAGAAGATAGACCTATAATAAGATATGATACCAACTAATAAAGGATATAAAACTTGGAAGTGTCAAGAAGATCCATAGCAAACAAGAAGGGCATGGGGAAGGATCCCTATAGTGTGAGGATGATATATATATAATGAAGTGATGGACTAAGCTCAACACTTGAAAAGTGTGGAATTCATTGAGTTCCTACAAGATTTGGTGACTACTAATACACTTGACACACCTATCCCCTTTGAACCTATGGTGCATGCTCACATGCTAGATCCCCCACTTGAAGAAAGTATAGACATATTTGTTGACCCTACTAAAACCTTATATCTTAGACATTTTATAGATTTGGATTATAAATTTTTGATTGGACATATTATTCCATACAATAAGGTGAGCATAACTACCTCTAGAACTTTGGGCACTATCTCA
Organism: Torreya grandis; assembly: GCA_037957365.1. Lineage (NCBI taxonomy): Eukaryota > Viridiplantae > Streptophyta > Pinopsida > Cupressales > Taxaceae > Torreya > Torreya grandis. Next base: position 1,708,559 of record JARHVA010002806.1, on the reverse strand, counting down.
CCACAAAAAAACTTGAATGTGAACATACCAACTCAGTCAATGTTAGTAGCGCAAGGTGAGAAATAACCTATATAAAGTGTTATAATACCACAAAAATGTAGTGAAACACCAATGGCATCAATTTTTATAGTATCAATGATGAGACTAATGCCTAACCCCATGGTGAGAGGCATTAGAATACCACCACTAGGATAGGAATCAAGGGGCCAAGTGCCTCAAGTACCAATTACCCCCATAGTATATCTACTTGAAATGACTATACACCTGATAGAGTATCATGATGTGTAAAATATTATAAAACATGTGTGATGCATATCCTAGTTAGAGTGTAAGGATACTCAATTTTCAACCAATTTACTTGATTGTGCCCACACCTAGTACATAAAATTTGATCCTAACCAGACCATGGTTGACTATGATACCCTGAAGAATGCATTCCCAAAGGAATTTAACATTATAGAGTTTGAATAATAGATCATCATCATGCTAAAATATATTACCTAAGGACTCTCAAAGAGTGTGCACTTTTATGATGTAAGGTTCAAAACTCTCTTATCAAAGCTCCCATATGATACCCACCCTTCTTAACATGTGTAGAACACTTTCCATGACGACTTTTATAGACCCTCAAGAAGTAATTGAAGTTGTGCTAAAAGATAAGTTAATTAGAAGTGTAGACACCAAGATCAGTCTATTTATGGAGGTGTAAATTTCATCTATGTCTTCCCAACTCCAAAAGCTTATCGCTAGATCTTTGCATGACATTCTAAGTGGACTATGGTGCACTAATTTTGAAGTAGAAGACTACCTATGGAGGAATGTGTGCACCCTAATTCTAAGATATGAATTCTATCAAGAAGTGCATGATGTCCAAAATTATACTTTGTTGTAATGCATAAGTGAAGTCAACATAATGATCTTTTATCATTTGTACAATATCAACGCCCATACTACTACTAATTTCCATGTGATTGATGAAATTTGCAAAAAACATGGAAAGGGGCACATGATAGGATATTGTAGTAGTCAAAAGGTAAGAAAACCAAGGTAATTATGGCTATGGCCAATAGAATAAGGCTTTAAGATGTAATTATGTGCTAGAAGGTGAGGTGGAGGGCATGGTAATGGAAGGTTCTCATTGCACTCATGTTATAAGTGTGGCTCAACAAAGTATTATCAGTGTGACTTCCCTACACATCTCACATGTGGGTATTTTTGAGGGCCCTATAAGGTCAAAGAATGTCCTAACCTATATAAAAATTTGACCTAAAGTAGGTCTAACATATAAAAGGGTGTAGGAATGAACAGGTGTGAGTAAAAAATGGAAAAATAGACACCAAAGGCATAACCTATGCATATAAAGGTAGTTAAGGTACAAGAAACTATGTAAAGTGGATTCAAAACTCAGTCATCAGTTACGTCAGTACCTGAGTTATGTCTAGAGTATGGGGATAAGGGTCAAAATGAGCACATAGTACAACCTAAACCAAAATTTGTACCATACCCAAGCCTAATGCACTAGAAAGACTATTATAGTAGGCTATAAGCACAATCCAAAACTTGTAAGGGGATATTCAATTAGAATGATACCTAGAGGCATAGGTTGCTACCTCTCAAAAGAATCAAGATAGATAAGAATCTAAACTATAAGAATTAACTGAGATCATATGCCTCCTATAGGTAGAAGGAATGCTTCCCCTATTGAATAACTTGTTCCTTAAACATGTAGTTTAAAATCAAGTTGAAATCATCATGCCACACATGGAGATATCATGAGAATTTTTACATAAACAAAACATTGAATGTGACCAAGAACTCCTAGTGGATGCCACTATTGATGGATGGTCTATCTATGAGGTTCTTATAGACATAGGCACTGAGGTCAACATCTTGACCAAGACTGCTTGGGAGAAAATGGGTAGACTAGCCTTGAGACTTTTTCCTTGTGTTCTCTTCATGGATAATAAAACTCAAACATAACCTATCAAAATTATAAAGAGCATATTTTTATATATCATAGGCACCAAATTCCACATTGAATTTGAATTAATAGAGTTAGTAGAGTAGGATAACTACCTAACACTTTTACGAAGGCCATGGTGTTATGAAAATAATACAAATATGTGATTTAAAAGGTGCTACATGAAATTTAAGAATGAAAAAGACAGGGTAGTTATACCTCTCTCAAATGACCAAGGATCCCCTATGTTTAGAGCATGAACATTGAGGATGAGATCAACCATATCTATAATATTATGGTGCAAGGCACTGAGACTCTAGACCTAAATGATCAAGGAATCCTCTCTTGGGAAGATGGATAATTAGCCTCAAACACCACTGATGTTAGTTGCAACTGATGGGTTAAGGAAGCATATGATACCACTGGTCCATGGTGCCACTTGGTGTGCACAAAGGTACCAAAACTAGTAAAGATAGGTTATATATATATATTTATTGTGCTTTCAAAATATGGGTCCATTGTACCAATAAAAGGGGAAAAGAGTGTTTCAACTCAATAAGGGTAAACTTGTAGTTCTCCCAAGATATGAAAGGATTAATCTAGTGGAAAAATATGCCCATTACCTTGATTCATCCATCCCAAAAGAGATGGATAGAATAGACACAATATTATACACCTTAAAGAGCACTACCTCTCATTGGTGGGTAGTACAAAAGCCTAGCTTGCCAACTTGGAAAGATGTGAATGAAACTATTTTTAATAGATTCAAAAAGAGAAATGAGGACCTAGGCATTTAAACCTACTATGGTGACTCTGACCCCATATCACATGTAAATCTTTGTAAAAAGATGTGGATTATTTGTGAGGAAAATACCCCAAGGACTCTATGGGTGCATGCATTCTATAGGACCTTAAATACTTGGGCACGGGCATGGTATGTAGTCAATGAGATGTGCTAAAAAATAGCCAACTATGAATCCCTTAAGGAGTATTTTATTCATACCTTCTTTTCTTTTCAAAATATTGAATTGATTGAGCTATTACAAGTGGTTCAAAGGTCAATGTTTGAGGACACTAATATATTGGAGGAGTGCCTAAAAGGCATGTTTGGTGAAAAAGGGTTAGCTCTCCCAACCTTCTTTGAAGAGCAAATTATGAATAGTGATTTTAGTGATAAAGATGATGACACATGAAGGCATAAAACTAGAATAATTTTATAGGTAAAAGGAAGTTAGTACACCAAGTTGAGTAAAGTGCCCCAAAATAATAAGACCCTATCCATCTTTAGGTAAAAACAAATTAGGGTAGTATATAATTCAAGGATTACCAATAGGAGAAGCATGAACCCAACTAAGTGCCATTAGGAATGTTACTAAGGTAGATATTAGTTTAGAGGGGAAACCCAAAATTATCACTTTGGGTGCCTATTGGTCTAACATATAGTTGGTGCATATTATTGATATCTTAAAATAATTATAAGACTTTTTCTTGTATAACTATAATAATATTAAAGGTTCACACCCATCCTTCAAGAAGATGAGCTTAAAACTAGTCAACAACACAAGACCCATCAAAAAGTGGCCTTATATGGTGAACCCAAACTTTTATGCCAAGGTCAATATTGATATTGATGGCATGTTAGCCACATACATCATCTACCCTATGCGAGAATCTAAATGGGTTAGCCCTATGGTCATCAGCATCAAAAAATATGGGTGCATTCATATTTGTGTTGACTACAAACTATTGAATAATGCATGCATGACTGACCCTTTTTCAACTCTATTTACCAATGATGTTTTGGATGACATCATAAGTTATGAGATATACACATTTACTGATGGGTTCTTAGGATACCATCAAGTCTATATCTAGGTGGAGGACAAGTCTAAAGCCACTTTTGTGACTGAATGGGGTTGTTTCACATATAATGTGATGCACTTTGGAATGAATAATGTGTCCATCATGCTCTCCCAAGTGGTGATCATCGCATTCAAAGACTTCATTCATAAATTTATCTAAGTTTACTTAGATTATTAGATAGTGCATGGATTGGTGAAGAATCACTATGATAATTTGTGCCTAATGTTTGAAAGGTATAGGCAATTGTAAATTTATTTGAATCTTAAGAAGTGTGTTTTCATAACACCTTTTGGCACATTGCTTAGGTGCATCACTTACAAGGATGTCTTATTCATTGATCCATCCAATATTGTAATCATTATTTAGATTTAGACCCCATCACCATATAAATACATTCTATCCTTTCTTGGGCATTATAGGTATTAGAATAAGTTCATAATAAATTACGTCAAGATTGCAATTTCACTATAGGAACTCCTATGGTAGGATGGCCCATTCTATTAGGGAAAAAAATAGAAAGATGATTTTGAGACCTTGAATCTCAAGCTAGCAAGTGCACCAATATTTCAATTTCTAGACTAAGAAACTCCCTTTCATGTCCACATTGATGCCTTTGGTATCATAATTGGAACCATTCTCACATAACTAGGTGAAGGTAAAATGGTTTATATTATTTCTTTCCAAGTAGAAAATTGACTAAGGTAGAAAAAAACTACACCACAACTAAGTATGAGGTGTTCCTCATGGTCTATGATGTGCATAAGTTTAGATAGTACTTATTGGTAACCCCCTTTATATTCTTCACTGATCATAAAGTGCTTATTTACTTGGTGAATAAGCCCATTTTTCATGGGTCTATTTGTCATTGGATTTTTTTATTTCAAAAATTATAATTTACTATGGTAATAAAGCTAGGAAAATAAAACTCAGACTCAAACCATTTGTCCCATATCAACTCTAGAGATGTGGAAGTGCCAATTAAATATGACATTATTGATATGTAAATTTATAGGATCTAATGCATCCCAAAAGACTTGGTAGATATTTCCACATTCTTGACCTCTAGATTTGTGCCTCAGACCATGACAACTATGGAGAAGAAGTAACTCATAATTCAAATCACCCCTTTTCAACTCATTGTTTGGGAACTATACAAGTTGAGCCATGATGAAATCATGTGCTGATGTGTCCTAGAGCATGAACAAGATTCTATATTATAAGAGGTGCATGAGGGGATTGTTGAAGGACATTGTGCTAGAGATGCTATGGTGTGAAAGGTGTTGTAATCAAGATTGTGGTGGCCAAATCTATTTATGATGCAAAAGAATATGTTAAATCATGTGACATCTAATAATGCACAAGAAAACCAAACCACTAATATGAGATGCCCCTCATCCCCATCTTTGCCCAAGTACTATTTGAAAAATAGGCCATTGATTTTGTTGGGCTTATTAATCCCACCATAAGGCAAACAAGTGTAAGGTACATTATAGCTACCACTGATTACTTCACCAAATGGGATGAAGCAATGTCAACCAAATATTGTACAACCACCATAATAGTAAGATTCATTTTATAGAATATTATCAATTGTTATGGATACCCACTTATCTTGACTAATGACTATGGTACATATTTCATCAATGAAACAATTTAGATCCTATTGTCTAAATATATGGTGCCACACCATAAAATTACACCCTACCACCCCCAAGCTAATGGCACCATAGAGGTATTTAATAAAATATTGGGGATGTGCATCACAAAAATATGTAACATTGGTCATAAGGATTGGGATGATAGTGTGTCAATGGTGTTATGGGCCTATTACACAACATATAAGCACCTAAGCAAGGCTACTCAATTCCAATTATTATTTGGTGTGAAGGCAATTTTACTTATGGAATTCTTATTGCCTTAATTATGAATCATGTGTATTGGTTGATTAGACAACTAGGAGTCTTTAAGTGTACATTTGGAAGATTTGGATATGTTGGATGAGACATGTGCCCAAGAATGATGGAGTTAATAGATAGAAAATGCATGCCAAAAGCTATGACATGAGAATCACATCAAGTGAAAGGTATTCACATAAGGTGTCATGGTCTTGTTATATGACTTTAAGTACCTAAAGCACCAAGGCAAGTTATAGATCAAGTGGATGGGACCTTATATCACCCATATTATATTAGAGACTAGTGTATGGAAGTTGCATATGTTGACTAGTGACATACTCCTTGGACATTTCAATGGCAATCGATTGAAGGCAAACCATCACTAGGATGGTGTTTGCACCATCTAAAACAAGATTTTTGATCAAAATTTAGTCACTTTGTCTTGTGACCATAATAAAATTAATGTAATATAATTCTTTTCCTTATGTTTGTTTCTTTTTTGTTGGCCAAAAAATCATGGCACTTTCAGTCCCACAATAGAAATATTAAGGTGCTTACACACAAAAATCTAGTTGGGTGATTCAAGCAAGTCACTTTTTAATTGTCTAAGGATAGATACCTAAGTTTATGGGTGCATGTAAAGTTTACCAGGTTCATAAAATTATAAGTATGATTTGATGAAGGAAGGTACACAAGGTGCTCATGCATCAGAGATTGAGAAGAGACAATGAGGTGCTGAAGGACTAGTGTAAGGAATTGTATGGGGTAGGAAAGGCTGAAATAAGAGACATGAAAGCATAGAGAAATTGACCAATAAAAAAATGTGTGCTTGTAAGGAAACACAACAAAACATGGAACCTAAGAAGTTGAATCATGTGCATATGAAGCACTGTACCTAGGTTACTATAAGAATGATGAAGGTAATGTTAAGTTGAACAAAGTAAAAAATAATGACCATCATGATAGATGGCACCCACCCAATAGTTGTTAGGAAGTGACTATTTGAATCACATATCACTTCATCAAATAAACTATTAGTAAATTTAATGTTATGATGGTGGAAGAATAAAAATTCACAATAAATGACTATTTAGTGATGAATTTTAGAAAAAATTGTAGGTTTATAATATTTAAAGAATATAAACTCTACCAACCATCAATGTGGTAGCTGAGAATAGCATATAAAATGGTGGATGGCAGAATAAGGAAGGATATTAACATTTGTAAGAATTTATAATAGAGATTGAAGCCAAGGCCATTAAAACTAGAAGACACTACTAGAGAGAAAAATTTCCCCCCAAAACTCCCTAAATGAGAATGAAAGAACACAAAGAATATTGTGTTCCATCCAAAGAAGAAAAGGAGGTGAGTGGAGATAAGTTGGTAGAGAAACATGGGAGCAATATTTTAGCAGAATGACTAGGCTATCATTAATGGGGTAGAAAGCTCAATATTTGAATACATAGTCATATTTCTTATGACTTTGAAGCATGCCAAGCACAATTTTGGGCTTTGGAAGAATCAACCAAACATGATTCAATAGTAGTAGGTTTAGTATGGGAAAGAAACAACAAATCAAAGGTCCACCATAGGTGCAAAAAGACAAAGAAATCATGGGTGGTGAAGGAAGAATTCATCATAAAATTGGATGTATATATGGTGGAAGGATTGAGTGTCATAGATATAGATCCAATCACAAGTGAATTTCTCTCTTATATAAATATGGAGTACCCACCATAGGTTATGGTGGGGGAGAAGTGGGAGTATTTTACACATATGTGAAATATTAAGGACTATAACCATAAGATAGGTAGCAACCTATAAGAATTGAATACTGGATGGTAAACACTAAGAATAAGACCAAGGCAGGCATTATGCTCTTCAATGTCTCTATCAGAGACAAATTGCAAACTACAAGTGCCACACAACTATTTGAATTTCCAAGCTTGAGCAAGCTAGAAGATTTGGTGCATTTCTTCCTCTTGTGAGTACATAGAAATTGATTCTAATTTGTTGTATGGCACATGAGGATTTCTAAAAACCTCATTAGTATAATCATAGGGCTACCTAGCATAAGATTATATATAAGAGAGATGATGGAGGATGAGGTGGAGGTAGAAAGGGTCACAAATCTCCTAGGCTACTATGAATCAAGGTTTGTGTTCCCCATTAAAGACATCTAAGACCCTAGCATAAATGAAATAGCACACCTTATTAGTGCCAAAATTTTCCCTAGTAGTTGGTGGTTTGATATTAGTAAGAAACTCCTATGCATTTCCCACCACATGGTGCAAGGAGTAAGATTCAACATATCTAAGTTGATTGTAAAGGAGATATATAAAAATGTGTAAGAGTGTTATCAAGCATGAAAAACCTTCCAATGGACATGTTTATCTTTACAGTTATAAAGGAAATAAGTGTGTTTAATAGTGATGACAACTACCTATGAGTGTTCCAACCAAGCCATGCATCCCATGCAATGAAGTACTAAGACTTCATCTACCAACCAGCTTCTCACAGAATTATAAGACTAGGGTGCAAGGGTGGTTTGAAAGTTATATATAACCCTTTGGTAAGGAATGGTGAATCCCACAAGAAATCCCCCAACAAGTGGTGGGAATAGTAACCTTTGCCATGATGTAACACTTTCATGTGGTGCATCTAGTGCTCACAAATGGGAATTTATCAGGGTGGTTCCAGTTGTCTTATGCATTCTAAGCCAAGTAATTCATGGTGGTACTAAGGAGAATCCCTAATACACAATAACTTGAGATTTAGGTCAAGGCCATAGATCCTAATAGAAGCATGATGAGGTTCTAATTTTTGTGGCCTAAATATAAGGCTACCAAAGATGAGGAAGATGATAGTGATAGGATAGACCTTTATCCCCTCCATAGGGTAATAATAAATGGGATGATATTTAACCTATATTATGAGTTGAATTTATGAGAGAAGGGCAAAGATCCTAGAAGGATGATGATCACCCCTTCTAGTCAGTGATGAAGGGAAGGCTACACCAAAGTTGTAGGTGAAGACACTCCAAAAGAAGTAGGGTGAGAAGTTAGAAGAGATAACAGAGTGCATACAATTAAAAATTGCCTTTGAAGAAAAAATTACACCCCCCACTCCAAAAAAGTGCACTATATTCATGTAAGAGTGTGTTTTTTCCAAAAAGAAGCCAAAAAAATACCAAGGAACTTATTGCATTCCCTACCATAACACTTGTAGATATGGAGAGATAGGTGACCCTCATACCCATAATAGAGGAAGAGACTAAATAAGATAGAGCAGGGACTTATATATTGCTGATATGGAAAGGATAAGAGGAGCTTAGTACTAGAAATGTGTAAAAAGCCCTACAAAGTGGCATGACCATTGTGATATAGGTAATAAAGGAAATAATGAGCCTCACATCTAGATTCACCTCATTAGATCCCTCTAAGGAAACAAATTTTGAAATCTAGTGACTAGGGGGTTGAGGAGAAAATAGTGGCTTGGAAGAAGATGGGATTGTGTGATGAAGACATCACCAAGGCTTTGGCACTTGAAGAGAAGTTAAATATTTGTTGGGAATAGAAGAAGGCCAATTTGTAAAAATTGGAAACAAAGGTTCCTAAAAATATAGGAGCATCAATTGAAGTGGTTAGACAAGTGTCAAGTGACCACACCAGGAAAGTAGAAGAAGTTATACAAGAGGCATGCCCAAGTAGCGAAGGGGTGTCTAATAAAAAATAAGGTGATATTGACACCTTATAATAATAGAAAGAGATGGTAGACGAGCCCTATCAAAACATGGTGATGTTTGTACCAAAGTAATAACCATGGAGGTAAGTATTGAAAAAACCTAAGATGAAGAAATAGATGAGGGGAGAAGTTTGATGAAATAACCCCCAAGGACCAAATAAGTGAATCCTTGGAGGAGCACCATAGGTTTAGGCCAATAGGTTCAAGTTGTAAAACTTTTTTGATTTGAGGTATTTTAACCATCTCTTTTGGTTAGCATTAACACTTTAGGCCTTTCAAATGTTGATAATATTTGTGTACTAGTGGAGTAGATGCTCCCAAGACTATAGTTTGAGCTAGTAGATGAAGAAGAGGAAGAATACCCCAGCATTGTGTTGAAGAAGGATCTATCTAAGAAGTTTTAAGAGATAGAAGACCTCTTTATGAGGTTAAAGGAGGGTGCAAAAATAGTAGATTCCATTTTAATAATCTTCTCCAACCAAGCCTTAATAATAGATGTGTGCCTCAAGAAGGCAAAATATGATGAGTAACTGATCGCTCAAGTATCTCTACAAGTAGGGTAGAGTAGTCATAAATCATGGGATTCATAAATACACTTAGTAACTAGATGAAAAACTAGGAGCAGACCTTGGAAGAACTTTTTTTCACTCTATAGACCAAGGCCTGTGAGCAAGGATAAATCTTAGATATAAGTATGGAAAAGGTGAAAGCCAATGTAGAAGCCTTTCATAAAGAGTTGGATAAAATATATGTGCTTGTGCTCATTGGTATATCCTCCAAGATATATAGTGTTGCATAATAAATCAAGCTAACCATTAAGGGCTTTGAAGACTTCAGCACTGAACTCCAAGAAAAGACACCTATGTTTTATGCTCTTAAGAGTTTGACAACTTAATTTGGGGGTGGACTAAAGTTTTTGTATTGGGTAAATGTTAAGCCATTAACCCATTAGTAAAGTATGCACACCAACATGAAATCTACCTGGGCATGAGAGGATAATTTTATCAAGTGGTTAGCATTTGGGTTTTGTATCTAGATGGAGGTTACAATGTAAATATTACACTAATTGGCAAGTGGCTAACCATCTTCCAGTTTTTTAGGGCATCCTCAAAGATTTTAAAGGGCATGGTAGGTGTAGCGAAAAGTTTTTGGAGTCATGGATTCAATGGATATGATGATTGATTTCTATCTCCACACTCAATGTGTAACTTCTACCCTAGATAATATGCTTCTATAGGCTTATTTAAGGAGCTCAAGCTAGAAGAGAAGAGGGAAATAAAAAAATATAGTAGAGCTCTGACAAAATGAATTTACTTTGCATACATTACTCTATCTACCATTAAGGATTTATAAATAATATGGAGGCCACTTGGATGTGATTGTATGTGCCCAAGCTCATTTTTAAGCCTATATGTTGTTAATGTTATGATATGAATATGAATTCTATTATGGACTTTGATTAATGACTAATGTTATCACATTAAATGAGTTGTGTGTTTGGTTTTAAATTTCTTATAGTATTACAAATGACATGTGTATGTTTGTAATTTCGTACATTCAATTGAATTATGTTAATTAGTGGTCATGAATTTTAATGGCTCACAACTTTAATGGAGTCCCTATAATGAATCAAGATGTTATCATCAATTTTCCTAAAGAATGGATATATATCCTGCACCAGTGACCCAAACCTATTTTAATTTGCATGTCTAGTATGAGTAAATTGAGTAAAATTAGTCTTATGACCCTTTAACTACCTAGATGACCCTGGGTTTAATCCAATAAAGGCATGTGTCTATGTATTTTCCTTAATCTTTCTTCAAATTGGTAAATTCCCCTAATTTGATCCTCATGTCATGACACAACTAGACCAATATGGGCCCTGATTCCTTCTTAGTTGCACTTTGGGTGAGCACATAAGGCTTGTGCCTTATGTGTATTAATGTTGGCACAATCAAGTTTTTAAATGTTGAGTGCATGGAGAGTATCCCATTCTTTCATTGAGTTGTATCAAACTAAGACCTTAGACTTTTCACAATAAATAACTACTAAGTAATCCATTTATACCCATGTGGGTAATTTTATTTTAAAACTAGATTGATTTGGTTTCTATTTTAAACATAATAAGTGTTTTATTTTTCTTTTGTTTTACCCTATAATGGGTAATGGAATGTCCCAATTAGGAAGTATAAAAATCCTAAGTACCTTCTTCAATATTTGAATTAGAAATTGGGTAAATTCCCTTAGATGGTAGATAAATTATGGTGGGATTAGTTTCCTTAGACCATTGTGAGATCAAAAGATAATTTATAGCATTTTAAAAACCTTCTTGTTGCATGTAATTTTTTTGAATGGATTCTCAAATGTTTAGTGTGTTCGGTTTTAAAATGCTACACTAACCCATAAATGGTAATTTTTGTGAAATATAAGTAACCATACAAATAAGGGTTACAATATTTGATTATAATCTCTAATGAATTTATATTGAGATTATATATAAGGTATAACAGTTATAGTGGAAAATGGCACATTAAACATAAAAATTATATTGAAAATCTATTTGATTTAAATTATTATAACCTGTTGTAAAATTTTTTTAGGTCTATGTGGGGACATATATCCATAGGGGGAGGGTTGAATGGAATGAATTTTTCAATTTTCTAGACCACTGGTTCTAATTTCAATTTTTGAATTGAAAATTTATGGATATCTCTAGTTATGTTTGGGATAGTGCTTGTGCTTAGGGAAAGTATAATTGGAATAAAATAGGTAACTTCCTACAATTTTTTCTTGAGGCACCATGATGACACCTTTTTAAGGGGGTGAGTATGTCATATCCTAATTTTTCACACATAATTAAGTATAATGATAAGTATAAAATGGGAGTAAAGGAACCACTGTATTATGTTTCTTACTCAGTCAAACCTACATGTTCTTGTGATGTGATCATCATTTGCTCATAATTAGTTGTGCTCAATGTTTTTTAAAGAATTTTTTCTTATAAATTAAGTTGTATAAACTTCCAATCAATAAACACCCCAACTCATAAGAGATGCCAAGGCTATACAATTTAAGATTTAGACTCATCTCATTAACATTTTCATATTATTGATGTTTAGAGTTATTCATGGTTTGATAAAGAAGGTTCATTGTGTAATTATTATATTTATGTTAACAAGTGTTTTTATTGTTTGAGGAAATTTCCTTTGATCCATTTTGATCCAAAAACTAGATTTACCCCCTTAGATAAATCAAACCATTTTTTTAAAATCAAATACTGAAAATTCTTAATTCCCTTTTAGTGAAATAGAAATTAGATGTAGAATTCTAGGAATGAATGAAAAGTGATCAAAAAACTCTATAAACTCATTTCCCAAATTAAAACTCCTAATTTGTGTCATTTTTATAACTTTCTCATAATTAGTTATAGTGTTCAATTAATTCATTTGTAATATTTAATTACAAACTGAAACTCATAATGAACTATAAGGAAAAAGACACAAAATTGATAATAGAGTTAACCCTTTTATGGGATATGTCTCTAGGTTCATAATCATGAATTGATCCATTAAAATAAGATATAAATATCAATAATTAGAAGCTTACATCTTAATATGGATTTAGACCTATAAATAGTGTTGAAACTGACTATGTGAAGACTCTAAAACTAATCAGCAAAACATCTTCTCAACATTCATAGCACCTGTTCATCCTCTTTGTAAATTTGGGCATGTTTTTCCATTAAGAGTATATGTAAACTCCTAATTCATGGGCATCAAAGAATAAGGAGTGTCACTAGTTTTTATAGACCTGTAACTCCTTAAAATTAACCCTACAACTATATACATTTATTCCTCATGGCTAAGGGCCTTATCAAATAAAGGAATTAAAAATAACACAATCTCAATTTTGTATACAATTACCCTACAACATATAAAAAATAGGCTCAAATTTATATCCATGTCAACATATCTTCCATGGATAAAAAGGCCTTCTAAATTAGAAGACAATAGCCACCTTAGTATTGGGTTTATTATACCTATAATTACATAGTCATACCTCACAGTTAATGGCTTTACTAAATCAATGCATAATCACCTAAATGTCTTGGGTCTATCTCTCCCATCCCATCTCGATCTGCATCATTCATCATGTCTCAAAATCCCTTTGAAATAGATGTATTATCATTCTTCTTCATTCAGGACCTATGTTTGTAAAACCAATAGTCATCCCTCACAATGCCTACAATTAAACATCATATACCCATGGCCCAATGATTTTTTACCAAATAGAAGACAACATCAAAACCTGACTTGGTCTCTCTTCCCATCTAGTCTTAGACTATATCCTTTCAAAATAGGTGCAATGTCCATATTATAGGCTTAGTCTATGTATTTAATTAAATTACATGCATTCATAGCCTAAATGCCTTATATAATAGACACCTTCCATAATAATCATGTTCACCTCATCATCTGAGAATGTGTATCCATCCTCACATTTGGGACTATGTGTTCCATTCAATGCCAAGGCTAACTATAACATATACTACCGTGATCATTCAAATGGAAAGGTTATTTTGGTGATCTTCAAATGGTGAGATTTTAATGTCAATTGACCACTTCAAATACCAAATTTTGTAGACTAATGTTAGCTTCAAGGTCATTGCATAACAACTAGGACTTATCTTTTTTCTAAACAAGGTCAAGGGTTTGACCCTTAAATATCACCTTTGTTATTTGCAATGGGATGTTAGTCCCACATTCACTGAGGATGAAAGGAATAAATCCTTTAAGTAGGCTTTGTTTAAATAGTTTAAACCATGGCTTCAACCATATCTATCTCACCCTTTTGTTTGGCCAAACTTGGTCAGTTGGCAAATATTAAGACCACCTATGAGTTGGTTTCAACCTTTGATCTTGGTTTGGAAAATCCTATATAGATATTAACTCAATTGTATTTGGTTGTAATCCAAGCAAATAACAATGATTTAGTTCTTTGAGCTGGCACTTGAACTAGGTCTCGAGCTTGCCATAAATAATAAGCAAATCAAAAAATGAAATAATTTGGTGGCTTGAGGACCCACCATATGGACCTATCCAAATGTTCCTATTCCATTACATTAGCATGTGTCACTTGCCAATTGGTCCACTTGGCAATCATACACACATCTATGGCATTGTTTAATTGTTCACCATTTTTTTATCCAAATTTTGACCAGTGATATATATAGCATATGATTTTTATTTTACACATTCTAATAGGCATTAGAAATCTCTCATAGTTCTCTTCAACATTGTACTAGTTTCTAGAGATCTTCAAAACTATGAATGATTAAAAATCTTCTAAATTAAACCTCCCCATAAAGAGGCTTTTGGTATCCAAAAGTCCCAATAATCTAAATGACCCAAAAATATCTTTATGATCTCTCTTCTTTAACAATGACAATCTTCATGCATTGATTCCAAACATACAAGAGCTAAAACTAGCATATGAAGGAGCTATGGAGACAATCTATCAAAATTATGCAATAAAACTCCATTTGAAAAACACAAGTCTACAACATTGAAATAAAACATCATCAAAAACTTCCTTGTAAGAAGTTAACTATCCAAATAAAACTATGACCTGATTATGGAGAGTAAAATAAACTCTTTACCCATTTTTCCAAAGTTACCCAAAAGAGTCATTAAATCTGGTGGATTCTCTCAACCCTTACACTATATGAAGGTTAAGGTGTTCTCCTTGTTATAAATATCACACAAGGGAAAATAAAATGTATTGCATACCCCTATAAGAATTGTAAAAAAATCTCAACACCTATATACTTGCATTTACAAATGTTTCCCATTTAAGTGTCTTTTAAATTACATCTACATGATGTGTATGACAAACATACATGTGAGTACACAAAAAAATTAATACAAACATTTCCCAAGATACAGTGGCACTTAAATGTATATGTCAAGTATAAAAATGTGCAATTAATTTGTCTATCCTAAGGTTATAATTACATAATTCACTTTGTACATACATGAAATAATAATCCAGGGAAAATAGATGTGATATACACCTTATAAAAATATTATAGTTAACCACTGTGTCCCTGAAACTAATTATCAAATCTTTCCCTGTCCCTATCAAACTCCAATATCAACTTAGAGAATTTCCATAATAAGAGATTCTTTAAAAACTCAAAAACTTTGTAACTATAAGACATATCATAAACATGAGGAGAAAAATAAGAATTTTAAACCTATCTCAAATTTTCCTCACTATTGATTGCTCCTTGACTCATACCTCCAAAACTCATCCAAACTAAGTTAGCTTCCCAAAAAATTTATCACAATAGAAAACTAAAATAGGAGATATCAAAAATTCTTCAAAACACAACTTTATCAAAACTCCTTCCTTGGATCCAATAGTTAATAATTTCCTAAAAATAGTTTCTTGAAGTGAATCTTAAGCATACTATTCAATACTATAGTAATGTTTATCCAAAACTATTCAAGTTAACCATTTTATCAATAAGGTTTGTTCCTTCTTCCTAGTTTCAACAATTGAATAGAAGGTTTCATCTTATCAACTCTATCTTACCAAGATTTATATGATCTATTTTCATTTTCAAAAAGGATTTAAAACAATTCCACATGAAGACATAATTTACTTCCAAATTAACCCTACACAAAGGATTCAAAATTGTGTACACATAGTTACATTTGAAAATAACTTATACCTCTTTAGAAACTATGAACTCCACACCTATTGAGAAATGTTTGGCAATGTTTTAGTGTTTAAACAAATTCTTTTTTTCTTCCTATAACTCTTAACAAAGCTGTGAAACATACCAATCTATGAACCAATTAAAATCTCAAAACTCAAAGTGTAAAAACCTATTCAATATCTTGATCAATGAATTATTTCCATTTCCATATCTTACCATAATATTGTTCTTTTCACTTATTCCTATAATCAATTATATAGGCATCCATAATATGATAAGTTATCCAAACATAAAGGCTACACAACTAGTTATCAAATACCAACATATTATGTCAATACCAATATGAAATTCGATCACCATCATACCTTAATATACCCTCTCTGTAAGAATGGTAATAGGATTGAAACTGATTTCTCTTAGATGTGAATCATTTAAAATGACTTTTATTTTATCTGAATGCATCCCAAGAAAGAAACTTTGATCCTCTCAACACCATCTCACATCTTCAAGTGACAATGTGTTTGTTCATCATCAGTGTTGATCTTGTAGGACTAGTGGTTTCAAAACCTTGGCTATTAGAATCTTGTCTTGTTATAGTGAATTGTAATACCTTCTATTTTTCCTTTGCACTAACCATCTTGAAAACTCAAATCAATAGAAGAACAATACCAAGAATCTGATATACAAAAACTCCAAATTGAAGTATATCAAGAATTGACACAAGTCCTATACCAACCTACTATGATACCAAAATTGATCCAAAAACTAGATTTACCCCCTTAGATAAATCAAATCGGTTTTTTAAAATTAGATACTAAAAATTCTAAATTCCCTTTTAGTGAAATATAAATTGGATGCAAAATTCTAGGAATGAATGACAAGTGATTATAAATTCTATAAACTCATTTCTTAAATTAAAACTCTTGATTTATGTCTTGTGTTATTTTTATAACCTTCTCATAGTTAGTTTTAGTGTTCCATTAATTCATTTTCAAAATTGAATAATAAACTAAAACTCATAATGAACTGCAAGGAAAAATAAATAAACTTGATAATGAAGTTTACCTTTTTAGGAGCTACATCTCCAGGTTCATAATCATGAACTAATCCATTAAAATAAGATGTAAATATCAACAATTACAAACTTACATCTCAATATGGATTCAAACCTACAAATAGTGTTGAAACTAACTGTGTAAAGAATCTAAAACTGATTATCAAAACATCTTATCAACATCCATATCACTTTTTCATCCTCTCTGTACATTCAGGCATGTTTCTCCATAAAGATTATATTCAAACTCCTAATTCATGGGCATCAAACAATAAGGAGTGTCTCTAGTTTTTATAGACCTATAACTCCTTAAAATTAACCTTAAAAATATATACATTTATTCATTATGTCCAAGGGCCTTATAAATTAGAGGAATCAAAAATAACACACTCTTAGGTCTATATAAAATTACCCTATAATGTATAAAACAATAGGCTCAAATTTACAACCATGCCTATGTATCTCTCCATGGCCAAAAAGGCCTTCCAAAATAGAATATAATGTCCACCATAGGCTCAAGTTTGTTGTACCTATAATTACATAGTCATAACTCATGGTTAATGGCTTTACCAAATTGATGCATAATCTTCCAAATGGCTTGGATCTATCTCTCCCATCATGTCTTGATCTGCATCATTCACCATGGCCCAAAAACCCTTTGAAATAGATGTATTGTCATCATTCTTCATTTGGAACATATGTCTATAAAAGCAATAATCATCCCTCACAGTGCTTGTAATTAGACATCATACACCCATTTCCCAATGTTTTTTACCAAAAAGAAGATAATGTTAAAATCCAACTCGATCTCTCTTCCCATCCCATCTTGGGCTGCATCCTTTCAAAATAGGTGTAATGACCATATTACAAGCTCAATCTATGTATTTAAATAAATACCATGAATATATATCCTAAAGGCCTTATCAATAGATGTCTTCCATAATAGGTGTGTTCACCTTGCCATTTAGGACTATGTATCCATCCTCACATTTGGGACTATGTGTTTTATATCAATGTTGAGGCTAACTGTAGCATATACTTCCATACTCATTCTAATGGTGAGGTTATTTTGGAAAACTTTGAATGGATAAATTCCAATTCTAACTGACCACTTTGAATAACAAATTTTATAGACTAATGTTAACCTCAAGGTCATGGTGTAACATCCTAGACTTGTCTTTTCACTAAATACGGTCAAGGGTTTGACCCTTAAATCTCACCTTTTCTATTTTCAATGTGATGTTAATCCCACATTCATCAAGGATGAAAGTAATAAATATTTTACATAGGATTTGTTGAGACAGTTTAAATTGTGGCTTTGACCACATCTATCTCACACTTTTGTTTGACCAAACTTAGTCGGTTGGCAAATATTAAGACCGTCTTCAAGTTGTTTTCAACCTTCAAGCTCGATTTATAAAATCCTATATGGATATGAACTCAGATGGATTTATTTGGAATCTAAGAAAATAATGGTGATTTAGTTCTTTGAGTTAGTACTCAAGCTAGCACTCAAGCTAGGTCTCAGGCTTGCCATAGATAATTAGTGACTCAAAAAATGGAATAATGTGGTGGCAGGCCATGTAGTGGCCTGAATACCCACTATGTGGACCTCTCTAAATGTTCCTCATCTATTTCACTTCCACATGACACTTTCTAATTGGTCCACTTAACAATCATACACGCATCCATGCCATTGTTTGACAGTTGACCATTTTTAATCCAAAATTTGACTAGCGATATCTAGAGCATATGATTTTTGTTTTATGCATTCCAATAGGCATTATAAAACTCTCAAATTCTCTTTAGCACTGTACTAGTTTTGGGAGATCTTGGGAACTATGAAGGATTAAAAATCCTCCAGATTACATTTTAATATCACAAACTTATTTTTATTATCTAGAGACTATCATTAGCACTATGCCAATTTTTCTTCTTAGTCTTTTATTATTTCAACCTTGTATGTGATTCTTATTACTAGAGCAATTCATGACTATACTACATTTTGGAGCAATATTTTGTCATCTTATTTAACATGGAAATCCATGGAAATTTTACATGGTTAACAAAATCATTGGTTATGATTAAACATTGAAGTATAATTATCATATTCAAATATTTAAATAGGGAACAAATTCATTTAGAACCTTGAAAATATAATCATTTTTTGTATGGCATTCGAATCACTTAGTAGGGTTTGAGAGAAGCTTAAAACTCACACTTATAGTCATGGTGAAGGAATTTTGAGCCATTATGATAGTCATATAGAATGTGGAGTTAGTTTCTCCTAAAATTGAGTCTTTGGGAAGGAAAATTAGGGATGAGTCCTATAAATTAGCCATTGCATACCCTATAATTTTGGGATAATACATTAATAACTAACATATTGCTAGTATGCAACTAGTATAAATAAAACCAAGCAAAGTAAATGCAAGGTCATGGTAGATGAAAAATGAAAGGTTAAATCTTAGGCTTAGACTTTAGGCATTTTATCTCTCTCCTTATTAATTTTCTTTATGTGTTTAACTCAAATGATTAGTATGGTAGGTAATTATTAAAGGTTAATACCCTATTTAGGTATACAATCCTATACACATGTCTAATTATGCTTATACAAGCATATACCTTGGGTATGGATACGTGTTCTTGAGTATAAGTATTTCACATGTATTCTTGGTTATCTGCAACTATCCTTAATGGAAAAAAACATACCTTTCCTAGATAAATTCTATGAGTACTTATCATGATAATATTTAATGTGATTTTTTAGAAAGAGTTAAAACCCTAGTTTGGTTATAGGGACTATGTTGGGTTTATTCATATGTTTTTGGAAATTTAATTTAATGATTTTCTATATTTTAACTTAAATTTTTAATCAGAATATCTTTGTTTTTTATTACGTAAATGGTATTTTCTACTATTGGTTAAATTTGCTATATGAAAGTATGATTGTAAAAATAAAAGTGTAATGTAGATTATTAACAAAATAATTGGCATTTTAATTAAAAATAGTTACTCCTAGTTGGAGAATGCATGAAATTATGTGCTCTTCTTACATAAAATAAACATATCCTATCAAAATGCAAAAATGTAATAGTTTTGTTCTAATTCAGGTATATTGAGTACTTATGGATTGGGAATAAATATTAATATAAGGTTTGGTTGTACATATATAATTTGATTAGTTATAAAAAATGTGACAAATTTTTTAGTATTGATTAATTATATAATTGAATTTTGAGTATTATCAGGACATTACTTGAAAATAGAAAAGGAACAAATAATTTAGTATGTTGATTCAAAGAAATGCATTACACTTGAAACCTATTAGGGAAGCATTCAAGTATGTGTAAGTTTTAATAATCATGTGTTGTTTTTTGTACCATGTGGATTGGAAAAGTATGGTTAATGATTGAATATTAGAAAACTTACTTTTAAAAGTGTGCATGTGTCTCTAATGTTGCATCATTACTAATATCATGTTATTTTACTTGATATTGATAAATTGCTTTTGTAATAAGAAAGGATAAAAAGGAACAATGATTTACCTTGTTGTCCTTTCATGTTGATGGGATAAGCCCGTTAAGTTACTTATTGAGTTTTTTCTATTCTTTTTGTGTTTTGAACCTTAGGGGTAATGAAGATTGAAGTTTTCTTTTGTTCAATAAATACTTTGTTAAATAATAAGTAGATTCTTTGAATGTAAGGACTACATATAATAGTCCCTCAAGTGTGTAGGTTATTCAAATTATCATCCATTGGGACTTTTTGGGATAATCATGCACATTATAGTGAGAAGATATATAATGGTGGTAGGACTTTGTGTTTTATAAATAGTTTACTAGTGCTAAAATTATTATTTTTATATCAAATTCTCATTGATCAACATAGTGTGATATTTTTTACTTATTCTAGGTCACTTTTAACTTTGATTCAACATAAAGTAAGTTGACTTTTATGACTTAATGTGAATGAAACCTTATTGATTTGTGTATCTCAATTATTCTCAAGGTATATTATTTTTTGAACCTCATGGTATACACATCAGGATGAATTATAGCAAGACTCTTTAATTTTTATTATTTTGAGTTTACCTCATTTGCATTTTGATTCAAAGTTTTAGGATACTTAACTAGGGTAGAATTAACATTGGTAACTTATATTGTCCTAAGTTACTACAATTATTTAGTTCAAGTAATGAACCATACTTGGTGTTATTGCTATTTTAAGAACTATCCTATGAATAATAAGACTTTGTCAAATCTTAATTCTTGGTTGCATTTAGTCAAAGTGGGTTTCCAAAAGAGTGAAAATTGCATCATTATTTATTAACCCTATGTCACATGGGATATTATTTCTTATTATTTATTTTATTGTTTCTCTTGAAGTGAGATCCTTGATATTATCATTGTTGAAACACTTTTAGACACTAAGTAGATTTTCACCTTAGTTTTTTAGGTGAAAACCATTCTTTCCTTTGTATTTTTTGAAATTATTTCAAGTTGTTTAGAGAACTATTATATGAGTCGATATACCAAGAACTAATTTGAGAGAAAGTCTACAAAACCCAGTGACTATTGTACCTAATATAAATATGTTTTATCCTTATAATATATTGATATGGTTATTGTTATCTTAATGTATTCAGTTGGCTAAAATGACCCTCATTGTATTTACTAATGTTTAAATATGATCTTGAGAGGTGAAGCTTCCTTTATAAATTTCATATCTAGTATGAAAATGGTAGGTTGTATTGTTTAATCAAGGCTAATTTATTGAATTATAACTTGTTAAAAGTACAAACCTACATAATTGACCCACAGTCCA
Source organism: Torreya grandis (assembly GCA_037957365.1). Taxonomy (NCBI): domain Eukaryota; kingdom Viridiplantae; phylum Streptophyta; class Pinopsida; order Cupressales; family Taxaceae; genus Torreya; species Torreya grandis. The sequence goes on along the minus strand of JARHVA010002806.1, from coordinate 1,686,492 downwards.
ATTGATAAATGTGTCATGCATGAATAATTCTATTAGATTACATAGTTTTTTAACTTCTTTAGTAGGCATGAAAATTTCACTTACATTGGTTTATTAATCTAGAAAGGAATAATATAGTCATGAATAATAGTTTGATTTTACTATGGAACATTAACAATTTACATGAAGGTTGGATTATACACTTCTTGTATAAAATTATTTATCAATTCAGAATTCAAGGTAAGTTATCACATATTTAAGGGATACTTTTATTAGTCACTATTAATGTGAATAATGGAAGATACTCATGCTTATTGAATTGATCAGAAACACTTTCTTAATTAATTGTATTATGATGAATAATTTTGAAAATGCAAGGATATTGATTGTGCACCTTCAATTGTGCTAAATGTATTGTAGTGTCCTTCATGAAACTATATTATGAAATTAGTTAACTTGTATTTTTCATCCCTAAAAATCAAAAAGAGATTCATGTAGATTGATTTTGTTATATGTCTTATAGGATAATAGATTGTTGGGTGAATGATATAGATTAATCAGGTCATACTAGAATCTTGCATTTTCTATGGATGAGTCTTGATTTAAAAAAATTTATATGAATGAGATGGGCTCTAATTAATACTCACATGAATAATTTTATAGCTTCAATCTACATCCTTTAGTTATTATATGTTAAACTTATCATCAAGAATTATGGTAATATGACCCAAAAAAAATTACTATGGTGGGGAATGTTGTGTAAGCAATTATGAAAGTATGTATTGTGTGGAACTTCCTAGTATGACTATAACCCCATATAACTATAATTCCTAATATTCAATATAAATTTCATCATAGCATTATATGATAAATAGACATCATGGAATGGATGATGTTTTGAGGAAACATGTGTGTATGAATTATCACACAAATTTATTTTACTAATATATCCATTTATAAGTGGGATAATGGAAGTATGATTGTTATGTAGATATGGTTCATGAGTTATTTATATCTCACAATTTATACTAAGGATACTCTCTTTTTAATGAATTATCAAGAGTTTCCTTTCCCAAGAGAAGATGAAAATATACTAGAGGACAACTCAAATGAGCTACATGATTTATATTAGTTCCAGAGAAGAAATTACAATTTGAGAAACAAGCATTCCTTGACTATGTCTATTCCTCCAAACTATACGACTATTCCCCTAAATATAAAGGATGATAATAATCCACCTTCCAAAAAATGTAATAATCATCCATTAAACAAGGAAAGGAGGATATAGAATCATGGAGGACATGAAGAAAATAAAATCAAACATCACTCTTCATGAATTGGCCTAAATTACTGAATAGAAGGATATTTTTTAAAGGTCCATTATAGGTAAGTCTACTATAGAGAAGCCAAAATTCATTAATATGAATGTCATATACAAGAGTAAGATATAATACCATCCTTTTTTACTAACTATTAGAGCATTTGGTAAGAATATACATAATTGTTTAGTTGATTTTGAAGCTTCAACCACTATAATTCTAACTTTTATTTGTCAAAAACTGGGATTAAATCCAATCCCATCCAAGAGGATGGTTTCACAATTGGAAAAAATAGTAGTGCCTATGGTTAAAGAGCTAAATGATGTACACATGCAAGTTGCATCTATGTCACATGTGAAAATGACTATAGACATACATGTGGTAGATATCCTAGAGGGATATGGACTACTACTAAGAAGAGATTGATCAAAGATGCTAAAAAGGTATGTATCAATAGACTTCTCTCACATTTGGCTTCCCTAGAGAGGTATTCCAAATCAAATTTAAATTAATCAAGAGTTGAGAATGAAGTATACCATCATGAAATATAATGATAAAAATAATAAGTTATAAATATCCTAATCTTGGGATTTATACCTTTACCATGAAGTATGAGGTGCAAAGGCCAAAAATCCATGGACCTTCCCAATTGTGGGCTTTCCATTTTGATGGTGAAAGATCCAAGCAAGGATCAAGAATTGATATAAAACTAGTTGACCCACTATGGAATAAGTACCTAGAAGCTTATAGGTTTCAATTTACAAGCACCAAAAATAGGGAAGAATATGAGGCACTAATTTTGGGGTTACAATTCACTCTGAGAAATAATGTCAATCAACTGCTAATATATGGAGATTCAAAGCTAAAGATTAATTAGGTATAAAATAAATATCAATGCAAATTATAATATATTAAGAGATACAAACATCAAGCCTAGGATTTATTTGCATCATTTGAGGCATCTAATATACTAGCTTTCATAGGGAATAAAACCAATCTGCTAACTCACTAGATACTTCAATTGCCAATTTATCCCCATTACAAGAGTATAAAGTGTATAGGTTCTCTATCAAACTCATACCTTACTCATTGGTTCCTGATAATACAAAAAAATAGGTGTTTGATGATGATCAATAGATTATCTAATTCTTGACCAATTCAAGGAAATTTGAATCTCAAATCATTGATGATAAATAAATTAGTTATTTATGCTAGGAGTAATTAAGAGGAGTCATTCAACTCAAATAAAATTTTCTTCCATTAGGGATGGTTTATTTGGAGAGAGAATTTCATATGGATCCCCAATCTTAATGGTTGAGGTAGCTAAAATTCAATGAATTCAAGTTCAACAAGGAGAACTTGGGGGATGAGAGTGATCCATGTTATGTCAACATTGGTCTTAACTTTACCCTGGACTAAAGATAAAGAGTGAAATATTTTATCATCCAATAAAAATGTGATTGCATGGACCTATGAAGACTTGAAGGTTTTCAATCCTAGATTCATCACTCAAACAATCCTACCGAAGTCAGATCATAATCCATTCAGGGAAAGATAAAGGTTAGTTAATCCCATCCTAGAATTGGTCATCTAAAAGTAGAGAAATTATTGAACACTAAGATAGTTTTCCCTATCAGATACTTGATTTGGGTTGCCAACCTAGTTCTAGTCATGAAAAAATAGTGGGGAAATTAGACTATGTGTTTAATTTAGGAATATGAATAAGGCCTATGAAAAATAAAACTACCCTCTACTTCGATGGATCAGTTGATCTAGATAGTGAGTGGTTCTATAATGATGTCTTTCTTAGATGTTTTTTTAGGATATAACTAGGTGCTTGTAGAATCTAAAAATAGGATGAAGATTACATTTACCATGAAGTGGGGTACTTATGCATATAAAAAGATGCATTTAGACCTAATTAATGTAGTATATACATTTAAACAATCCATATACCATGAATTTAAGGGATAAATGGTAAATTTATAATCATTTACATGGATGACCTCACTATTTTCTCAAAAATAGATTCGATCATGTAGGCCATCTACAGTTGATATTTTAAAGATGATAAGGGTTTGACATATTGCTAAACCCAAAAAAGAGTATATTTGGTGTTACTAAAGAAAATTTATTAGAGAACATAATCACAAAGGATGGTATCATCATTGATTTAAGTCAAGTTCAAAGGATCCCTAAGATTGCATTCTGAAATAGTAAGAAAGAGCTCAAGTCTTTCTTTGGAAAGATAAATTTTGTGAGGAAGTTTATCTTAGGTTCTTTATAAATTGATAGACCTATGAATGTAATGCTTAATCAATATTCCAAAGTAGAATGAACATTGAAAGCCTAAAATTATTTTCAATACATCAAGGATGCCATATCTCAGACTCTAGTGTTAATAAGCCCATAATTTAATAAGGACTTTTCTTATATTCATTTTATTCAGAAAACACAATTACTATTGTGCTTACCGAGAAGAAGGATGAAAGTGAATATCCTATTGCATTTATGAGCATAAACTTAAAGTAAGTAGAGATCAAGTACTCCATGATAGATAGGAATATATTTGAGCTTGTCAGAGTGGTAAATAAATTCAGGCATTACATCCTGAGAAATAAGACTATCACCATTATGTTAGACCCCATTATCAAGCTCACTTTAGCACAGAATGGATTAGGAGAGAACATAAGAAAATGGATGGTAAAATTGTAGGATTTTGGCATAGAAATAAAGCCTACCAAAATTATCAAAGGATAAGGCATCATTCATCTTATGACTAAGCCTAATCCACACATCACCATTGAAGAGGTTTGTCAGACCAAGGTATCTAGACGAGGTTAGTACATTGATATCATTTAATATTTACTTATAGATACATATCCCCTTAAACATATTAGAGAACAAAAAAGATCCTTGAGGATCAAAGCTACTCACTATATGATCAAAAATGGATTTTCTATAGAATAAATTATGAAGACATCTACCTAAGATGCATATCATAAGAATAAGCTTAAGAAATCTTTGAGAATATACACCGAAAATTAGGTAGTGGTCATCTATCTGGAAACACCATAGCATATAAGATTCTTATAATGGGCTACTATTAGCCAATAGTATTTAAATATGCACACACCCATTTAATAACATGCCATGAATGTTAGGTCTTGGTAAAAATAGAATTACATGTAGTAATGCCATTACAACATGTTATTGAAGTAAAGCCATTTTCTTAATGGGGCTTAGATTTCATCGATGTCATCAACCCAAATTATTTAGTAATATAAAACTTAATGCTCATAGCCATAGAATAATACACCAAATGGACTAAAGTAGTGGCTACAAAACATTTTAGAGCACAGTATGTAATTAGTTTTCTTGAAGAAAAAATCACTAGGTTTGGTGCTCCCATTTCTTTAGTTTGTCATAATGGGCTATCATTAAAATAATTTGAGTTCACTAAATGGCCCCATGATAACCAAATCACAATCATGGAATTTTCTAATCATTATCTAAAATGAAATGGATTGGTTGAATTAATAAATAAGAACCTCATTGATGCCATCAAAAATTCAACTATAGATAAACCCAGATAAAGTCATCATGTGTTAAAATGTGCACTATGGGCAAACTAGAAAAGATACAAGTAGGCCCTTAAAGCTTCACCTTACTTTTTAATATATGGATGATAACCAATATTCTTAATCATGCTCAAATTTCCAACATATCAATTCATGTAGGAGTATATCAAACCAAGTGAGAAAGTGGAGTCTATATTATTGGATATAATAGAGATGGAGGATTCAAGCAATAAATTCTTGATTAATTTTAGTAAGCATTAGGACTTGTTTAAAATCAGTCTTGAAAGAAGAGCAAAGTTTAAAGCAAGAAGAATATCTGATGTAGTGCTTCTATGGGGAAAAGCCCATGAAAAAAAAGGGCAACATGAAAATTTTACCTCCTTATGGAATAGACCTTACTAGATATCATAGATCTTGGGTAACAATGTTTTTTGTTTAAGTGACCTCCAAGGTAATGGATTGATATATCTAGTTAATGAGTAGTTTTTGAAGCACTACTTCATGGTTTCACCATCTAGATATGTCCCTAAATAATAATAAATACTGAGGTAAAGGTCAGAGAAGGTTAGATTTATTGATTTCATAGTCAGATTTATTATTTTATGCCATTTTATTTATTTATATTAATTTTACTCTTTCTTATTATCCTTTCATTTTTTTGACATTTTTCTTTCTTTTAGTTTAGTTCCCTACTTTTTAGAATAGACATCTTTGTTTTTTATGACAATTGGATTGACTTCTCCTGGTCTGACTAAGTTAACATCCAATTCATTAGACTCCTATGAATGATTGATTTTATATTTAAAATCCATGATGAAGGTCCCAAAAGAAAGAACAAACATGGGAAGAATATAGAATGGAATACACAAACTTGTTTGTTTGGAGCTTTTACACCTTTGTATCTAAGACTTTTAGAATTTAGGTATGCAATAAAATGATTAACCATGGTTATATTATAATTGGATACTTATATCAGGTATGTAAAATCTACTCTCTTTACTTCATACAAATTTAGAAAGTTTTATCATTTTATTGGATTCTCATGCTAATATTTATTTAAGGTAACAACCATTGATGTTGATATAGATTGTAGGGACATTATAATAAATCAAGTTTTTTCCAAATTCCAACTCACCATGGTTCCTACCTTCATCATTATAACTCACATTCTAAAAATAAATAAAAAAGAGGACCAATGGATCCTAAAGAGTGATCAATAAAACCAAAATAAAATCTAAAGGTGATCAAATACTCACATGATGAAATAAGATCAATATATCATGCATCCTCCAAGTATATGAGAAATAAAGTGGAGTAAGGACCAAAGGTATCTCTGTTGGGGCTATGGATGCCCAAATAGTATTAGATCAATGCTCAATATTCACTAATTTTAATATGGTTCAAAGAAATTAGAATGAAACCTACAATTTATTTCAAGTCGTTAATAAAATCCTCAAGACAAGGGCAAAATAAAATCACCTCATCACACACAGATCCAAGGTATGATCAAAATTAGTATGTTTCATGAAGTGTTAGGAGTCCCTTTCATATTTTTGGTTCAATTATTATTTTATTGTATGATTCATGCTAGTTTCTAATTGCTAACCAAAAATTTTGGGTTCTCAAATACTTAGGAGTATTCCCCCTTTGAGTCACCATTTATTGTACTCAACACACCCCATTATTATTTTTGAAGAGGAATCCAATATAGTATTTAAATTTAGTTATATTTTAAAAATATTTTCATTGACATTCATACATATACCTAGATAAGCTTAAAATTTTAAAAATTTATTATTCTACATGTGGATGATTCTTGTTATGTGATGATCATGTATAAATACAATTGGCATTCCCTCGTTATCCAAGTTTTCATTGTATGATTTGTTTAGACTAACATATTATTATTATTCTATAGAGTGAAGGGACTAAGCCAATAGTGAAGGGTTTGAAAGAGGGCCTTGGGGGTTCGGCCCCCAAGTCCTACGAGATTGCCGTGGGAGACTACCGCATCCACAGAATCGAGATCTTCTACAACATGGCTCATTTGGACTCTAAAATGTCTATATTTTGGGCAAAGTTTCCCCTAATCTACAAGCTAATGTTGTCATACCTTGAGGTGGAGTTCATTTGGTGGATGGATAGTGATGCCATGTTTATTGACATGGCCTTTGAGCCCCCATTCGAGTGCTACAAGGACCACAACTAGATGCTAATTAAGAATGCCAAGGCTAGGATCAGTGTGATTTTAGGGTTTGAGGGTGTGGTGGAGCATGGCCTTTTTCTTAACATGGATATGGCCATCATTAATGTTGGATCTAATGGTGTCTCATTCAAATCAAAGTGATAGAGAAACCAAAGGTATTTTGCAAAATTTTAATGTCACGGTAAATGCTTGTGTGTCATTATTGTTTATTGCAATAGAAACTTGCATTGTTGGATAGGGTAGAATGTTAAAGACATATATTTTTTAGCATTCTTTACCTATGCTGTAATTTCTTTGAGGTTTTAGGTCCTTGTAAAACTTGGGTACTTTTATTAGACTATGTTTGTGGTTTCAGGTCCCTATAAAACCTGATTTTGATGCTGCTCTTTAGTAGGTTTCAGGATTGCTTTTCCTGGTGGTTGTTAATGATTTATCTTTCTTGATTCTGTTAAAGGGTTTTAGGGTCCCTTCAAAACCTACTTTTACTGTAATCTAAAACATATTATTATTCTTTGATATTTTTTCATATATACAAGTTTTGCATTTGGACTTTATATTTTTTGCGCTTCATGAGTTGTGCATTTTGAATATTTGGTTTTTAAAAACTCTTTATCCAAAACTTTTATTTAAAATATTTATTCATTATAACCTTTATTTAGAATATATTTTTTTCAAAAAAATTCTTCGTCATAACATTTATCTCATACTTTAACATCTATGAACTTTTGAGTTATACTGCATGCACAACTTTCTTTGTCTTTTCATATTTTACACTTCGCATGATGTGTTTGAAAATCTTAATTTTAACAAGTCACATACTTTGGTAGTTTTGATCTTTGAATCTTTTGGCCTTCATGAGAAATTTTCATAAGAACTTATGTTCATAAAAAATTTCATATTTTTTATGTTTTATACTTCATATATTTTGGCATTTCAAAATTTTTGAAAGATCTGACTTCCAAGTATTCATAACTTTTATTCATAAAATTTGCTGTTTGAAACTTTTTTTAGAATTTTTTTCATGAAGTGTGTTTGATATTTTTGTCTGAAAGTTGTGTTTTTCATAAACTGTCTCCATTTTTTTTGCATATGAGGCATCATGAGAATTATTTAATCCAATCTCAACAAAAGTTTTGACACTTAAATTCTAATGGCATGCCATATATAACTCCTAATATTTCATGGAATCAATGATATGGTAACACTTATCTAAGGTTACAACATGGGATTTCTCTAAATGTATAGAAATTCTACATGGCATACCCACCAAAGTGAATTTGTAAAGTTTGAATTAAATATGTAAAACAAGCTTGGAGATGTTGCACATTAATGGAAAATGAACTAGAATTAAATTCTTATAATCAAAATATATAACAATGAATTTGGAAGAGATATTGTGCTTATTGATTACTAACAAGCTCAAGTAAACTTTCCCTCCAAAGAGAATTTGAAGCGCTAGCTGACTACACCTAAGTAAAAACTCCTAATAAGAGTGTAAATATTTTAATTTTATGAGAAAATATATTTTATCAATGGTTTCATCATCAAAGGTTCTTAGAAGATTATTTCCACCATCAAATTTATCCATCAAGGACTCTATAGAATAAAATGGCACTATCTTTGATTCAACAGTGTTCAAAAACTAATTTATAAATTATACAACTCTATGAGACATGGTATAAAATGTATATGCCTCATCACATGAATAAAAACTAACATCCAAATAGAAGAATTGGTAGGAGACTTACTACCACTAAAATTCCAATAATTTTATTTTATAGCCACCAAGCGTAAAGTGATACCCTACATCAACCTACTTTAGGACTTGATATTTATGGGGAAGGTGACTGGTGATTGTTTCCTACACTACCTAAGCAATAAAATAGTTGTCACCTAAATATATGGGGATGAATTCCAAATATACCTATGATTTCTCATCATAGATGCCACATTCGCCAGGTATAGAGTTAAATTATAGAGGAAAACAAACACCATAAATAATACATTGATGAAATGGATTGATCTTAAAGAGGTGGTCATTATCAGGACCAACCAATAAGGCCATGTTAATGATTGGTTTTAGGATTTAAATTTGTATTGGGATGGCCCTACTTATTATATTATATAGTTAAAATAATGTTCACTTCCTTTACCTAGATTTGGTTCCACTACTAGACCTTTTGATGACCTCTAAGCTCACATTCACCTTGGGATAAATCATCAGCACCAGACTTTAGGAGTAGATGTTTAAGAAAGATAAAATACCCACAAATAACCAATTTTACATGATGTCTTATATATTAGATGCAATCATGGCCACTATTAACCTTCATAATGGATCACTCTAGAGATCTACTCCAAAATGCATTAAAAATTAGGTATATGATTTTTATTCAATTCCTCCACATTTACTCCTACATGAAGAACATCATCCTCATAGACAAAAACATCTACACTCAAGTGTGGAAGGAAATTCATTAAGAACCCCTGAATTGAGTTTTAGAGAGCATAAAAAAGATAACCTAGCCAAGAGGAAACTACTAGCTATATTTGAATTACATTATAACTATGGAAGTAAGACATAAGGTTGCCCCTCTATGTCTCCCTAAGTATGTTATATATAAATTGGTATATCAGGACATATCCTACCATTTATGGTGGATCATAGATAAAGATATGAAAAAAACATAAAGGTGTGTTCCAAGGGTCTTCCTTCATGATTGGCCACATGAGATATATAAACAAGAAGCATTTTGAGAGGTTGAGAAAAATAGGGAGTTTTCCTCATTGGTATATTTTCCATATAGGGACTGAGATGACTAATATGTGTTTCCTCTTAGACAAATTGTATTTTTGACTAATATGTGTTTATCTAGAAGCATATCCAAAGCTTAGTCATCCCATATTAGCATGAACCTTATGAGCATGACTTTGTATTCTTGAATGCAAAAGATGGCATTAAGGTTCTAGAAAGGGTGAGAATGGCTAGGTTAATAGAGGATCATATGAGAGCAATCCAAATAGATCCCTCCATTATAATTGTGGAGGCACATACTAAGCTTCCACCTCCTAATGGATGGGAAACTATAAATTACTAGACCTCTCGGCCAACCCATCATCCATTAAACCAAGGAACTTCCTTCAAATCATCACCCACTATGATGATAGTCATGAATCAAGTGTACGATGTAGAAGAGGCACCTATTGTGTCAAGTTCCTCATAAGAAGGTCCTTCTCAGGCTTCACCACCACCTATAATGAAGTCTATAAAGCAAGAGTAAGAGGTTGGGGAATTATCTATGATTATAACTTCTTTAGGAGGATAACATGAATCAATTTGAATTGATTCTCTCACTCTAAGAACATAAATCTCCCTATTGCTTCCTTAGTTCTTGTTAATGTAAGTATGGACATTACACCTTCCACCACAAAAGAAAATCCTCTCATGGATATAAAGACAAGAATATGCTACACAAGAAAACCAAGGTCCTCTAAGGACCCTCTTCCATCAACAAAGTCTCCTACCATTCCAAATGTGTAGGTGTCATCAAATAAGCCTGATGATGAAGAATTTAAAAATTCTAAAATATTGAGTCTTAAAGGGGTCAAATGGAAAGCACCAATGGAAATAAACAAATTAGGTAAGGTGCCCATTACTCTAACCACTACTACTTCATTTCCTTTGGGTCCCATTTTTTCCTCAATTCTAATGGTCACTATAGTCCCTATTGTTTCCACAACTCCCATTATTACTCTAAGTCATGTGGTTCCTCCAACTCCTATTATTTTTATTTATTTAGCTCCTATGGTTTCTAGTGTTCCTATTATTTCTAATGTTCCTATGATTTCTACTTCCCCTACTATTACTTTATTTATAGTTTCCCCTACTCCCCTTGAGTCTAATAAGGTAAATTTTAAGAAAAATATGGGATCCCTTACTAGTGTCAAATTACATGTATCTTCCACTCAATTAGGATTTTGCATGCCTTAATCCACCAAAACTAATGGTACTTATATTTTCCTCTCTACCAAATCTAATAATAATAATCCTACTTATATTATATACCCAATGCCTTAGTTTGATAATGTGGACTAGTCTAAAATCATCTTCCTCATTGTAAGACCTATTAGATGTGGAGGCATTAATGTAGTATTTCAATGATGTTTTAATAGTGACTACTACTAAGGACTTATCTTGTAGATGCCACACAATTGGTAATCCCATAATGGGCTATGAACTTAGTGGCCCAAGATTTCCAACTACCTAATTTGATAATAACTGAGCTCCCCATTATGAGCTCCATTTTAGACAAGTCAATGACAAATATCTAAAGGGTTAGGAAGAGGAAGATAGAAGATGAATTTGGTAAAATCTTGGTTTTAGAGAAAATATAGGATGTGTTCTCACTCTCAAACATAAATAACAAGAGACTTTATAAATCTTCATATAATGAGGACTTCAAACCCTATCTTCAGGTGAATATAGAGGCATTGTTAAAACTTCATGAGGGCATAAAACAAACTAGGTAAGAATTGTAGTATGAAATAGAGCAAGTGAGAGATCATAAAAAAATAGTGTAAGTTCTTGGATCCATTAAAGGTCATGTACAAAACATATCTCTTAGATTATACAATATTCTAGAAACCATTGGTTTAATGAGGGAAAATTTTTCCCCTCACATTGTTAAAATTATAAAATTATTTAATTATTTAAAATAAGATGAGAAGAAATTAAACTTTATTGTATTGTAAACTAAAAATAAGGATTTTATCCATTTATATTTGATGACACCATTTAAATCAACCAATGCTTTTAATCTGGTGGTCATCAAGATACCAGAAGTCAGAGAGTGAGTATCGAATATGCAAATCTTGATTCTTAAATTAATAGAGTAGAAAAAAAGGTCTTACAAATTTTGGATGAGTTAAAGTAATATCATGCCTTATATCCCTTAGGTAAATTAATAATCAAGGTTAGTTTTCAATAGCTACTCCAATAGACATCAACCAATTTTAAGCAAAGTCTCCAGTGATACACATTAGAAGAAATTGAAAAAGAAATGGGGTTTTACAAAAAGAAGGTTACTAAGGTAGAGATATTTTAGGTGGAATTTAGAGCCACAAAGGTGGAACATGCATGCTTACTAGTGTAGGACACTAGGGTAAATAGGCCCTCTCTTTTGAATGTGGACCCAATAAGGTTACAACACAACATTGAATACAAACACTACTAAGAATTGGAAGTGAAGAAATAATCTATGTTTTGATATTTCAGTTCTATTTCACCTTCCACTATAGTCTCTCTAATGACTATTAGTGTAACCATGTATGCCCTAATGACTATTAAACCTTAGTTTCTTCAATTATTGTTATATGTAATTTGCATGTAAAGTGATAATGTAACTCAGACGTGTAATAGTTGATTAAATAATTTTGTAAACATGCACACATTTAATGGTATTGTAAGAGTGATTCTAAATTTAAAGACTCTATGTTTATTAGTTTAGATATGCATGAAAAAATTTCATCAATTAGAACTCTCATTCTAATTATCATTAACACGTAATTTTCAACCTTTGCATGGGTTTAGAGGATGAGGTGACCCCTCCCAAAATTTATTTATATATTAATCCTCTTATTTTCAAAGAGGGAGGAGGTTGATTTGATATTTTATCAATATAAGAAGAAATTATTTTTTATTACCATGTAACTGTGTTGATATCTTTCTCTCTCAATTTTATGTAACTAGTTGTGGTTATTTTCTTGGTTGGCTAATTTACTAATTCAAAATGTACAAAAGCTATAGATAATTACTTCTTGTGATTAAGTGTGTATGCTAGTATAACATGTGTAATATTTATTGTATGACTAACATATATCATTGATCATATGAAATTATGTTGACTATTTTATTTCTTTGCATTTAGAAGTGTCTCTTATGCTATAGTTTTATAGGAGTGAGCAGCAATTGCCTTAGATACCTCTTTGATTCAAGATATAATATTTTGAATAAGGGTGTAACAACAACTCTAACTATGAGCAACATTTAATTGAGATACATGAGTTTACTATATCACCTTTTCCTTTGACTCTTTAACTATGTTTTCTTGTATGTTTGCAACAACTACTAGCTTCAAGAATTAGTTTTAGACACTTATCCATAAAGAAGACCATCCTATAATTAATCCTTCTTAAGATCACATAACCTTCTTTCCTAATTTCTTTCCTACTCTACCCTTTACCTTTTTTGTAATTTATTTTGAGATCTACCCACTTTTGAATAAAATCCATAAGCCCAACTCAATTGGGGTTTAACTTTATTCTAGTTTCCACTCATCCATTCACACTTGATTAACAACCTACATGTTCAATATACTATTCCACCACCTAATTTTTCAACCCATATCTACAACTCATGCCTTGGAGTGGATTTTCTCTCTATATATATATCCTAAAATATTATAGGTTACCTCATTTAAATTTATGGTGTACATAAAAACCACATCAACACAATGTATGCATATATCTAACTTTAGCATTTAATTGTCTTGTTAAAGATTTAATTACCACCCTTGTACCATTTCATTTCTATTTTATTAACCCTAAGCTTAAATTTAAAAAAACACATATTTCTTTTTAAGGTTAAACATTTGGTGAACCTGACATATATGAATGTAATTTTTTTTATTTCTAAGGTTTTAAACCAACTAGGGTTTTAGATTTTTATACTTTTTGATTTCCTATTTGTACTATTTTGCATGCAACCTAGACATATCCCTAGATTGGGGGGTGTGTCTTTAAAAATATTGAGCTCACCCTATACCCCTCAAATATGTCTCTAACCAATGAGGGATATCATACCTTGGATCATGATGATACCCATGTGGAAAATGAAAAAAAATTAGATATGCTTATTATAGAAGAATATTCTAATAATGAAAATCAAGAAACAAATTAAAATAAACAAGTAAACCACAATCAATTGAATGCAATTGCCTTGTTTCATGACCACATTCAAAATAATATTGAATATATTGATAAGTCTTAAAAACTATATTTGAATCCAAAAATTCCAAAACTTTAGGGCCCCTTGAACATATTATAACTAAATACGACTAATGGTGGCATGGATTATCTGTTTAAACCTTTGTTCCCTAAAACTACTATTGATACATCTATTATGGAATTACCTATTGTTTTAACAAAAATATTGGTTTGAATGCCTATTACTACTCAAAATATGTTTCATCCCCTTTGGTTCCTACTCAAATTTTTAATCTAACTCCCACTGGGCTTCCAATTTGATCATTCCTTTAAGTTATAAAAACTTTGTAAGATAATATTACAAATACTAAACAAGAAGCTTTAAAATCCCCTCATGTTATAGATTCTCAAGATGTGTTGCATAACCCTCTTTCATTTGAAATCTATTTGCATCCTTTACCAACTAAATTTTTTGGACCTAAGTTTACATTTTATGAAGGTAAGGGTGATCATGAAGAACATCTTTGAACCTTTTATGTGGCATGCCTTGACTATTCTTCCAATGATTAAATTTTGACCAAATTATTCCCAAGAAGTCACAAGGACTATGATTTAAATTGGTTTTATGATCTACCTCTCCAATCCGTAAAAGCATTCAAACCTCTTAAAGACCAATTTTTACCACACTTTTCTATTAACATTTCTGAAAAGGTTTCATATGCCCAAATTTCCATAATCAAACAAGGAACCAATAAACCAACCAATGAATATGTCTTGAGATATAATACAATGCTATCTAAAATGACCAATCCTATGGTAGACAAATAGTTATAAGATATATTTAAGAAAATTTTGCTTATTCCTTTATATGATTCCATTATCTTTAATTAGTTTTGATCTTTCGATGACTTATGACATGTTATACGGGACCGTGAAATGAAACTTATGTCATTGAATAAACTCAAGTATGTATCAAACACATCAATTGCATCTACATCTACTATAAATTTTTAAATTAAACCAAGTTATAAGGTAAAACCTCTTGAGTTGAGAAAAGAAAAAACCACCATGGTTAACATAGTTTCACAATAACCTAATCATCTTGTCTTATCTAATGCACCAAATAGATTATTTAAACATTTACCTAAGTCTCAGGTTTCAATACTCTCATGGTTAATAGAGTGATAGCTTATAAATCTCCATCATCCTATTAAGGTTGATAAGAGTCAACCTATACCTAATGGATATGATGCAAATACTTATTATGATTGTCGTCAAGGACCAGAACATTATATGATTAGATGCTTTACCTTAGAGCATAAGATATAAGATCTTATTGATGACCAAAATATTTTATTCAAGGATCCTTTAAAGGAATTAGGTTTAAAACCTAGCTATTACCATAAATGAAAAACATTTAACAATCTTTTGCAAAATCATTCTAAAAAGGAACTAGAATTACAAATGGCATATAATGAACATCATCCTCCATCACCTTATAAACACCAACTAGATTGGATTATTGAAACTTACACATGACATATACCTCTTATGTTTCAAAGACCTTCTATTTACTTTTATGATAGTGAAATTAAGGATGATGACTCTGATATTCATTAGAGCATACCTTGATAAACACCCAATACACAATGTTATGGTTGATAATGATTTAAGTGAAAATGTTTAGACTATGACATTAATGATGCACTTGGGTTATACTCATCATGATTTACACCCCTCTACCATATTAGTTATAAAATTTGATGGGAACTCTCATAAGGTTATTGTCAAGATTGACTTTCCTTTATAAGTTTGTCATGCACATGTGGTTAATACCTTTTGATTTATCCCTTACACATGCATCTTTGATATGTTATTAGGAATGCCTTGGATACAAACTCTTCAAGTAGTACCTTATATAGTGCATGGGTGTGTCAAATACATTCATACCAATTAGTTAATTATAGTTTATAGAATTAAAAATGAGCATCCTCTTAAACAAAATAAATTAATACCCATATAACTAGATATCAATCCTACTAATGCTAATCCACCACAAAAGGATAAGCAATAGGCAATCCCATTTACTGAGTGGTTGGTACTTGAGAGACCATTACATCATAGACATATAGTGAATTTTCTAAAATTCCAATATTCTACTACAAACCATGTCCATATATCCAAATCACCTACACATGTTCTTATTACTACTATTCTAAAGAAATAAACAAGCACTCAATTATGCGTTCCAAAAGCCCCTACTATTGATTCATGACCATAGAGTCCTATTTTACATATGTAGAGCACCATCAATACCACAGTGGTAGATATTACACCTATATATGCTCCTTCGCCATGTACATGGGGTATTACACCAAATTTGCAATGGGAAGATATATATGACCATCATTTAGATGGCGTCGATCTTTCCTATCTCCAAAAATACCAAAAAAATAAAAAACATTCAAATAATCAAAATAAATTCCAAAACTTAAATATTCTTGTGGATCCTTGGTCATACATATGTTACTTACATATTGATGAACCACATACTTGGTTACTCCTATATACACATATGTACTTATAAATAGGGTGTGATATAGGCATACATAGATACATGATACTGCATACACCCTAATTTAGTCAAGCAACCACAAGAATGATGTATTTTGTCACTCTTTCACATTAAGGTCTTAGTGATAAATGTATCTCTTGTTCACATGGTCATTTTGGGTCTTTTAGTCTTTCTTATGTCTTTTTCCCCCTATTTTTTTCACCCTCAATGGTCCTGAGTCATCCCCTCCCAATCAATGGGGAGCCTAGCCTATTCTTCCTATCTTAACTTTATTTTTAGACCTCAAGATACTAGAACCTTTATTTGGATAGTAGCACCACATGGCACTAATGTCCATATTTTAGTGTTAGTATCTAATGGTCATTTTCTTTCGTGTTTTGGGTCCTAAAACTCCCTTGAGCCTTCTCTCATGTTTTTTATCCCTCTTTTTGTGTCTTGTTAGCCAATGAATAAGGTATTACATTCAAATCAAATTTATTTATATATAAAGAGCCTCACAATGAATTTTACATCTAACACTTACTATATTATCACATAATTACATAATATCAATCAAAAGTATAGCTCAATACATTGCATATTACTCAACTATCACATCTAGATTTCAATGCTTGATAGAAAATGGCCTAAGTGAATGTAATTATATCATACTATGTGCATTGATTATGCACATTACCTAAGGGATAACTACATGTGATCTAAGACCCATAGCATTGGGGTTATTATAGGTAATGGCTAGGAAATAGGGGTTATGCTCAATGCATTTGTAATATCCAAAACCTAATTTTTCCTTTGTTTTTCATTTGATATGATTATTATTTCATTTGTATAGGTGTTTATTAGGGTTTTGAAATGTATTCACACAAAACAATGATACAGACAAGCTTCTATAAGTCATAGAATCACCTATAGATCCCTCAAACTCTCCTATAGCATTCCAAAAAGTTTCAAACAATTATTGTAAGAAGGACACTACCAACATAATTAGACATTAGAAACACATGGAATTAATATCCTCATAAGGGTTCTATTGTCTTAAGTCTTATTTTAGCTAAAATCATGGAATGAAATATGGATGGCTCATCCCCAAGCTTATTCTAACATCTTGAGTGACATAAATACATGTTTTACTCTAGAGAAGTACACTTTTTTTACATCTTTAATATTTTGATAACTTATAAAATCATTTATTTCATGTATTTATCCAAAATTATTACTATACTCATTCTTTAATAACCTAGGATTTACATCTATTAAGTCCTAAATAGTTAAAATATTTGGTAAACCTGACTTACTTTTAATATTGCTTAAAACTTTAGATTAGCCTAGGGTTTACCTTCTTCATTTTTTTGTACATTAAATTAGGGTTAAAAAATTATGTTTTTTCTTCAATTTTGGCATATCATAATGCATACAAATCAATCCTATATTTTGTTTTCATTAATTCATTATAATTTTGTTTATTTCCAAACAACCCTCATCAAACCCTAGATCCATCTTAGGTCCATATACATCTAAATACTATCATTTTTGGTTTCAAGTATCATCCTTATTTATTATACACATTGGGTCGAATATTTGTGCACACACAAAACACACATATATGTGTGTGTATTAGATTACATTATTTTAATTATCTCATTTGGAAAGTTTAAAATGACATCCAAGAAGCCTCTTACCCCTCACCCAATTTATGCATTTCTTATTTTTTATCTTATTTATAATAATTAATGGACAATTTTTAAATATTTCATATTAGAACATGATAATGATTTAATTTATGATGATTGATGATGATGATGGTGATGATGGTGATGATGGTGATGATGATGATGATGATGATGATGATGATGATGATGATGATGATGATGATGATGATGATGATGATGATGATGATGATCATGATGATCATGATCATGATGATCATGATGATTTTTGTTGTAATGATGGATATAAGGATCACTATGAGCATGAAAATGAAAGTGTTGATGAGGATATAGTAGAATCATCTTATTATCTTTCCTCTCCATCTTCTCCTACACCTAAAAATCAAAGTATAAATATAATGAAAAAAAACCTCTTGTTGGTAGTTATTTATTCCAATATCATCCTATATTTTCAAACACTTTTGCTACCTCCTTATTCAAATTAAAATAGTATAAGTACAATAAACACAACTTACTTTCACATGATTCAAGAAATATAGAAAATAGAAATACATCTTCTTTACCCTTTAGTTAAATTTGAAAAAACATGTACAAATGATATTACACCTTTTACCAATGCACAAGCTAAAGTAGACAAAATTATTTTATCACCTTCTTTTACATTCTAAGCTCAATGCAATGATTCTTTGCAAAAAGTTGATAATGCAAATGTCTCTAACTCTTCTTCTACATGTCATAATATGAAAAATTAAAACATGATTGATACCTATTCTACCCTTGAATCCAAGATTGAAAGTAATAATCATACATTCACTCCACACATAGCTTGTGAAGACATGCATTGCATTACACCAACACATGATGATATATCACATAGTAGTAAAAATTTAAAATATTCTCATACTCTAATAATTATCATTCATGGTGGCCAATTTTGGCTAAAAATTATAGGATACCATGCATGTTAATTATACACATTCCTTAAATGAGAGCTATAAGTGATCTAAGACCTCTACCATTGGGGTTAATATAAGCAATGGCCAAGATAATAAGGGTTATGCTTTGTATGATCATAATATCTTACAACCCAATTTTTCCCTTTCTTTTACATTTGATATTATTTTTATTTCATGTGTGTAGTTATTTGATAGGTTGTAAAAGTGATTCATGAAAAATAGTAACATAGACAAGCTTATATAATTTACTAAATCACCTACAATTCCCTCAAATTCACCCATAGTTTTCTTTAAAGTTTTATATAGTTATTATAATAAAGACACTAACACCATAATTAGGCATTGGTGACACATGGTGCTACTATCCTCATAAAGGTGATACTATCTAAATTCTAATTTCAACTATAGTCATGAAATGAAAGATGTCTGGCTAATCCCCAATCCTATTTTGACCTCTTGAATCATAGAAATGCCTATTTTAGTCCATATAAGTAAAATTTATTTACATCTTTACTATTTTGAGAAAAACTTGCCAAACCAATTATTTATTGTATTTATCTCAAATTATTGCTATACTCAGAGCTTTAACAACCTAGTATTTACATCTACTAAGTCCTAAATAGTTAAAATAGATACACTCCTATTTGGATGTTGGGTTTTCCCTCTCCTCATGTCATCTAGACACTGGGGGCATCTACTTCCTTGATCTTGATACACATAGGTTATATGATTCTATGGTCACTTTACACTATCATGTTTGAGATTACATATATACTTAAACATGCCTATTATCCATGATTATAGCTTATATATGGTACTTTATACCTATACATTTGACATTATTTTATAACACATTAGATCCATGGGCCACTATGACATGTTTATTCTAGTTGCTTATGCTTTACTTTATGCACTTACTTGAGTGTCTTTTCTTGATTATTCGATCATTTGGATATGTTCCTTTAATTGTGGCCCTCATGCTTATGTATGCTTTCTTTGACATTTATATCATGTCATTATTTATGGTATGAAAATTTGAACATGTCATTCTTGCTTTCATGGAAATTTAACTAATTCATGTCCCTTTGATTGTGTGGCATGTGAACATGCCCCTTGTTTGCAATCTCTTTGGACCATTGATCATTGACTTTATTTTGAGTTATATTATGTGTGTGTTTATTTAATTATTGATTTTGTACTATTATTATCTATATGTTTCCATTATCTTTATCATGCATCATAGGCCTACATGTGATCACATTGGTTTTATACACTTCATTGATACATTTACCTAGACGTGTTCCTTTTATATGCCACATGTTGCATTCACATATTATGCATTTGTCATACCCTTTTTATATGAGGTAAATCTCAGTTCCTATCTTTCCATCACCTCAAATGGGGGGGGGGGCATAGGGGGGAGGGGGGGTGTATTAGTGGGTGTATGATTGGGAAGCATGTTTTCCATACTTGGCATAGTTCTCAGATGTAGTGGGGGCATGTTTTAGAAGCATGTTCTCTACACTCATTTATTATTTGGTACTTATATCAGTTTATAGATTCAGTGGGGGCATATCATATGGTCATGGATTCCACACATTAACTATTTTTATATTTATTGGGGCATGATTTAGAATCATTTTCTCCACATTTATTTAGTATATGTTACTTATATCAATTCACATATTCAATGGGGGCATGATTTGAAAGCATGTTCTCCATACCTATTCAATATTCAACATCTCTAGTTTATAGTGGGATCATGTTTTTCAAACATGTCCTCCACATTGGTACTTATATATGTTTTTATATTTCTCCATATATAGTGGGGTAATGCTTTGGAAGCATGTCCTCCACACTTATATAGTTATCCAAGTTGGCCAAAACACATAGTTATATTATTTAGATTCACATTTGTAGAAAAATTCTATACATTGGATACCATTTTTATACAAATTTTCAACATCATACATATCTAAGGTGTATATGCTATGAAACATGTGCCTAGTATTGCATGATCCAAAATAATTTCAGATTCCAAAACTTTTGGAAGTATTGATACCCTACAGACATTATAGACCATATTGAGTCAATATACTATAGTAGTTTATTCACATTTTAGGGTGGTTAAGATGATAAAATCACTTGATATTTCCAATTTTTTAGGTTTTAATTGATCATCCATATGCACTAGGTTATAAGTATCATAGGGTTTCACAATTTAGTTAATCTCAACTTCTAGGTGGCAACTCACATTTGATCCAAATTTAGAGGCATGTGCCTTCCAATCTCTCTCTCTCTATCTCCTTTGATATATGAACTTTAAATATTTATCCTAATCTTAGTTTTAAATCCTTATAATAAGACATATTTTTAAAAATAACTTTCCAATAGGCAAGCAGCTATATTAACACATAGGTGTACTCTTAAACCTTGTTATTTCATTTCAATCTATTTCAAGTAATTTTAACGCATATTATATGCACTAATTTTATAATATAACATGTTCTTGGTTTTAGGTTAGTCACCATAAAAGGCACTCAAATTGAACTTAAGCAAAGACAAGGTGTGTATACACACATGGATACTTATTCTTTTACTTTAAAATAGAAATTTCATTACTAGACTAAATGGGGGAAAATGTAGACAACATTTTTGTATTATGTATCACCTTAGTCTTGTACACTTTTTAATCATACCTTCATTATTATTCTTAGTTATACACTATCCTTGATTTTGAAATACTTGCATTTGATCTATCTTTTTCCCCTTGTCTTATCTCTTAGTCTAACCAGTATTACATGGATGACACATATATTTTATCATGCCCAGAATGCATAAAATTTACTTATCTTACACTTGATTTAACCTTTAAGGGTTTTAATTATGTAAAACCTATGTTTAAATTAAAGGGATGAGATGTCTAAATCAATAAAATAATATTAAATTATTAAGCATTGATTTTTTATAGGATTTGGCATTCTTTCACTTTTAAAAAATAATAATAAATAGGCATAAATATAGACTTATATGAAAAGTGACTGTCATAGATTATTAGGGTTCTAAAAACTAGGTTTTGGATAGCTTTAGGTGTTGTCAACCAAATTTTTTAATTTATTTTCTCACTAGATAATATAACCCCATATGGAAAATAGTGCCATGTTGTTTTAGTGTCCTCAAAGTGGTGGTAGTGTCCCCTTTGTGGGACTATTCCTATTTTTTGGGAGCACATGCACCTATGTTTTTAGGTCATATTCCTGCATGCATGAAACTTAGAGCTCTATATTGTGCCTAGAAAACCTAATTTATGTACAAACCCTAATCCTTATTTCAAGTATAGCATGATAAATAATTGTGTGTATGTTATTAGGATAGGATGGACATCCTCAACACCCCATTGTGAAGAGAGTTTCCTACATACCAATACTTTGAAGAGGTATTAATCCTAATGTAGTTCTCCCACCTAGTGTTTGATGCAAGTGTAAATAAATGATAGAATGAGAGTAGACTTGGATGCCTTGAATTTTATTGAGCTTTGAAATATTTAAAAATGAAGCATATGGCTGTTGTATATGGTATATCAAATACATTAATTTTGCTCAACTTGTCTTTGGTTTGAATGTGTTTTTGCATATATTTTCCATGTAGTGAATATAGGCCAATTACACTTGTATTTGTAAATATTTTAAGCTTGTGTGGATAATAAAATGTGATTATGATGACCTTAAGAGGGTAACTCATTTTTAAAATTCTCCATTGGTAATATTTAGGGATAAGGAAAGTAGCACCCAATTGGGGACACTAGCATCATGTGGTTGTAGTGTCCCAAATGTGGTGCTAATGTCCACTTAGTAGACTAATATAAAAATTAGGTTGGGATCTAAAAACATAGTACTAAAACTATGTTTTAGCTAAGTGTAGGTGATTGTGGTCTATTCAATGACAGGAAAATTCTATCTAAATCTCTAGGATAGGTCTAGGTATAAACTAGTAATAGGGTAACAAAAGCAACACTATTAACATCTAATTACCACTTTTAGGTGATTAAATTTTCCCACCATTTATGCTTGTAATGTATCAAAGTGAAATTAATATTATAAATGAAAAATAAGCATACCTAGACTTACCTTGGAAGTGAATCTTGTGTAGGTGAGTTTGAGTATATAAATCTTGGTCTACATATGTGGAACATGATCCAAAGCAATGTCCTACAATGAAACATGATAAAATTAGTCCTTACTTAAGAGATGATCAAAATCAAAAGACTGATAAAATAATGTAATTGAGTAAATAAAGAGGAATTAAAAGAGTGCACATCATTAGGTACATAAACTAATTCATGAACCTGGTGACAACCTGTGTGTGTGAGTGTACATAGTGATCATATCATTGAATAAATTGATTTGAGATTATGGATTGCTCATATGGGTTACTCAAAAACTCAATCTATTTTTTAATCCATTATTTACCACCCCTATTTGGTGGATCTCGACCTATGAAGAGCTTAGATAAGACTGTAAGTGTGTCTCACCCTCTCATGTATGTGGCTCAAGAACTCAAGTAGGATATGAATCCATCATTTACCACCTGTGTGAAGTAGATGCATCTTTAACTAGAATACACAAAGTGTTGAAATTATCTAATTGAGTAAACTTAATTGTTTATGTCAAGTCCATGATCACTCAAGAATGCCAACCACTATAGATGGAGTAAGGCATGAATCTAGTGACAACCTAGAATGTGATAGAAAGTGTATATATCATAGATAATTACATGGATTTTTCCATTCCATCTAATAAACCTATGTGTAGCTAATTTTATGGAAATTAGGTGCCACACACATGCCCCCAATCTAGTATCTAAGTTTACTACATCTAAACTAAGTGTGTAATAATTAAATCTATGTAGCCGAACTAAATGTGGGAGTGATCATGCCACACATGATTCCCCTAAATCTGAGTGAATCTGATCTAGAATGAGTGTTTTTAATAAAAATATGAACATAACTATCAAACCTATGATTGTATCAATGCAAATCTATAATGTACCTAGTGTACTAGTCTGAATAATCTAGACTTTCTTAAATCTAGGCTATTGAAAAGTAGTGCCTTGTGGTTCTAGTATTCCAATCTTGTTTCTAATGTCTCCCTAGCCTAAAATCTAGGTGAAATGAATTATTGTCTGAGTCTCTATTTTTTCCTATGTCTTATTTCTAAAACTAAGCATGTGTGCTTAAATTTATTTGTAAATAGCAAAGTAGGTGCCTAAACTCTATGAATTCCCCCTCTTTTAAGGGTAGTTGTAAAATCTATGTAAGAACTACCCTCTAAAGAATTATCTCTATAAAATGTGTTATCCATAACATGTACATGATGTTCCAATATAATGTATAAATATGACATCAAAATGTAAATGTATTTGAGCATGAGTAATTAATGTAAGATGTATGTTATAATCTATCATTACATAAATGTGTCAATACAGATAGAATCAATGTTTATCAAATAAAATCTAAGTAACTACCTAGGGGGATGTAGTATGATGTCCATCAAGGCACCCAAGTAGGAGGGTAGATGCATGAGATCCCTCATGGCATAAAAAATTAGTTTATGTAATAGGAAAATACAAGTGTCATGGTGAAGAAGCATACAAAGAATCATACATACAAACACATGAGGCATGCAAAATTAGGCTAAGGATACATTATACAAAGTACATAAGCACATGTGACTAAATATGAGAATGAAGACATACAAGGACATGTTCAAATGTCCACATACATAAGCAAAAAAGTAAGTTGGCTTAGATCTACATAGAGGGACATGTTTAAATGTTTTCATATAAAATCAAGAAAGCACACACAAGGGACATCGAAACATTTATGAGTAATAGAAATAAATAAGTGGCATAGAGCCAAAGAATGATGGAATATTCAAATGCCCTAAAATATGGAAGAAGAATAGGAAATAAAATCAAGTCTAATCTAGGAAAATTAGAAAAGAAAGCATGTATAGTTTGTAGTACAAATCTATGTAGATACTAAGATGCATATATATTAATTCTAACTAATTATAGTCAATAAAAAATTTGAGCAATGAGGAGCAATGATCTATATCAAGATAAATCAATGCATAAACTAGAATGTATAGTATGTAAAGATAAAACTTGGTTATAGAAACTATGTATGAGATGCCCCCCAAGTGGTCAGATGTATCAAACATATAAACCTAGATCAGATTAAATTCCCCTAATGTGTAGATGATGTCTAGTTTGGATAAGTGTAGTGGACCAGAGTCATGTTTGGAATATACAAGCACTCAAAAAGAACAAGTGAAGCATATGTGTATGATAAAACTAACTATACTAGGATAGTTGGCAATATGCAATATCTAGCTAGTAGTATAAATGTAAATATAGAAATTCATGCAATCTATAAATTTTATGTTTTTGAAATACTTGAATGTTTTTATATTTTGACATGTTATATTATTTTTGTGTTTCTTGAGATATAAACTATGTATAATTAAATGAAAATAAACTATATACAAGGACTGAGAGAGAGAAGTATGTATAAGTATAGGAACCATACTAACCAATGAGTCTCATGGGAGACTCATTATCATGGTGGCTTGTATCAAAAATATGAATGATAATCTCTTATGTAATGTGATTGTTATGTTGTAGTTGATTGTTGTTGTAGTAAGAATATGAGTATTTTTCATCATCAAAATCATAATAACTTAGAGTTTTAGAGGGAATTGCCTCATGCTATGGAGTTGACCTTTCTAAAATGGATTTTAGAATATTGATTGTAATTTTTTCATTTAAAACTATGATTATTGTATACATATGGTGTTGTGGAGGTTCTTTTTATAGAAAGCCTTGTTTGATAATTCTTATTGGCTAAGCATGATTTTGAATCTGCAACTTAAGATATGGCTCTTTCTATAACATGTCCTATGTAACTAGATGTTTTTCCTTGATAAATTGTATCTGTGACTAATGTGCCTTAGGATTTTAAATAAACCCCAAACCTTATTGACCAATATTATCAATTTATAGAATAGGAGAAGTGATGCCTTGTGCATGTTTTCCCAAACCTTGACCATGATAATCATACTATTTTAGATACTTTTGACCAAACCCATACCATATTGAATAATTAGCCTTATTTTAGAGAGGTAGATTTATTCAATTTATATATGCCTAATGTGTTATTTCTTACTATGAGTGTGCTTTTGGAACCTTTTGTTGTTCTAAGTTATGCTTTGGTAACCATTTTTGTACTATTTATAAATTTGCCCTTTTTGAATTGGTATATGTGCCATTATATGTGTGGATGATAGGTCATTGTGTGAGTCATATATATCCATTATCTATTGTATTTCCTTTATTTAATGCTAAACATGAATTTATGTGAAGCCCATGCATTTTATCATATGTAAAAAAATATTTGGATCTCTTCCTTGGGTGGAGAGGAGGTAGGTTGATCAACTTAGCTTTAATCATTTCCCTTAGTGTCTCACTTGGACTCTTATTTTAAATTTTAATGTTTTTTTATTCTTGAGTTGTAGATGTACATTTTTTTTTTCATTTTTTGATATATAAAATTGTTTGCCACAAATTGATTAGTTGAAGATGTATAAACATGATTTACACTATTGTTCCCTAATGGCCTTTGTCTTCTAAATTGATATTCCAATGTTATAATCCTTTCATTTAATAGTTTATTCTAATTTTGTAAACATGTAACTATATTACTCATACTAATAATTTGATCACATAGAGTCTCACAAGTATAAACCTTATTTATTTTTTATTGAACATGTAGGCACACATTTTGTAGGGAAGAGGTGTGAATAGGCTAAGTATGGGGGAAAGTGACATTGGTATAGGTTGCTTAATCTCATGGAGGAGTGATAGCATGGACATGGTTAGAGGGAAATTTGTTATCAACCTCATGGAGATTAGGAGGAGAAAGAGATTCTTTCTTATCCATAAGATATGACATTGAAACTTGGAACATAATTGCTAGCTTATGTGCTAAATCCGCTATGTGTGTATGGGTTTGTTTGTTAATGGAATTCCACATAGGAGAAAGATAACATGCTATGAGTTTGACATATATTGAACTTTATATAAAGCATCATCTATACATGTGTTTATGTGTTTTATAAGCTCATTCTAAATTAAAGGGAACAAGCATGAAAATGAAAGTATTAAATTTTATAATAAAAAGTGATTAATTTTTTCTGTCATTATAATCATGATTATATGAAATAAAAATTAGAAGATATATGAATCAGAAATATAAGTTTTGGAAATAAAATTTGAGTATAAATAGAAAAGGATATAAACCCTAAGTGTGTCTAGGGGTAGGATTTTATGAATCTAGGGTTTCTTTGCACCAATTTAAATTATATGTAAAATATATTGAAACCCTAATGTGAAAAAATGATTTAATTTAGCTAGGTTGTCTAAAAAAATTCATAAAACTAGAATTATGTAGCCCTAAATTATTGCACAAAATTTGGATTAATGTAAGATAGGGTTTGGATAAATATTCAAAGTAAGTCATTTTCATAAAATGATTTAACCTTTGAGGGTTTTAACTATGTAAACCCTATGTTTACATTAAAGGGTTGAAATGTCAAAATAAATCAAATAAGATGAAATAATTAAGAACTAATTTTTTATATCATCTAACCTTCTTTAAATTTATAAAAATAGAAATAAATAGGAATAAATATAGATTTATCTAAAAACTAACTATTACAAATGATCTAGGCTCTAACAATTGGATTCTGGACAACTATGAGAATTGTCAATAAGATTTTGGAGTTAGTTTACTCATTGGAAAGTAGTACCCCATATGGATAGTAGTGCCATGTTGTTATAGTTTCCTAAAAGTAGTGGTAATGTCCCCTTTATAGGACTATTCATATTTTTTTGGATCGCCTACGCTTGTTCTACATGCATAAAACCTAGAGCTTTATATTGTGCCTAGAAAACCTAATTTAGTGTGCAAACCCTAATCTTCCCTATATGTATATAATTAGTAATAATTATGTGTTCATTAGTAGGATAGGTTTGGCATGATCAACACCCCACTATGAAGAGATTTGCCTACATACCAAAACTCCAAAGAGGGATCAAGCCCAATGTAGTTCTCCCACCTAGTGCTTGATGCAAGTGCAAGTGAATGCTAAAATGAAAGTGGACTTGGATGCCTTGAATGTGCTTAATATTTGAAATATTTGAAAATTAGGCTCAAGGATACTATAGATAGAATTATGTAGAATTAGGACAGAATAAGGATCAAATCCCTTAATTTTTCTCAACTTGTCTTTGATTTGAATGTGTTTTTGCATCTATTTTCCATATAGTGAATAGAGATCATTACACTTATATTTATAGAGATATGTATCTTATGTAGATAACAAAATGTTCTTAGGCCAACCTTAAGAGGAACACACATTTGAAAAAGTATTTTTTGTGAAGAGTTAGGGTTAAGGACATTAGTGCCTAGTTGGGGACATTAGCGCCATGTGGTTGTAGAGTCCCAAATGTGGTGCTAATGTCCACTTGGTAGACTACTGGAAAAGTAGGTTAAGATCTGAGAACATAGTCTTAAGACTATATATGTGATTTTGGTCTACTCAATGACTAGAAATGTGTGTCTAAAGTTCTAGGATAGATCTAGGGCTAAGCTAGGAATAGGGTTACTCAAATGACACTCTTAGCATCTAATTACCACTTTTAGGTGATTACAACACTACAAATTCTGATCTTATACTTGTTTTTATACTCCATAGACACTAACATTTGGGACAAATAATAACATTGATGTTTCTATGCTACTTTGACACAAGTGTCTAGTGCCCTAAAGTCATCCAATTTTCAAATAAAACATATACCTAAGTGATTTAATTCAAGTCATTACTCTAAAGGGATTGATATAAATAAAATATCAACCCTCATTCATTCCTCACCTATAAAAGACCAAAAATACCAGGGCATTTATCAAAGATCACTCTATCAAGAATTTAAATGATCAAAGCTTTCATATTTCTATACTAGTCATAGGTAAAACACATTTATAGTTATGAAGTACTAAAGGAATATCCCAAGAGCTTGATTTTATAAGTTATAAGGTACACCATGATTATACTTTCTTTACACACTTTACATGACTAACACATAAGCCAACACATAGGGGATAACTGCATGAGTTTGAGACCTTATTCTAGAGTATTAGTTGTGTAGTTATTACCCTTTGATAGTAGGGTCATTGGGGTTAGCTCAACACTTTATTCCCACTAACCTATTTTTCCCCAAGGTCACATTGTAGATGGAAATCTAGGGTTTTGACATTTAATAGGGAGTGACTATCCATAACCTAGATTTTAATGCATAGAGAAAAATCCAAACCCAAAAGCATTTAGGTGGTCACATCCTATTTCACTAGATATTATGTACATGACATTATCGTAGGATTTAGATAGTAGTGTCAATACAACTATCTAATGTTGAGTCAACTATATAGATAGCCAAAGGCACTAGATCTATAATCTAACAACTATTCTAGAACTATCTTCCCACCTACTTTTAGCTTGTTCTAGATCTAGAACTACATTAACATTATAACAACATAAGTACTTCTATTATTTATCATTTTTATATCTATCTTAATTATACTTTTCATATTTAGACTATCTCATCGTAATAAATTTAGTATGTCCTATTATAGATCTAATTATCACCCTTTTACCATTTCATACCTATATTCTTAACCTTGAGCTTAAAGTGAAAATAACACATATTTCATTTTAGGGTTAAAAAATAGGAGGATTCATTGACATTGCATGTGGGGAGGACATTTAGTATAATAATAAATAAAATAAATGGTTATATATCATGGTAATAGGTAAAAAGGAATCTGTTCCACTATATAAGATGGTAATTTTCTAGTATTAAAAATACTTTTCAACTCATTGGGTTTATCATATTTGGAATATACAAGGTTAAATGGGAGATAAGATGCATATTCACAAATTTACGAAGAGGAAAATTATTAATATGTAAAGTTATAAGAGTTGGATATTATGTTTTAATATTAGGTAGCTTTAAACCCCATCAATTTAGATATACTTAATGCCGACAATACTTTTCATAGTGATTGAACTTGATGCATTAGCTACTAGAATATGTGAATATATCTCATTTGATAAGTCCAAGGATGGCATAAGAGGATAATATAAGAAAGTGGAATATAAAAAATCATTATCTTGGTTCATACTATTTTGGGCCCAAGAGTAATACAAATCTAAATTCAACCAAGAGGATTTTTATTGGATTTTTCAAATTCAAAACATGTAAGCCAAGTTTCCTTAAGGCCATCTTTGGAATAGCTAAGTTTTTCAATTAATGAAAGTGAAGTATCATTAATTCTAGAGCCTTCATCCATAAATAATTTTATTATGAAGGTATTATTTATGAAAATAATAATGAATATGATGGGTCATCGAATCAAAATATTATTTCATCATTAATGATGTCCTTTTCAAAAAACTTTATAAAGAGTGTCTTAAAGGAAGAAGGTTGAGAAATGGATTCAATAAAATGGAATTTTATAGGTGTAATACATTGTTAAGGTTTTTTATTTAGTTTATATTCACTATATGGGTATTATTTGATGTCTTGTAATTGGTGCATGAGAAAATTTTGATGATAAGGTGATGTTTTCATGAGTTACATTAGAGGAATTTTTCAAGGCATGGGATTGAGTTCATCTAAGAAATTTCATTGTGATTTAAGGTTGAATCCATAACAATATTTGTATTGATGAGGAATGGTGATTTTGGTAGTGATGATAGTATAAGGATTAGAATCAATACTTTTAGGACCCAAAGGCAGAGTGGGCTCATCACTAGTTTATGGATCAGAAGATGATGTACTTGTCGTAGTGGTATCCTTAAGAAGTTTTTGATTGAGAAAATGATTTTTTAATATGATGAAAATATATTTGTGATTATGATTATGATGGGAGTTGAAATTATACATTTAAAATTAATAATTAATATAATAATGGTCATATTTGGCATCTATAACATAAAGAAATTGGAATGTTGTGTATTATAATTTGATGGTTAAGATGATTTTTGAGTTTTTTAATTTGTATATTTTATATTTAAAGTTTTGTTTTTATATTATTTAAGCTATTTTTTGACTTTATTTAATAATATCATCATTATTTAAATTATCTCCCAAAATGGTAGCTACAACAACTTTTTGGATTCCATGACATGTCTCGTGAGAGTGGCCAATGTTAATGTGGAACCAACAAAACTTATTGGGATCATATCATGATGGATTAGTAGTAGTATAGATAAATGTTTTAGATGGAAAAAATAATTTATTAATATCCTACATACTGAAGGGAATGAGGGAGGGAAGTTATTTATCTAATTTAGATGCTCTTACTTTAGGTTTGGGAGGATTATTTTGGGAAGTATTAATTGTAATCATATTGATTGTAGTTTGGAATTTTTTTTTGGTATTTTGAGAAGAATAAAATTGATCCATAAGGAAATATTTCCATTTTGATTAATCAAAAACCTATTCTAAGGTTTGAGGAGAGAAAATCCTAAACCTTGTATTGAAGAGGGAATTTAAGAGTGGTAACAAAGAGTTTGAAAATATTATCATCACTCATATTATGGTATATTTTATGTGCTAAAAATTTCCATTATTTGGTGAAAGTGTGGGAGGATTTTTTAAGGATTTACTTAGCATTAATGAAATTGATAAGTCTATTTTTAGAACATTCATTATGTTGAAATTATTAAACTAAAGCATTTACTAAATCATCTAGTTGGGTAATATAATGTGAATGAAGGTGATTGTACCATCCAAACACATCTCCTTTAAATCTTTTGGATAGAAGGTTAGTGGTAGCATAAACATAGGTTTGGACCCACTCTTTGTATATATTTCTAAATAATTTAAGATGTAATGTGATATTTTTAGTTAAGTAATATGTGATAGTTGGAGAAATGTTTTCAATGTCTATGTACATAGTGAAGGGATCTAGATGTTCATTTTGGATATTTTCAAGCATCTTATTATGCAATGGTGGTTGATGTATGATATTTACATTAGAATTTATAAGAGGATGGGGGATAAAATTCTTATTTGGTTGGTTCATAATTATTTGATAGGGTTGGCTAGCCATTTATAAAATGTGGTTTTATATTTGGAGTATTTGATTATTACTCGAATCTTTCATAAAGATCTTTTTTAGATAAATTTTGAAAGGAATTGAGATGGATCTAGAGGTGAGTTTGGATTTTTATTATATTTTATTAGAGGAGGATTAGATGGTGGTTTCTAAAGATTAGTCTTGGGAAGAAGATTCCAAATGTTGTTGTTGGTTATCCCAACTACTGTAACAAAAGTAGGAATATTGTTAAGACAACCACTCTTGTTTGGAGTATAATTGATATTGTTATCTAAGTTTTTAAAAAATTGGGTTGGGTATAATATATAATTATTTTGGTTTATTTAAAACATATTGCATTTGATATATCTAGAGTGGTATTGAGAAAAACTAAACCATGAAGAGTTGGCTTCAATGGTGGACAAGTAGTAAGAAAAGAAACACCCATGTATAATATATATGGGTTGAGTATTTCTATGAAAAGTTTGATAGGTTACATAATGATGATAAATGGGCTATAAATTTCATGGTAGAAATAACTGTTCACATAAAACTAATAGTTTCAAGCATGCCAATATAATTAGTTTATAAAGCTAGATAAAATACTATATTATGATGGTTAATGTAGTTTAGTAATATAAATATACTATATCAAGTTTTCTAATACAATTTGATAAAAATTTGTAACTAATGGTGGATGGTAAATAAGGATAATATCAAGTTTTTTGATATAGTAGGGAATATACTATGTAGATTAGTTAGTGTACTTGGATTTCAATTTAAGACTATATCAAGGTAGTTGATGCAATTAGGGAGAGTCATATGTTTATATTATAATAGATAATTAATATTAAAAAAAATGTATTAGGTTAGTTTATTTAATCCACAAACATAATTTATAATGTTATTGGGCTAGCAAATATAGTTTGTAAGACAAGCAAGCTAATAGTTTAACCTAATTTTTTGTGAAAATAAAGATAGGAAGGTAAAATAAAAAGGATTTTGTTTATTTTTAGGATATTATATATACCAATCCTACTCATAATATATAAAATACAAATAAAAATGCATTAATCAAAGAGGATTACATCATAGTTGTGGCCACATTACTTACTCATTAACTGCTTACTGTTACACTAAAAAATCAAACAAATAACTATCTTCCTATAGCTTAAAATAAGAAATACCTAGGTGTTTTTTAATATAATATGAGGTACATTAAAACCAAATTATATTTATGCTATATAGTGGCTTTAGTATCTGGGTAGTTCCCCTCACACCATAGCTTAGGTAAAAGCAACAACCACTTAGCCCAGAATGAAATCTCATATTTAGTTTTAAAAATATTGGAACATGATTTATAGAAAATCCAAAAAAGTAAAAATAAAGATTAAAAAATGAAATATTTTTAAATCTATATTTTTAGAATGTGGTAAATTTAAATAGGTAAATAAAATGGTATTGACATGGCCAATACAATAAAAACAATAAACTAAAATTCAACAGACATAATTATATCTTGATGGTTGATAAAGTCTTAAAAACATACATAAATGCATTAGGTTGGATAATAGAATATGGAATAATAAATAATGGGACCATACTATACAATAACATTCACAGAGTGATGACAAACTATATTATGCTTATTGATATAATTAGGATGATGGTTTGGAACATTTTTCTAAGAAGCTAAAGGAAAACATAAAAAACTAATCCAATGAAAGTATTCATAAGATTCATGATGATTTCACTCTAATTTATGCATGCACTAGGATGACCTAAAACTACCCTCTTTCTCTCAATAGAATAGGACTTGAATAATCTCAATAAAAAAGAGCCTATGATACTTGGATGATCAATTATGGACTAAATAAATGTTTTAGAACTAGTAAAGCATAGCCTATAGCATGAATATCATTGGGAAAGGGTTTCAAAGACTATGCATATGAAAAAATCATGTATCTCTCACTATACCATAATAAATACATATTATATGCTTGTAAATTAAATGATTAAACTAAGGATGGGTTAGAATGATTGCAAAGGGGTAAAGTGAAATGGTCAACTAAATGGGAGTGGTTTCAACCTAAAGTGTTATATGGAGAATAAAATAAGTCCTATGGATAAACCAATTTATTATCTATATATAAATAATAAAAAGGATACATGTGCATCCATCCACAAAGAAACAAACAATATCTAATATACTAAGCAAATGAAGGAAAGAGTGTAGGGATAGAAATACATATCCTGGGGTGGACTTGTCAATGCTTAAATATTCCCTTTTGGGATTTTCAAGATAATTTTGTAGGTTTAAGATGTAAAATGGTTAGATGAAGTCCTAAATATCATCAATTAGTAACTTCCAATTAATCCTCCTATTGAGCATCGATGACACCACTCTAAGTTAAGGTTCTAAACCACTAACTATCCCAATGGTACTTAAGTAAAAAGTGAGAGTAAAAGTATAGAAAATGAATAATATATGATATGGTATGAATGAATATGACACATATATATATAGTGTTACAATACCAAAAACTAACCCTAGACTCTAAGCTAATGGTATCAGCCTGACCAATACAATTGGAAGATGTTGGTTGACACAAAATGGTATTAGACAGACTAATACAGTATACATGTTATAAAATAAATTAAAAAAATTATTGGGTTAGATGATATAGTAAATGAAGGGTGAGGGGAAAAAATAGATGGTACCAACCAAGATGGTATTCTAGGATATATGGAAGAGATAAAATTTAGACAAGATGTAAACAAGAGAGATATATGTATAGGCACTTATATGAAGTCAAACTAATATTAGTAATGGTGTAATCAAGATAGACTAATAAAATATCTCATGAAGTACCATGAGACTTTATCACTCCATCCATGGTGCACCTTTAATGTGTTCACTTAGGGATATTTATGATTTTACAAGCCACAACAAGAGAAAATAGTAGTAAATGATACATTAATTAATATTGTGTATACAAGTATCAATGTATATATATATATATATATATATATATATATATATAATATCTTAAAATAAACACATGTACACTTAGTGACTAAGATAAAGTCTTATACAAATTTGAATCACTCAATATCTAGGCCAAATTTCCAATTTCCAAGTATCAAAAAATAGATTATGAGTTGAATACATTGAAAAAGAATTATTGCACACATTCACCTAATAGGATTAACTATATGTAGTTTAAATTCCATCTTTGGAGTATTGGTTATATAATCAGTTCTCAACCATTCAATGGGGAGTTGTTGAGATTATCTCAACCCACATTTCTTTCCATTTTGTATGCTTAAGTTGTATCATTGTAAGTGGACCTAGGGTTTCAAGTGGAGATATATTTATAGGAGTTATGAATATCATTAGACCTTGGAATCACACACACAACCCAAACAAAAATAGATAAATATACATATATGAAAATAGAGAGGAAAAATTAATGGAGATAGAAACATTAAACTTGGAAAAAAGTGATTAACAGTACTGACATGAGGCTAACGTTATTATCTAGGAACATGCATAGATCAAGATATTGATTTGAGTGGCCCATAATCTAGTGTTCTAACTTTCTTACTACCTACCTAAAATATTAGTCTTACACATAACAATAACCACTAAGTATCTTATCCTTTGTTATATTTTCTATATTTCTAAGGGTATAATGTCGAATAATTTTAAATCTCTTACATTCAAATTTATTCTTCATTATAATACATAATAATCTAAATTAATACACATAGTTTATATCTTGTTTAGGGTTAGAATTAATCCAAAATAGGTAAAAAATAATGATAAACCCCTTTTTTTATAAACATATCCAAACATTAGGATCCCTTTATGGTTTCATGCTTATTTATAGGGTTTCATATTTATGTATGTAAATATAAAAATCAATTATAATTTATGATTTTCCCTTCATACATGTTTTTTAACGTTAGGATTCCTAATCTTAAAATCCTATTAATATATGTTAAAAATATTATTATGAGTAATAAACACCCTTAATAGGATTCACAACAAGATATCCAAGATCACTTTTAATAATGGAGAGGTAATCTTGGATCCTAGTTTAATCAAGGAAGAGGTTATCAATTATTTCAAGAATTTATTTGTGGCTAATTCAAACCTGAATGATTCTTTGCTTCAAGATTTTATTAAGAATATTCTAGGCCTAATTTATTACAATGTAACTATATATTTCTTGATCCCATCACTTCTAAATAATTTAGATCATTTTTCTTCCTCCTAAATAATGAAAAATATATGGTCTTGATATCTTCCCAGCTGCTTTTTATATAAGTATTGGGATATTCTAAATATGGATTTGGTAGATATTATGGATTAATTCCTCTTGTTGGGGAAATTATGCATGGAAATGAATACTAATTTCCTTGTTTTTATACCAAATAAGGAATGAGCATAGGACTTTTAAGATTTTTGTCCCAGTAGTCTTATAAATATAGTTTACAAGATCTTTAATAAAATTATCTCTTACAAATTACAATAATGGAAAAAATACATTTCCATTAATTAAGGAGGCTTTTTTCCAAGTGAAAATATATAATATGGCATAGTAGTGATAAATAAAACCATTCATTCAATGTTAAAATGAAAACAATCATACATGATAATCAAGTTTGATATGAGTAAGCCTTATGATAGAGTTGATTAGAATTTTCTTGATAGAGTCTTGAGCCAGTTTGGTTTTCATCCTTATTTCAAATTGTTAATTAAATCTTATATTTTTAAATCCATGTTATCTATTTTAGTCAATGGTATTCCATAAGGCTTATTTGGAAGTAAGGGGTATAAGGCAAGGAGACATGATTTCCCCATTCTTATTCATTATTATGGTTGAATCTCTCAGTAAAATTCTTTTGAATGCTATTAGATAAGGGAGACTTAAAGGCTTAAGAGCTGCTAGTGAAGTTGAGATCACTTTGCACAATTTTTTTTTTTTATCTCATGATTGCTATTATAGAGGTCTCAATTAGAGAATATAAGGAACTAAAAACAATAATTTTGATTAGAGCTTGATTTATTTCTTTAACATCCTCATAGTTAAACAATGTAATATTACTAATATCTTAGATTACCAAATTAAATAACTACCCAGTAATTATCTATGGATGTATATTTATAGTGTTTCTATATCTCATAAAATTTTAAACCCCTTGGTGGATATAATTAAAAAAAAAAATCTGGATAGAAAGGAATAATCTTATGTCAAGCTAGAAAACTTACGGTAATTAAGAGTGATGTTTAAAGTATGTAGGTTTAACTTAAGTCCTTATTCAAAATTCCCAATGTTGTTTCTAAAAAATTATTAAAATATCAAAAAATATTCTTATGGATGGGCTAAAATGAAAATAATATGTTCCCTTTGGTTTATTGGGAAATATGTGTCTCCATAAACAATTCAGAGGGATAGGCATGAACAACTTGAAATCTATGAATACAACTCTAGATATAAAAAAAAAGGTTGAATATTTTTCAAGGAGTATAATCACTAGATAATAATCTTAAGATTGAAATATTTTAATTCTAGATTATCCTTTTTCTTTCTCTTCGAATAAAATTTTATCAAGGCTCCTACTTTCAGATTTTTTTAGTCAAGAGTAGAGATGTTATCCTTCAAGGTTGAAAATGGTGAATTAGGTATGGATCTAGATTGATATTTTGGGAAGATCCCTAAATACTAAATACATTTAAATGACCTATAACCATGGAATCATATCAAAATTATTCTATAGAGATATTATGGAATATGAGTGGTTGATTATATCCAATTGTTATATCAGAGAATGAAATGGAATGATTTTAGGTTTGATAACCTAGATGAATATTTCAATTTCACTCTTTCAAATCTAAATATCCTAATTAGATGAGGCCATATCCCTAGCATTGAAAAATAATATGAACTATTATGGATGGACCCTTTTTATGGTCATTATAGTTTCAAATAAGGATACAACAAGTTGATCAATCTTAACCATAAAGGTGTGACTTGGAATAAACTATGGCACAAGGATTTGATTCCTAAATTTAATATTTTATTTTGGTTGATTTTTTTTAATAAAGTTCTTACATTGGATAACCTAAAGAAGAAAGGTATTAGTTTGGTTAATATATGCCCTTTATGTGAAAAGGAAAATGATTTTGATGAATATATTATGATAGCTTGCATGTTTTATTTCAAGGTATGGGTTTTTTTTTTGAAAGATTTATAATTTCCTAGTCCAAGACTTCCTCTTTTTTGGCATTATGGACTTCTTTGACATCTGCCTTTAAGAATACATATTTTCAAAGTTTGTGTATAATGGTCATTCATCACTTCATGTGGGATGTCTAGAAAGAAAGGAATGATAAATTTTTAAAGGGATTTAAGATTTCTAGATTTAGAGTGGCTAGTAAGATTATGGATCTTCTCTTAGATAATTTCAAGAGCAAGAACCCCAATAAAGACAATAAAATTTTGGTTATGGAATTTATCATTGCAAAGAAGTGATGTCTCAATCTGGAAGACAAAATGGTCATGAACCTCAGGGTTGAGCTTAGGAAAAGTGTTAGTCCTAGTTGGGTCAAATTAAATTTTGACAGAGATTTTAAAGGCAAACATGGATCTTCATGAGGGTAACGTATCCTTTGGAATGATAAGGGAGATTTTTTGGTAAACTATGTTGGTTGTTTGGGAATTCATTCCAATCATTGGTCTCAAGCCTTGACGCCTCTTTGGGGTCTTAAAATAGCTAAATAATTTGGTGTTCATTGCTTGAAAATTGAAGGATATTCCCTCAATATCATAAATTTATTTTCCAAGAATAATGTAGCCATTTGGAGAATTAATATTATGATGGAGGAAGATATGCTAGTCTTAGAATCCTTTTAGAATGTATGCATTTAGCATAAGTATAGATAATTAAATTAAATAGCAACTATTTTTAAAATGTGGTAGTCCTATCTCGAAATTTTAAGACTCGATTAAGAAAGAAGACATATTTGATGATATCTCATAGAAAATTTCTAAGAAATCCCTTTTTATCTCATTAATAGTGGTAAGTTTAATTATATCAAGGGTGTTATCACTAATGATTTTCATTGCATGAATTTTGTGTTTTTATGGGTTATTATCACTTTCCAGTCTAGCATAAATCATAAAATTCATGAATTTGTATCCATATATAGAAGCATATTGCAAGATATTAAAAGATCTTCTTGTCTCATTATGTTTAGCATGGTTTGTAATGATGAGAAATATAAGTGGTGTATGAGTGATTTTATCTTTAATTACTCTTCTACTCTTCAATTTTGAATCCATGTTGATAGTTATTTTGGAGATAATTATGATGACTCCATTATGGGTGGAAATTTTCTTGGAATTTAATTTCCCTCTATTGATTAGATGATGAAATACATAGAGATTTTGAGAATTTTTCTTGTTGGAGGATTTTATATGTTCATCCAAAGGATTGAATGACATGACCAATATTTTTCCAAGAGTTCAATTACCAATTATAATGGTAACATGGTAAATATTAAGGGGATATACATTGGTGTGACTAAAGACATGATTTTTCAAGTGATTGGTTTGAATATTAGATATTTTAAATACACCAAAACCATCAAGGATTTAAAAAGTAAGGACAAGTTTATTTTAATATATGAGGATCTCATTATGTATCAAGGTGGATTCTTGAGAGAGGATTTCCCTCAGCCCTATGATGAGGTCACCAAGCATATCATGAGATACATCATTCTTAAATGGAAGTGCATGGTGGTCTATTAATATCATTTCAAATTTATTAATTATTTTAGGCACCAGTTCCATATTAGTATTCTTTTTTACATCCTTCATTCCTAGGAGAGTTTGATCCTAGATGTCAATAATGGTAAGAAGAAATTAGCTCTTCATTAGGTGATTATTTTTTTCATCTATAAATATTATCTTAATACTAATAATGTCCCTTCATAATTCCCCTCTTGGAGTTCTACCAAGGATATTGGAGACCATAGAAAAACTCTCAAAATCTCTTGTAAAGGCAAACATGCAACTAATGAGGAAGAAAATCATGATGAATAGTTAAATTAATGTATTTGGTAAGGGAGAACCACCAAAAACTCTTTATTAATATGTACGTATCTAGATGAGAAAATATAGGAGGATTTGGAAGGCCTACATCTTCTTTGTGATGGCAGAAAAGATGTGTTGAAGTTTCCTACTTCTGAAGATGATGGAATTAATAAATTCAAGGGAAATAATGATATTAACACCCTTTATAATATGATAAAGTAACAAAGTAGGTTGGAAGAGTTATATGAGGAAATTGGTCTCCATAAATCCTTGCTTCATTGATTTATGAAGGACCACAATAGGTTAAAAAAATCCATCAAGATTTAGGAAAGAGGAGTCACATGTAATAAATAAGAGATGGAAGATGTTTACACCCAGGGTAAAACTTTGAAACAAATATTTAATATCTTGGAGAAATAATATGAATTTATTAAAGAAAATTTGGTCATTCTCATTAAGTTCTGTAAAATGGCAATGTAAAATTGTATTACCATAATGGATGGACTCAGGGACTTTCTTAAAAGGAAACATTAGGAGGAGGGTCCTAGAAATGAAGGTAAGAAAGTGAATGGGGATATGTAAATTGAGTCTCGCTCTCAATAAATCCTCCACATGGAAAAATTTGTCCAGAAACTAATTCCTAATTGGAAATAGGCATTTGGGGGAAGTAAGACTATTTTATTTTTGCCTTGTTGGTATGTTGTTTTGGTTCTATTTTTTTGTCATTTTTCTAATATTGTTCTATTTTATTTATTTTTTTGATATTTTGGGTAGGTTATTATGTGGTATCTAACTCTAATAGACAAACGTGCATGCTCTTTATAAAGGGTAGAGTCCCTCTTTAAAACCTATCTTTACCAATAATAATAATAATAATAATAATATTATTATTATATTATTATTATTATTATTATTATTATTATTATTATTATTATTATTATTATTATTATTATTATTATGAGTAGGCTTGTTACTAGTTTTTTATTTCCCTCTTACATATAAATATATGGGAAGGTGATAATTCAAGTGATATAAGAGTGCACATAATTATATTTCTATAGAAACCCCTATATAGTATGCATATGTGGATGTTCCTCATCCATCATCATTATTCGTGTCTACCTCATTATCCCTCATGTAGATCAATTTAGATTTGTAAGCTAAGGTGGTGTATTTAGATAAAATATATCCTCCTATGATTCATATAATTGCCTCTTCTCTAATGAAAATATATCTCACTTTGAAAAATAATGGGCTTGCATCTATTAAAGATGACATTTATTTAACACTTATTGGATAAAATATGGTTTTGGAATAATATACTTACAAAGGTTTGGATATAATGGATAAGGATTGGGAAAAATTTTAAAAGGCATCATTTAACCTATTTCCATGTCTAGCTATGAAATGTGAAGGTGTCTTGGGTACACATGATTCACAAGTCCACAAAAAAATGTAAAATCCAAATATACACATTGATACATCATAAAATGTTCATATACACCTCGATCATTATAATCAAGGTGATTATTTTGAGGGAATATATGTTCAGCCTAAAATGAAAAAAAATGCTCCATCCTATATTCAATAAAAAAAATTAACAAAAATAGGTGAGTGTTAATATAAAATGATTTAGAAATAAACATGTACACAATGAAATGCTTACAAGCTTTGGGAATTAACACATAATGCATACAATTCATATCATCTCATCAAAGGATTTGATGATACATCACCACCAATATTTAAATCCATATTATTGAATGTAAATGTGGACCCTAAGATATTTTATACATTATTTTAAATCAATCCCAATTATTTAAATACAATTTAGTCTTAGACAAGCTTGGATACATACCATGGAATCAATACCATCTAAACTACATAAGTGTGTATAATTTATATATGATTAATATTGCTATGCATACCCCATAATAAATGACCCATACAACTAACTTACTTTGGCACATCCTACTGCCTAACATGTTAAATTAGTTTACCAAAAGGAGGAAATTTTAAATAGTATTAAAACCCCCTCATAGTATACTACATAAGATACTTGAGTTTGACCTCATATCTCTCTCTCACCCAAAATAATTGGATACAAGTAGACCTCCATCTAAGGAATATGACAATAATGCATATTGTGATTATAATCAATGTGTTAGACATTCTACAAACAAATGCTTCAAGCTAAGGCAAAAGATATAAGATATAATTAATAACACCACTATTTATCTTCCTTATAATAGTACAGTCATGCATGATATCAACATAATCTAGTTGTTTTTTA
Source organism: Torreya grandis (assembly GCA_037957365.1). Lineage (NCBI taxonomy): Eukaryota > Viridiplantae > Streptophyta > Pinopsida > Cupressales > Taxaceae > Torreya > Torreya grandis. The sequence goes on along the minus strand of JARHVA010002806.1, from coordinate 1,643,608 downwards.
TTTTCACACATTTAGATCTCAAATAGTAACAATTAGGTTTTTCATTTTGTTCATAGTAATTCTTATTTCATTCTATCATAGTTTGTCAAATTTAGTATTTTTCTTGTAAGCTGGTTTACAACATTTTAGTTTTATTCCATTCAATTTATTTGAATTAAATTTAGTCATACCATTAATTCAGTATTATGATTAAAAAAAATAAAGGGCCCCACTTTTTAGTCAAGCATTACTTCAAAAACATTATCCTAGTGTTCAAATAAATTCTTTAACATTAAAAATAATTTTATTATGATATTGGATCTAAATATGACACTACAATAACTTGATTTCAACTTCATATATAATCATTGAAACTTAAATCACTTTATTATCATACTTATATTTGATGCTTGACATTGAAATCAATGGTTTTTTCCTTGTATTTTAGGGTAATTTAATATTATCCATATACAATGTTTTTTCGTTTTATAGGGTCTAAATTTAAGTTTTCTATTATTTAGAGTTGAAAAAATCTATGACTATCTTAGATGAGTAATTTTTGTTTCAAGTTTAATTAGTTTTCATTACATTTAATTTTCCATTAATAAGGAGCATCATTAAAACTCATCTAATACAACAAACCAAATCACAATTTAAACCACAAAAATTACCAATGTAAAATTTTGTAAAGTCAAGCATGACATATGAACAAAATTTATTATACATTCAATATTCTATAAGGCTTACTTTTCACCCTCTATATGGAATTATTATGACCATATAAATTGAAAATACCCATGAATATGATTCTACTAAGAATAATAGATTTTAGCCTATTAAACTAAAATAATTTGGTATTTGTCACTATAAAATAATAAAAGAAACATGATCATCCTAGCACATCTAAATAACCAAAGGATCCAAGTGAGAAACCTATTTCAAACCTTACCATAAGTGTTTCTACTTATACTATTTATATTGGTATCCTATATATGATTTTTGATTTGGGGGTGACCCAATGCTTCCAACATATCTCAATGCTCATGGATGTATAAATTAATCATGAATGAAATTTTATATCTATGTACACTACATAATATACCTTTCCTAATACATAATCCCTTGTTAAAACTATTTCACTTCTGCATGCTAAGGTGTTTTCATTAGATAAAGATATACCAAAAGCTCGCTAATCATTGGATTCCAAAGCCTTGCTTTATAATTTTTTAGTGCCTGATATTGCATCATATCATTTACCTATAGTATTTTTAGCTCCTGAATTTACATTATATTAACGAAAATGAGATCCATAAAAACATATTATATATTTTCATGTAGCATATTTGTATTTTTATTTAAATGACAAGTTGTTTCCAATAAGTTTCAAATATTACACCTTGTGTTAATTTAATGATTTACCTATTTGACCAGATAACACTCAATCCACTAGTAGATTAGTTTCACAATAATTTTATATCAACATTGATGAAAACCTTTCTTATGCATAAATTTCTAAGCTTAATCAAGAAACTAATGTGCCTATCAATTATTATGTACTGTGTTATAATACAATGCTTGTCAAAATGATTAATACATTGGTATATAATGAAGTACAATATATTTTCAAACAAATTTTACTCTCTCCTTTGAATTGATATATAATTTTATAAAAATTCACATCATTTCAGGAACTTTTTCATACAATAAGAGAAATATAAGTAATCTTATTGCTTTGAATAAGCTAAAGTATTCACCCACATCTACATCTACTTCGAAAAATAAGTTTGTAAGCAAACCATATTTCAAATCTAAAATAACATATACTAAAGATGATGGTAAGATCCAAATTAAATATATTTATCAACATTCTAACAAGATTATTTTATTAGATAAACCAAGGATATAATTATATATATTACCATAACTACCTCATAAATTACTAAAAAGTTACTTGAGTGAAACCTTTCTACTCTACCTCTACCATTTGATGTTAACATGATTAAACCTCAAATAAAATATTTTGAAATAATACATATTGTGATTACCATATATGTAATGGTAATTATACTAATATATGTTTCAAGATCAATAATATTATTCAAGATATTATTAAAAACTATTTCATTGAGCTAAGAACTCTTGTAGAAGAAACTAACACCCAACAAAATGAAAATGCTAAGTTGAAAATTTTTAGTGAGTTATTTCCAAACCATGATACAAATATACATCATACTTAAAATTATTATCCACATAATTATTAATTTAATCATCCATTATATTTAATTATAGTTACAATTGTTTAAACTACTCAACCACATCCTGTGATTATTTTTTATTATAGTGATATAGTGGATGATGATCTAATTTTCATGTTTTATGTATGTGAGCCTATATAAAAATGCCCGATTAATAGTGTTATACTTTATAATGTATAAAGTGAAAATATGTTCAAAATGGAATTAATTCATTTATTATGTTACACACATCATGACATAAAAGCAACATCTAAGAGTATTAAGACATTTAATGGGAAACAACAAACCAATTTGGGACACATTATGTTTCCTCTTTAGGTGGGAAATACTATATTAACTATTCATTTATATTTTAATGAAAATTTGTGTCATTAACATGATATTATTATTCCATTTTTAAAAAATATCCATAATATAGCATCTATGACACATATATACCAAGTGCAATCATTGCAATCAAGTTAATAAATTTTTAAGAATAAGATATGAGTACCCTCTACATTCTATGGTACCTCCTCGTACCCATCCACCACCATAGTTCATTGATACATATATGAAAGAACAAATAAAATATATATTTTTTCCACCTAGGAATAATATTTATATTGAACCAATTCATAAAAAGGTGTAAAGGTCTCAAAAGAAACCAGTGTAAAAGCAAGCTTATTAGAAAAAGGTGTCTAGTTCCCAAAAAACACCATCACATGAAACATATTCCAAATTGGTAAAGATAAAAATTAAAATTTTCTTCAAAAGGAAAAAAAATTCACAATATAATATTTTTACTCATTGTATTTCACATCGTTCTACATCTCTTAGAGCTACTCTTCCTACACATGCTTACACAAGTAGTGATCTAGATTATTTTATCACATCACATGATGTATTTTATGATTTTGATTAATGTACATATATCACTTTTTATTCATTAAATGTGATAATTTTACCACTTATTATATATTTTTATGACTCTCATATTTATTTCATAATTGGTTACATTTTCAAATATTCAAGAAATTTAAAAAAAATAAAATAATTAAAAAATTAAAAAAATCAATTGTACATACCTTGTTGATTGTTCATGCTACTCTTTTACTTCTTACACATGAAATTGATTTGATAAAATTATTATTATTGTTTAGATATTAATAAATTTTTGGCCTCTTGGATCTTCCTTTTCACTTTTCTAGGTTGGAATAGACTAAAATAGTGATATATTTTTCCATATTCTAGCATTTATTTATTTTTTTCATAGTCTACATTGATATCAAAAAATAATTGAAAATTACATAATCATCCATTAATGGATATGAATGATTTAAATTAATATCCTTAATTGGTTTATATTTTCCTTTGAAAATTTTTACAAATGAATCAAAATATTAGCTCACAAAGCCTTAATATTGTCAAATTTCCAATATTTCACTTAGTTTCAGTATGCATAATGGTACTTACACATAAAAAAATATTTATTTTCCTCTTATATATTTTTGATACATGATGCATACTTTGATAAGTGTACATTTTCAAAGACAAGTATGTACCGGGGGGGAGGATCTTACTCATACATTGTCATTCCATCATTTATATTATATACTTCACATTGACACATGATTAAAAGAAAATTATCCCTCCCATTTATTATAATTTTAAACCTATGGTTATCACTAGTTGCATTGGTTATAGTTTCAAAAGGGAAAATGTACCCAAAAAAATTAGATATTTCAAAAATAAAATATATTCTAATAATTCTGAAAATACAAAATAATGACTTGAAATTAATTACACATCTATTTTATGGCATTGTCATATTTTATTTATCTCATTATTATTATATATCATAATATTTTTATATCACACATGTAATTCACTGATATTCATGAGTGTTATGTTAATGTCAAACATACAAATTTTTCATGGAATAAGATGTTGGACTTGCCTCTACCTAATATCATTTTTAAATTGGGGTAATATTATCTAAAATTTCTAGTATTTATAGGTATTACCATTCTAATACTTCTATATTGTTGAGCTCTACGAAATTTTTACAAGTGTCTTAATAACATCTTTGTCTTACATTGTGTACATGGATATGTTATTTTTTAGGATATTATCACATTACATATACTTATTTTAGACTATATTTATAGTTCTATGTTCCATTAATTCTATTACTTCTACATAATATAGTATAAGTTACTTATCTATTGATTATGTCACTTGGCCCTTGTGTGAAATTTTCTTGAGCATCTCTATGAGATCATTGTTTGGTTTATATGACATTTTAACATATCCTTTATTATTGGCTCTCATCCTTATGTTTTATGTGACATTTTATCATGTCAATTATTTAAGACATTATTATCTCCTTTATTTTTAACCCTTGGCCTTGTGTATGTAATCTTTAATTATATGACATTTGATCATGTACCTTGAATGTTACCCTATGTCTTATTACAAAACATTGTAATTATTATGCTTGTGTGCTTGTTGATCTTGTTTAGTTTGATGATTTCCATGATCAATATCATATAATAAATAATTCATATGATAATACATATACATTTTAATATTATGATGTTCATTGACACTTTTCTATAGGCCTTGCCTAATATGTTACATACATAATTAAAGTGGTATAGATCTTACTATATTAAGATATATTTTCACATATGATACATTATTCAATGATTAATTCCTACTACCCATAATATAAATAACATTTATTTTGAGATGATTTATATTTAGGACACAATTACATCACCTCAAAAAGTGACATTTTAATGGGATTTTCATACATGAGATAATCCTCTTCAATATAAAAAATAGTTTCTAATACAAATTACAATTTTAAAGGTTTCAAAATGGTTAAAAATTCAATTATTTACATAGATGATGAGGTCATATGAAATGCATATGCACTTACATTATAATAAAAAATACAAATTTATAGAATTTTTGGTGCATGATACATATTCATACACAAATTTCAAACAAAATTTACAAATTTGCATCTATAATACATTTACATATTTAAAATTTATCACAATGGAGGCATGATACAAATTCATGCACACTATGATATTTTTCAAAATTCAAGAGTCATGATATAGATTCAATCCATGTTTTAAATATTACTTATCATTTGTGGATATTATAGGATCATGAATGTAATCCATTCTCTTTTGATCATCCATCAAACAACTAATGAGAAAAGTGACAATTGAATCTACCATCCATTTATAATGGTTAATTTAGTTAAAGTGCATAATACATAAATTATAGGCTTAATGTTCTCTGGTATTATTTCCTAAAAAATCCATGATGTATTTTAACACATTTCACATTGTGGGGTTGCAAAGATCAATAGTGAAAATTTAGGTTTTTACATCCCTCAATGGGTTTTATTTTATATACAAGTTAAACTCAATTTTAGGCTTGAGAACTGTTAGATTCTCCATTGGTTTAGCTAAGTAACCAATTTGTCTAATATATTCATGTGAATCACCATCTCCAAAAAACTTATCTAAGAAAATTTGGTTTCACAGATAAAGGTGTACTCCTTGTTCTTTTCAATACTTTAAAATTCAAGATAAATTTAATTTTTTAGTTTAAAAATGGGAATTATCTACTTTTACATCAATTTAAAAATTCCCATGGAACACCTTACATGATTTATATATTCTCCTAAAGGCAAAATGTGTTGTACACACTCTTTCTTTTATTTACTCTAGTAATTACATTTCTAGACTAATTTGGGGTGTGGTAGGAGGGAGGTGGAAATGTAATCACACAAATTTGGTCATAAATAATTTTTAATGTCAAGTTTGGTCTTATTTGAATCTAATTAACTTGAAGACTTATTTATCTACTTCACTCTATCCTAAGCATCGATGTGGACCTATTTATTTATAAATTACTATATCACACCTACATAAATGTTCTAAACTAATATATAACCCTCAAAAATTTATTTGGACATACCAAGACCCAAAAGTCACACATTTAAATTAAGGACATAAACATCCACTAAGGGACAATAGTGATAAACATTTATATCCCCTATGGGATGCTATTGTGCTTAAATCTTTTAATGGTCACTTTTAAAATTTACTCCCTCCCTTAAAGTTTTTTTATAGTTTTAGAATATGTAGCATGAGGTTTTCACCTATTGTATTGTTATAAAGTCACACTTAATTTACCTATTCTACCACTTGGATATTTAAATACAAAGGAATACTTACATTACTACACGTAGAGCAAAGTTTCCCCATTATTCTCAATTAAGATTCTAATCATTTGAATCAAGCATAAACCAATTACAAAGTTTTTTTAATCTAATACAAAGTAAATAATTATAAAGTAGATGCATTCATATATACAAAGGAGAAAATTTTCTCAAATCACTTTAAGTGGGAGAATTACGTGAGCTTGATTTCCATATTCATAGTATTAGATACATAGGAAGTGTTTAGTCATCACATAGGTGATTAAGGTCAACTCATCCCATTACATGCCACATTTAATTTTTTCAATCTTTTATTCATTACAAACCCTATTAGGGTTTCAACTTTGTAGAATTTATTTGTACGTATTTTGCATGCATCTAAAGGTCAAACATCTTCACGCATCCATGATTTAAGTTGTCACAAATTATCATGACATGAGTTTAGTAAATTTTAATAGAGGAAAATATCAACTAATTCAATAAATTAATGGTAGTTGATCTTATCCCATGTTGGATTATTGTATCCTTCATAATTTTTAGTCTTAGTCTATAGAACTTGAAATAATAGTTCCTATTTATTTAATATAGTTATTTGTTAGTTTCACACAATCTAATCTCAATTAGTAAAAAACTAAGTTTTCGATTTTTTCATAGTAGTTTTTTTCATTTAATTGTACTTTGTCAAATTTAATATTTTTCTTTCATTATAAATGTTGCAATTATAGCATTGTTATTTTATTCCATTTAATTTATTTTAATTAGGATTAATAATCATATTTATTAAAAATTATGATAAAACAATATCCTAAATTTTAGAGATATTTTAGTATAAAACCATAACACTTTAGATATATGTACTTTTATAAGATTGTAACTATAATGAATGTTGGTGTTGGTATTTAATTGTGTAAAATTATTTATACACACTCTTGAGGTGAAGGGTACATGTGAGGTATGTAATTTTCCATAGGTTATGTCATTTAACAATGCTTGAAAGGTTCCTAATCTAGGATAGGTATATGTATCCATGATGACTAAATTTGAGACACACATGTAAGGTATAAGGTATTTCATTTATATCATTATTATTTAGTCTTCCAAATATAATATTATAATTGATATCATTAGGCATAACCTCACATAATATAACTATTGTTCTAAGAACTAAAATGATATTCAATTCATTTTTTGATAACACTTTCCAAGGTATGTTATCAAAAACCCAAATAGTTGTATTGGAGTAATCAATATCATTGGATTATACACTAATTAGGGAAAGGAAGGAGATATTAAAAATATTACATGTTTTTTCATTTTCCACCAAAACCTATTTAATTCCTTTATTTAATATCAGTACTTGAATATATAGTGGGAGATGTTGATTGATAATGTGTATGGGAAGCAATTTTTGTTTCTCAAAATAGATACTCTTCTCAATGCATCTTAATGTACTAATGATAGTAGAAACATAAGCTAGTTATACATTATATGGTAAATTTGTGTCATGAAATGATTCATGAAGGATATCCTTATAAATAGGTAACTTATGGATGAGTTCTAACATAGAGATTTTAGCAAGAATATTCTTAACTAGATCAATAATATCATATCATTTAATTTGATTGTATGGAATATTTGTATTTGTAAGGGAATAAGGAGGGATAATTTTAATACCTCTAATTTTTAATCTACCTATTCATGTTGTGATAATGTGGACCTCAATACCTAATATAATCTTGAATTTAATAATGGGGGAGATAAGGTAGCCATGACTACATTGAGGTCTAGGGGGAAGAACATAATGAGTCATATATACCTAAGTCATCTAGTATTAACTTGAAGCATCTTAGATTCAATATTTATACAATGTTTTATTATAAGGTGTGTTAATATTTATCTATGATTAATTCTAGATTGTTTTTTATTGCGCATTAAGTTGAATCATTTTAGTAAATAGTTATGAAAGATGTTATATATTTTAGGAAAAAATATGTAATTATGACTATCATTTCATTAAATAAAAAGTATAAAATATGTACATCAATTATAACCATGATTTTATTATGTGAATAAGATAAATAAGAAATTAGACTTGAAAATCTTATGAAAAAACTAAAACCCTAAGGGAAACCTAGGATTTTGTGTGTTTAATAAAAGAAATGGGTTCAAAAATATTTTTTATCATATTTTATAGATAGTATAATATAGTATTTAGTATTTGAAAATGGTAATATTGACACCATTTACCATTCATGACTTGAGTACCCAAAAAAGGTCCTAATTTGCCATCCTCTCACACTTGTATCCTTCCCATCTAATGTTATACACATGCATTTATTCATTGTATAATTTAAACCTACCAAATATACAACACATGTATCTCTAAAATCTCAAAGTGATCCACTTTTATACATGTCATTTTTAATGGCTATGGTCATTATCACTATTTGATAATGACCAACATTATTCGAAACCATCCCATTTCCATAAATGACTATTTTTATAAAATAAAACCCATCCTTACGTTTGACCTATAAACCTATAATGTCATTTGAATTATTAATTATTAAATTAGATCAATATATAAACAAATTAATCCCTCATTTCAAATCAGTCTGGCATCCATCATGTATCTATGTGGCACTCATCGATACATTATTTCACATTGAGAAATTATACCTTAGTCTTCCATTTTGCATACCTATCAATAGGATTAGTCATAATAAAAAATTTATGCACTTAAAATTGAGTTCAATTACATAATTTAAAACAACCAAAGGCAATCATTTGTTGAATTCACATAGTGAAGGAGAAAATTTTCACAATTGACTATGTGTCAAAACTATGTGTGGATTGACTTCCATACTTAGAGAGTTTAATATATAGGCATTAACCAATCACTATATATGGGTGATTGGTATTATATAATACCATTACACTTTCCCATATTTTTAGGTTTTTATCCCTCATAAGAACATATAAGGTTTTAATGCAAAGGAGGTTAATTTATGGATCTATGTGTGTCATTAGAGTTTAGGATTAAAAAACACATAGTAAGTAAAGATAGTCATGGGTGAATCTACAATCATTGTGCCACACTTATGTACATGTTATTTATAAATAGTAGGTTAGTTTTATATAACTGACCCAGTGGAGATAGTAGACTAGTTATTGAATTGAGTGAACTAGAGGCATGCTTATCCATAATTTATACTTCTAAAACATAGTTAGCTAGTCAACTAGAAAATCTAAGCATCATGATCTCATTAGTAATTTCCATATTTAACATATGCCCTTATCAAATTAGAATAATTAATTTTCAATTATTTACATTTAGATTTATGTTTGAAAGCCATATCTTATGACATGAAATATATTTCATATTTTTATATTAATTATATTAATATAACTCATCAATATAAATTAGAGTAAAACATATTAGTGAACATGTACACATATCAAATAATGTAAAACATTAGGTTTTTATATTTATAGGGTTTTAGATTTCAATTTTAAGGTTTTTTTTTTACCTAATAATAAAGACTAATCATGACCATGCTGAATGAACATTATTGGTTAACATAATTAATGAAAATTATATTTATATTTTATTCTACATGAATAGTATTTATTATTTGGATCATTTATGTATACAAATGGGTAACTAAGATCAATTCAAATTTAACTAATAAGGCTAAGCTTACCAATGAAAATTACAAATCCTTTCTTGAATCCTATTTTTTTAATATTCAATATGAGATGTTGATTGTTACCACTAGAAATGTAAAGGCATGCATTAATTCCTTTGTTCCTCCTCCCATAAGATCTCAAATTTGTAATATATACCATCCTTCCCCCTTTATTTTCCCATACAATATTATATATTTTATAGTCCATGATGTTAACATTAGATGAGGTATGGTTCCCCACAAAGTGTGAAAGAATTAAATTAGTCAACATATTCCCCCTCAACCCCTTCCACATTAAAAAATATAGGCAAACTAATTTATAGGTTAAAACATCATCAATCATTAAAATAATACTCATTATAAGATCTATGCATTGGGATTACTCAAAATATCAATGGTTTATAGATATATATTGTAATGGTTGTTGTCAGAAACAAATTTACCCAATGATATGTAACATGAATAAATTTTTCCATTGTGAATACATTAGAAGAAATCACAAAATATATCTTTTTTGACCAAAAATATTTACCTTTACAAAATGTAATACATTAAAATTTTCCATTATTCATTAAAGTACAACATAGTTTGTTGAAGTGTCTACTAGTGGATAACGACTTGGGATTGGACATTCATAACACCAACTTATTAAAATTATTTGGGGTTAAAATGGATACCATTCAAAAATAAAATCAAACAAGAAAAAAAATTAATAACACTCCATGTCAATTAATTGGAACCATCTCATTGGATGTGATACTTCATACCAAGATAGTACTTATTATTTCCCATGTCATGTCTAATCAGATACATCATAAATTAATTTTAGGATTTACATGGATAAATGTTATGGAAGTATTACCATAAACATTACATATATGTATTAAAAATATGCATGAATGATATTCCTATTTAAAATTAGTAGATGAAGATCTACTTAGATATTGAAAATTAACTCAATCTACTCTTGAGGATCAATTAAAATCACAATTAGAATATCCTAATATTATTTATCCATCACTACAATTCTAATATCTTAGATGCATACATATGAGGTTGATAAATCAAGTATATAAAAATATAAGGAAGATATTGTAACACATAAATCTATGGTAAAAATAATCATAGGTTAATCCAAAAAACCATAACCTTTTACCAATGTCCTACCACTTGTGAACTTAGACAATAAGATGACATGGTTAAATATTACTATGACAACAATGATGAATATATCGATATGGTAGATATGAAATATTATTATAGATGAAATTTTAATTTTAATCCCTTATAAGAATACTTATATTATACCTTGTTTACATCAATGGGAGTTAGAACATATTACAATGATTCATACATAACAAAAAATAAAAAACATAAACTATTATGAATATATAATATTTTGTAGATAAAATAGAGGAAATAATAAATGACCAAAACCATATCCTAAAAATGAAATGTATTTGTAACACTATCACCAAGTCTTGGATATATAAAGAGTAATTTAGTAAAATTTTAAGAGAGCTTAACAACACTTTTATAGCCTTAATCGTGAATAAAAATGGTGCCACAACCATGAAGGAATTCCACCCTATCAAATTATGCAACTAATTTTATAATATCCTCACCAAGATCATAGATCTGAGATTTCAATGTTTGCTTGAGAAAATTATTTCTATCCACCAAGGAGGCTTTGTCCTTGATAGACAAATACAAGATAGAGTAACAGTTGTCCATGAAACAATCTATTCCATGGAGAAAAGTAAACAATATGGAATGATTTTTAAATTAGACATGATCAAAGCCTTTGATAGAGTTGACTGGGATTTCCTTGATTTGATTCTTAAATAAATTGGATTCTACCCTAATTTTCATATTTTGATTCAAAATTTTAACAGCTCAGCCATGTTTTTAGTTATAATTAATGGCATCCTTACTTGGTTATTTCTAATTAATAGGGGAATAAGATAGGAAAAATTTATTTCTAAATCCCTATTTATTATCATGGCATAAACATTAAGTATAAATCTTCAATCAACATTAAGGTATTGGATTTTGAAAGGCTTCAAACCTACAAATGGAGTGGATACAACTTTTCATCAATAATTACTTGATGACACCATTGCTCTTGCCATAGCCTTGGTCAAAGAAGAAAAGTAAATTAATAATATCCTAATTATGTACGATGAAGTCTCCAAGCAAAAAATTAACTATGACAAGATATCCTTATTCTTCCTGAACACTCCTCTTCCTAGGTAATGAAAAATTGATCAAATTATGACCTATTAGGTAAACTATCTTCTATAAATATATCTAAGTATTCCTTTATTTTTTGGCTCTTTAAAATATGAATTATGTAACCCCCTTATAGACAGATTTTAGTCTAAATTGGTAGCTTGGAAATGCACTCTTCTCACACAAGCTAGTAAACTCTAACTTATCAAAAGTGTCTTATAGAGTCATTAGGTATACTTAATGTCCCTATTGAAAATGTTTAAAGGGGTGAAATACAAGATTTATAAGATTCAAAAATATTTCTATGGACTAGTGTAGAAAAGAAGTAGATAATCCCTCTAGTTTCTTGTGAGAAGGTGTGCCTTCCTAAGCAATTAGGATATCTTCATATCAGAAATCTAACATGGATGAAGAAATCCTTGAATGCAAAAATGTGTTGTAGATTTATAATTATATCCACCCCATGGAATAAAATATTTAGAGAAAAATACATGGATAATAATAACATAATTGCATTTATACTAGAGGAGACCTCCACGAGTGGATCTACAATTTGGAACTACTTTTCCAAAAATAGGGATGTAATTATGAAAAGTACCAAATGGAAACTAGGTAAAAGAAACCTGACCAGATTATGGGAAGATAGATGGCTTCTTGTCCTTAATTTATGTGATTTAGATCCATGACATCATTTAGAAGAATAGTTTAAACAAAAGTATGGTCTATTGATCAATGATTATTCTAAAGATCCAAAATGACAAAAATACATGGAAACACACATTTTGAGAATGTTAAAGAAGAAATGAATTTGTTAAATATCTTAATTGGCATCCATGTTTCAAACCTTGTTAAGGAAGACATACTAGTCTTAGGATATTTTTTATTAGATTAGTTAAAACTAGGTTACGGGTCTCATTCTCATATAAAAAACTTAAAGATAGATGTGAATAATTAACAAAATAGATAAGAGCAAGAAAGAAACCTGATAGAAAAACACCCACCCACCAAAAAGACATTAAACTTTACCCAAAATACCTGTAAAGTAAAAGAAGGTAGAGAGAAAATCGACTAGTCAAATTTAGAATAAATGATCATATTTCTGGCCACTAAGCTTTCTCCTTTAATGTTTGATTTTCCTCTAGTGCAGTTGCTCATGTACTATTCCTTTTCATCACCCTTTCTCTTATGTTTCAAGCTAGAAACCTTGGCTCCATCCTTCTCTTGCTCGAGCTCCTTGTTGTCTTCTGCCTCTTCACTTTGAATGATATTATTAACCTGAGGGGTAAGCTTCTTAATACCAATAGTATTTTTTTCAAACTACGTGTCTACTATTATGAGACCAACATCCCTTTGAGATTATCAAATTCCTCCATGATCTCATTGTAAAGTAGTTTTTTCATTACAATATTTGTAAATAACTTTTCTAGTGAGTGCTCAATGACCTCCTTATTCCTAAGATTTGGAATCCCCTGGCCCCTACTAGAGATAGGGGACACATGAACAGGGATATCCCTATTGATGCCTGTAAAATTGGATTCTCCCTAAGAGGACTCACCTCTAATAGCCTAAAATTATTCCTTACCATCTTTTTGACATTAAACTTGGTAAAGAAGTCATCATCCTTGTCCAAATCCTCCTACTCACTCATAATATTGATCAACTCAAAGACAATTTGGACCACAAAGGTTCCCCTTTCTTAACCAAAATAAGAATCAAGCCTTGATGGATGATATCTACTAAATGGCTGCCTTTGAAGTTCATCACCATGGATTCTAATGATTTTAGAAAAGAAAATGGGAGAATAATAGTGTGCCCTTTGAAATGATTGAGTAAGAGGAAGTGGTGGGAGAATAACACCATGTGTTTACCTTCTAAATTAATATACCACATGATTTGTAAATAAATATCAGGCCACTTCCTTGGAAATTCTATCCTCATGAACCCTTTTTGGTACCCTAATTTTATTTATTCATTTTCCTTGTTAAAGAAGATATTAATGATATCTTCCTTTCTCTTCTTGTCCTTGAATGCTTTGACACTAGAGCATTCCATGTCAGTAATGTCCCCAATAAGCTCTTATTTTATCAATATTCTTAGTCCATGCATATGAACTACCCTTTCTTTCCAACTCCTAGTGAAGTCCTTAAATAGTCCCATATCATGGCCTACTAAATGCTCCATAAAGGTTGCCAAGTAACCTTTGACCATTTTATTCCAAACATACTCATCCACTTTAACATCCTCACAAGATATGGGCTCAAACCAATCACAATCACCACCCATGGTTTGATTTTACAATCTTATACCATAGGCTTCCCAATATAATCCATTAGGAATATAATTCATGTTATAATTGGGGCCAATTAAATTAATGTTGTGGAATTCTAAGTTGTGGCAAGCATGCAAAATCATAAGAGAGGACCAGATAATAATCACCTTGCACATTTTTCCATCAATTACCTTAAACTAGATTAGATCCATCATTAAAGGGGTCATCATTTCTTTGTGTAGTTTATACTCTATCTAAATCCATTAAGTAGATGATGTCATCAATGAGGTTAGTACCATGCCAGCTAAGGAAGGAGCTAGAATGTACCCTGATGTTAGCCATCTTATCAACTCTTTTATGCCCTTCTTTATACATGTGCACCAGTGATACCCCTTTGAAGTGAGACAACAAGTCTTTAACATCATTTATAATCTAGTCTTGGGATATTTAATTGAAGGTAGATACACTATTAAATTAGGCTATGAGGTCTTGACTTCTGCCTCTTTAAATTATACTACTTGGATTAAAGTCTAAGATAAATATCTTATCCCAAAAATCAACATTTTTCTTTGGCTAAGTAAAAAAAATACTTACAATGAAAAATCTAAGTAAATAAGGTATGATTTTGGCTATTATATGGTTGCTTTGTGTAACTAAATGTGAGTCTATTATCCATGTCATGTTTGAATGTCCATATGCCTTTAGAGTCTAGAGTTTAATCCTTCATAAATTCATGATTAGTTTAACCAACCCCTATTTTATCCTGGTCTCTTGGTTGTACTAAAGGCCTCATTTAACAAATCAATTTTTAAAAAAGACTTGGAACCTTTCCTTTCTTCATATAATCTAGGAAATTAAGAAAGAACAAAACAATATAATTTCTAGAGAACAATTGTGCAAGTTTAAGAGCTGTTATCAAAATTTCAAATGTAATTGCAGAGAAATTCAAAG
Source organism: Torreya grandis (assembly GCA_037957365.1). Classification (NCBI taxonomy): domain Eukaryota; kingdom Viridiplantae; phylum Streptophyta; class Pinopsida; order Cupressales; family Taxaceae; genus Torreya; species Torreya grandis. The sequence goes on along the minus strand of JARHVA010002806.1, from coordinate 1,628,005 downwards.
TCATGAAATGGAAGAAGAATCAAATAATATCCCCTGAAGAGACTCTAATTTTTAAAATTTATAACATTGATACATATTTCAACCCAACTAAAGATCCTAAGAAAGAGTTAAGGAGATAAATCAAATGACAACCTACTCCAACTAGTTGGTTCAAGCTTAACTTCGATGGAGCCTCCAAAGGCAACCCAAGATTATAAAGAGGAGGAGGGGTCTTGATAAATGAGCATAGTGAGATTATGAAATATTTTTATGGAAGCATGGGATCTAAACAAACCATTTTAAATAAATGATCTCATCACTATTGGGGGTTCACCTTACTAAAGATTAAGGAATTAATAATCTAAGAGTTGAGGGTGATTCCCTTAACATTATTAATTATCTAAATAAATCCATTAAAGACAACTAGATCATCAATGATATCATAGAGGAAACACTATATATTTTTGAATATTTCTAAGGAGTGATCTTCAAACACACATCTCTTATCCTAGTGATATAGCATACCATCATTTCATAATAGAAATATACCAAATTACCCACCCATACTAGATCTAAATCCATGTAAGGCCTCTGTGTGATTTCCTTAGTCCTTAAATCATATATCACCCTCATATAATATCATAAATCCCCTATATGTCATCATTGGATACCTACTATAGCATATCATCCATAGGTAAAGTGCTCCTCATATACCCTCTCTCACTACTATCCTACTAGATGCTCCATAATTATGTGTTCCCATGCCCATACTATTAAAGGTATAATCACTGAGAGGGGGGTGAATTAGTGATTCAAGATATTTCAAAATTCAATTATAATCCTTTCAAAATCTTAATCAATGACCACAAACATTCATAAATCATACAAGATATGCATAACAATGAATAAGAAATATGACGCAAGATCACACACATAACACAAGATCTACATGGGAAACCCTCTTAGGGAATAAAACCCACTCTCAAGCCTACAAACACATGGACTACTTTTCCTATAAGATGATCACAAACATGATACCTTTTTAGTGAAGCACCCACTTCACAAGGAGCACCCACCCATAAGTATGAACAAGCACCCACTTGTTCTAAATGTTGAGCACCCACACAACACCTTATGAAATTAACTCCAGAACACTAATTGCATTTCAATATGATTGGAGAAACAATGTATAACACCTCTCTTTCAACTCACCACACACACTCAAACTTTCTCATAAAATCAATGCATCTAAACACCCCTTTTGGATCACTCTAGGCGTCTTTACTCATCCTCAATCTTCTCTATACTTTATTCCATCCACTAAGCACACTCTCTTTGATCTTTTTCCTTTGTTTCTATATTTTTCTCTCTCAACACATTTTCATCCAAGTCACTTAACCATTACCTTCGCTTTCACTCTTTATAGAGTCTTCATGAATATGAACTTCTAGGTCAACCATAATATTTTCCTTAACCATTAAGACATATATCATGCTAAGTCATAGCTCAAATTCATTGTCATAGGTCAGCCATAACATCTATGGGTCACACTTAAGTAGATACATCTTTCAATTAGGCCTTCGTAGCCCTTATAGGTCTCATGGAGACCTATTACCCTTTTATCACTTCTTTAATAAAAAAATAACACAATATCACTTTCAAATATATGGGTCCAATCCATATGACCATTAAGACATATTTAAATGAATACATCCACCAAAACACTCTTTTGCTAAAGCATAATTTACTCAAATAGTAGTCTTGTACATGGTAACACCATGAATGAATAAATAGTCAAATTTGAAGCTCAATATATATAAATTTAAAAAATTTCAGACCTTCTAATAAATTTTTTTAGATGTGTCTTTAATTCCTTTTCAACTTTGTTTTTTACTCCATTAGAAAATTCTTCTATATGCTCAATATATAGATCAAAAACCCATCACTAGTTTTCTTTCACAAATTTGAATATTTAAATTCCAATGGTCACTGTGTAAATATTAAACACCAGACACTTTATCATCATCTCATGTCCCCTATAAATTTTAAACAAATATGCTCCATTGATTTCCTTACAAGTATCTTAACTTTAACTTGCAATCACTCACCATTGATCTTAGATCTATGCTTCCATGATCGAGCCACTTGGCAGCTCTACATACCTTATGTGCAACCTACAGCATTTAATCAATACACTTGTGCCACTTGGTAGTTTTTCATGAAATCTAAGAATACTTTAAATTATTGACTTAACACATGTTTTTTATGTCTAACTTCAAAATCATGCTCTAACCATTGATCTCTATCTAACATGTTTCACACTCATCATAGATCTTCATCATCTCATTAAATACTCACTGTTAGATCTGTCTTGACTATTTGACCCTAGACTTTAACGTATTTAAACTTTATGGTCTCTGGTCCATCATAGTCTACTAGGTAAAATTTTAAGGATTATATCTTGAATTAGAAAACACTTCAAGACTCCAAATCTTTAGAGTACCTTCCTAGCAGTATAGACAACATCTCCATGAAAAACTTTGACCAATGTTGAATTTATGATTACCTACACAAAATTCACAAACTTACTAGATCACTCATATCTACATGATGTTTAGTGATAGTTTGGCTTCTTTTAATCTATAATATCCATGTTTCTCTTTCTAAATGATCAAATGGCACACCTAAACTTCACCAAGACATCTATAGATGCCTCATAACTTCTTCTTTATCCTTACAAAATTGCACATGTGCCATATTTCTCAAAGAATCAAACATAACTTCTTTGTCATTCATGAATTAGTACCACATTCTCTCTTTGACATCAATTAAAACCTTAGACATTAATGACCATGCTCAATAATCTCCCCCTTTGCCATTGATGGCAAAACACCCTTAGAATGACTTCTTACTTATTTTGAACTTCTTCATTTGATCTTTCTCTCCCTTTGACATTAATTACAAAGGGTATCTTTCTCAACATTCCAAAAAACATTCCTCAACATCATGTGTACATTCAAATACTTTTTAAGATGCTCGGGATATATACATTCAATAATATGAATCAATTGATCCCCCTTTGACATGAAACAATCTGAACATGGACTTCTTTGATCCTTGGACCCAACAAACTACTCATAGAGCTTATAAATCTCCTCCTAACACTATGCATACCACATATTACCTTTGAGATTATCAAACATGCTCAAAACACAACATTTTTCTTGACCATACATAGCTCTATGAATAAATAACATAATTGCCTCCTGATTTAATAGTTTTGAGAATATTGGAGTTTTATTCCTAATTTAGTTAAAGTTCTAAGTTGATTAAATCAATAAATAATATTTTAATAAATATTGTACTAATTTTTATAATTTATTTGACCTTCATATCTTTCTAAAAATAGTAATGAAAGAGGAGAAACATAATTTGTCTTAAAACTAGGCTAATACGGTTGAGACCGAGGTTGATATTGGCTATGCAGGACTAGGATAGTGTCATGAATTTGGATTTAGCTTTCATTTAGTGAAAGTATAGGAGCACCAAAAATAGGACACTTCAATGTTTGATTTTATAGTCCAAGTCCTACTACTATTATCCAAACTGGTCATAGATATCTAATTTTTTTGGGTTTTATTTGTTATCCCTATGTAAACATGCCTGTGAATTTTGAATCTTGAATGTCAAATGAAACTTGAGAAATGGGGGGGTTAGTATGTTTAAGATGCATTGAACATGCATCCACACCCCTTGTATGGGCACACTACCTACATACCAATACTCTGAAGAGGGATCAAGCCATACGTAGTTCTCCCACTTAATGTGCTTTGTGAAATAGTGTTATGTGGATGCAAAAATGTTAAACTAGGTGTGCTTGAGGTGGTTAGGGACTAGTGTGAGGGTTTGAATATGTTGGTAGCTATATTATATGGTTATATGTAGAGAATAGGTAAATTTTCCTTAGTGGTCTTGCTTGTATTCTTGATTTTTTTATAATAATTGATAACCCCTTCCAAATTAACATTAAATGGCATTTTATAGAGATTTATCAGTCATGGGTTAAATGTATTCACACTAGGCTGACATATTGAAGAAGAGGAATTAGGAAGAAATGGCCTTCTAGGCTCAAAATGTAATTGGATAAGAGTGCTAAAAATGCGACACCCTAGGGTCCAGTGCTATAGTCCAACCCCAACACTCATGTCCTACATGCCTGAGACCTGGGGGATGGAACTAGCATGGGAAATGCAACCTAACTGAGCTAGAATTATGTCTTGAAAGTTTACAAATGACTTGGAATAATAAAAAATGTGTTTATAAGGGTCATGAGAGCATGTAAGAGGTACTTATAGGTTGGGTTTCATAAGCCACACTCAAGCTACCAATTTTGACATTTTATATGACTACACAATCCTTTAATCCTAGGACTTGACCATTTATAAATCTCCCCCTTTGTTTATGCATGAGGATTTAATACATTTTCAAAACACCTGACCTAGTTTGATCAAGTCATCATATCAAACTTCTTTATATCTCCACCATGACTGGAACATCTCACATATGTTCTCCCTCACATCATGCATAGCTCTTCGAGACTTTCAAATTATCTAAGTTAGCTCCCCTTAACTCCATGCTCTATCTAAAAAAAGATCATCTTCAATAAGTCTTCTCAATGAATTAGGTTTGCTAGAAACACTTCAAACATTATCCACACACAGTCAATATTCTCATAGAACCACCAAAAGATCTCATATCTTTATTAGGTCAACATAAACATTTGAAACAGACATTAATAACTCTCATATGGATCTCATAGTAACAAAAAAAATTCCCTTTATCCTCTATAAGCCATCATGGTTTAGAACATTTTAAAAGTCCATCTACAAGAATATATTTCAAAATCTCTTGCTTACCCTTTGCCTTCAATCTCTGTAAAGAATTGGTACCTTGATCATAACCTAGAGCACACATACTAGCTTCCACACAAGAAATATGTCTCCTAAGAAGCATAGGTAGAGACACCCACTTGTCATAAAGGTACTAAAGATCCAAAAACTCAATAGACTCCCATATCTCCATGATCTTACTAAACTTTTAGTCCTTCCTCATCTTTAGATTAACTTTGAATGAGTTTTCAACCTTATTCTTTTCTTTTATCTCAGGATCTTGCTTGATTTCTTTATTCATTTGGGTAGATAAGGCTTGTTCCTTGATACTTGGAATTGTTCCCTATTATATCATGATAAATAATCAACTTTGAGACTATTTTTCATATACCTTCTTAGGCATCCATTCACTATGGCTCCTTCTCTTCATGTTAGGATTGAATTTTTTTGAAGTAGAATACTGATCATTCTTGTAGAGCGTTGCTATGTGACCTTTCTCATGAGATTTTAAACAAATGAGATTTATTAAATTATACATACCTTGTGATTGATATATGTGATGATTCCTTTAAGTTTCATTAATTCATTCATGTACCTGATCATTTGGTCTCCTGATGAAGATATTACAAAACTTTACAATATGACCAAACCCTTGACACTTGTAGCAAATGATGTCAATCTTTCCTTGTGAACTTGTTGACTATCTTGAGTGATGATGTTCTTCATTCTTTCCATTATCTTTCTCATAATTCCATGAAATTTCATTCTTTGAGGATCTTTTACAATCTTTTGACCTATGACCAAATTGATTACAAGAGTAAAAATGACCATTGAAATTTGCATACCTCATAGCATTTGGTTGTTTGATCTGATTTGTCTTCATTCTACCAATTCTTTCATTCCTTGACTGATGATTGATCTTCAAAGTTTTATTTTCCTTGTTCACATCAGTATTTATTTTGTCGTGAGTTACATTCTTTTATTCTTCTTTGTATCCAAAACCAAATTTATCAGTAACATGCTTTTGACTACTTAGAATATTATCAAGATCATTTGAGCTCTTTTAATACTTCATAAATGACTTCACTTTACAATATGTCTTGTCTAACTCAATTTTTAATGACTCAATTTCAATCACATACTTTAATCACTCATCTTCTTTGAGTTTTAGGCTTGTGGACATATTTTCTAGTTAAATATTGATATGCTTGATAGTACATTCATGTTTTCTAGTGTCATCATTCATTCTTGCTTCAAATACATTGAATTGTTCTTCATAGTCCTTCATTTATGACATCATCTTCTTATTCTTTTTCTTCTCAATATTCAGATTTTTAAGAGAATTCATCAACTCATCTTTATTATCTAAATCATCAATTGTATCTTTTCTCATAGCATGATTTAGTTTTATTTGAAAAGATTCTATCTCTGATTGATACATGATACACTCTTCATCCTTACTCTTTACTTCTTCATTAAGAGTAAAAACTTGAGTTTCAAGCTATTATATGATCTCATCATGCTCCTTGACTTCATTACTCAACCTTCCTTCAAAATTTTCAATTTTTTTCTCATAGGATTTGATCAAGGAGTCTTTTTTCAATTATTTCTTTGCAGTATCTTCATTTATTCTACAGTATCTAGATATTTATCTTCAAGAGCGACTTTCTCATCTTCTTCATCTGAGCTATCTCCACCAAATAAATATCTACTTAAATAACATTCACCTTCATCATCACTAAAATCCATGAACAATGTCTCTTTATCCTCATTATGAACAGAATCATCACTGTCAGATGTGTTTACTTCTTCTCTTTTAGATGAGTTACTATCTTCTTCATGGTAAAGGCTCTTACTACCTTTGTCTGATTCCTTATTTCCATTATTCTTATTGAAGAACTTTTTGTACTTGTTAGGACCCTCAAAATTCTTGTGTTCATCCTCATGATATTCCTTATAAGATTCTTTATGTTCAAACTTGTCTCTACTTAGACATCTCACTACAAAATGACCAACTTAACCACATGAAAAACATTTAAAAGGAATTTTTCCTTCATATTTACCTGATCCTACATTCAATTTTGTTACAATCATGGATTCAAGTTGGTCTTTATTAAGATTAAAATATTCAAAACTTAACATTTTCTTCTTGGCTTTTGTCTCCTTGATCACCCTAAAGGTTGCTTCCTTCTTAGCAGGTATGTCCTCATCAACTCTCATCTCATATGCAGTAAGGATACCATGTAGTTCATCCATCTTCATCTAAGTGATATCATGACTTTCTTCTATATTAGAAACCTTTGAATCAAACTTGAGTGTAAGAGTCTTTAATACCTTTTGTACAATAATAGCTTCATAAATCATCTCTATAAGACCTCTAATCATGTTTACTACCTCATCAACCCTTAGAAGATACACAATATCTTCTTCATTCATTTTGAGACCTTCAAATTTCTTTCAATAGGTCTGTAACTTAGCTAGTTTGACCTTTGAGTCTCCTTCATAAATTGTCTATAATTTAACCCAAATTTCCCTGGTTGACTTGTAAAGGATCACTTTGGTTAACTCAACCTCAAATATATCATAAATGATAGCATCCATAGCTTTAGAATTATTCTCACTCAATTTTTTGTCAGTATCACTAGTTGGAGTAGTAGATAGTGTAATATAACCATCCATGATATATTACCAACTATCAAACCCTATAGACATGATGTATGTCCTCATCTTTGTACTTTAGAAATAATAATTTGACCCATTGAATAATTGTGCTTACTTTGTAGATAAATCATGCATCTATTTAATTTCTATATTATACCTTGGATCACCTTCAAGTGGTCAAACTTTTATAGAAAGTTCTACTCTAATACCAATTGGTAAAGGTACAATCACTAAAAGGAGGTAAATCAATGATGCAAGATATTTCAAACTTCAATTTTAATCCTTTCAAACTCTTAATCAATGACCATAAATGTATTCATAAAGCATACAAGATTTTCATAACAATGAATAAGAAAGATGATTCAAGATCACACACATAACATAAGATCTACATAGGAAACCCTCTTGGGTAATAAAACCCACTCTCAATCCTAAAAACACATGGACTACATGTCCTATAAGATGATCACAAACATGATATCTTTTTAATGAAGCACCCATTTCACAAGGAACACTTACTCCTAAGTATGAACAAGCACTCACTTGTTCTAAATGTTGAGCACCCATACAACACCTTATAGAACTCTGATTTCATTTCAATTTGATTTTAAAAACAATGTATAACACTTCTCTTTCAACTCATCACACACACTCACACTTTCTCATACAAGCAATGCATCTAAACACCCTTTTTTGATCACTCTAGGCTTCTTCACTCATCCTCAATCTACTTTTTACTTTAGTCCATCCACTGAGCACACTCCCTCTAATCTCTTTCTTTTTTCCCTATCTTCTACTCTCTCAACACATTTTCATCTAAGTCACTTAACCATTACCTTTACTTTCATTATTTATAGAGTCTTCATGAATATCAACTTCTAGGTCAGCCATAATACTTTACTTAACCCTTAAGACATCTATCATACTAATACATAGCTCAAATTCATTGTTATGGGTCAACCATAGCATCTATGGGTCACATTTAAGAAGTTACACCTTTTAATTCCGCCTTAGTAGCCCTTATAGGTCTCATGGAGACCTATTACCATTTTAGCACTTCATCAAGAAAAATAAGAACATAAAATCACTTTAAAATACATGATTCCACTCCATATGACCTATAAGACATATTCAAATGAATACATTTGCCAAAACACTCTTCTGTTAAAGCATGATTTACTCAAATAGTAGTCTTGTACACAGTAACACCATGAATGAACAAACAATCAAATTTGAAACTCAATATCTATATCTTTACAAACATTCATACCTTCTAATAAAATTTTATAGATGCACCTTGAAGTTCTATTCAACTTTGTTTTTTACTCCATTAACAAATTCTACCATATGCTCAATATATATATATATATATATATATATCAAAAACCCATCACTAGTTTTCTTTCACAAATTTGAATATTTAAATTCCAATGGTCACTATGTAAATACTAAACATCAAACACTTTGTCATCATCTCGTGTCCCCTGGTAACTTTGAGCAAATGTACTCCATTGATCTCCTTATAAATCTCTTAACATTAACCTGCAATCACTCACCATTGAGCTTAGATCTATGCTTTTATGATTGTGCCACTTGGAAGCTTTATGTGCCTTCTATGTACCCTACACCATTCAGTAAATACACTTGCACCACATGGTAGTTTCATGTGCAATCTAAGCATCCTTTGACTTATTAACTTAACACATGCCATTGATCTCTAACTACATGATCACATGCTCATCATTAATCTCTATCTGATAGGTTTTATGCTCACCATATATCTTCATCATCTATTTAATTTCTCGCCATTAGATTTGTCTTGACTATTTAACCCAAGAATTCAATGTAGTTAAAATTGACGGTATCTGGTCTATCACAATCTACTTGAGAAACTTTGAAGGATTATATCTTAAACTAGAAAACACTTCAAGACTCTAAATATTCAAAGTACCTTCTTAGCACTATAGACAACATCTCCATTAAAAACTTTGACCAATGTTGACTTTTTGATTACCTACACAAAATTCATAAACTTGTTCAATTGCTCATATCTGCATGATGTGTAGTGATTTTTTGACTTCTCTTAAGCTAGAATATGCATGCTTCTCTTTCTAAATGATCAAATGACACAGTAGAACTTCACCAAGAAATATATAGATGCCTCACAACTTATTCCTTGTCCTTATATACCTACACATGTGCCATATTTCTCATATCTATCAAGCATAACTTCTTTGTCAATCATGCACTAGTACCACATGTTCTCTTTGACATCAATGACAACCTAAGACATCAATGACAACCTTAGACATTATTGACCACGCTCAACACATACCTATAGTAGCATATACACTAAATATAAATACATATATAAATATTCTAACACACATTGCCCCAAAGTGAACTTAGTATCAAACTCTAACATGTCCCCACCACATACACTAATCCACTCATAAGTAATCTCCCAGTCTTGTCAGGAAGTAATATGCCACTAACAAGATCCATAATAACCAAAGGAAATGGACATATTTCTCCTCCTATAAAACATTCTTGTAATTCCAATCATGAACCCACCACTGGGATGAAATCATCATAAAATAACATCCTCAGTGATGTGACTCACATCATCTCTCTCCATCATACCATAATACCCCATATCAGGATATGCATAATCATCCATACATCCTCTAATGTTAACATCATATTCATATTTATAGATGAAATTTACTCATATTTGAATGTAAATACTTTGAGAATAATATCAAAATATCCATGCTTGCATCGATTTATGGAATCATAACTATATAGTTCAATATAATAGCCTCCAACAATCAATACTCATCCTCTATAGAGTCATGTATCAATCCCATCATTTTTGATAACCTCTCACATGTAATGATGATTGGTAACATCTCTTCAAAATACAAAAATATTCAAACTTAATCTAACTTCTCACAAATAGTCTAAAAATATCTCTAAGCTAATCCAACTCATTAAAATTTTCATATAATGTGTGCAAACACCATTCATGCATAAATGTTGTTATTTAGAACATAAACATAATTTTATAGAGTACATATGAAACTAATTTTTCAAATATAACACATTTTCCAAACCACCATGACTATAATGTAAACATCATTTCCTGGTATTCAAATGTAATTAAAATGTATGCAAACACTAATAGGGTTGACACAAATACAACAAGGAATTTTTTTCTCATATCATTTGCATTTTATTTCATATTTTAAATCATTTATTTCACTTAAAATTTTAACTTGAAACATAAAAAAGTTACTTGCTAGTGTTATACTCCCCTATAGTAGTCAATGCTCCCTCACCTACTTGCTATGGTGCTTATTGTATAGAATATGATCCATGTTTGTTTAAGGTCTTTTGTAGGCTTATAGCTCTAATTGCCTAAGTGGTAAGAGTGAAAATGATTCAAAATTCACACTTTAATTCCTATTAATTCAACCTCACCCCTATTTTCCACTCATATCACCTTCCCTTCATCATTTTTGAATCATTCTTCTCATTTTGAGGGCTCATTTGCATCTTTTCTCCTCACATGTCCTCTTAAAGGAACATCAACCTATCTAGCTAACCAAATCATAACAATTAGGTCATATGTTTTGTACCCATCTCTTATTATTATATATTATTTAAAAATTCATTACTTATTATAGTCACAAGTTGCTTTCAAAGAGGTGAAAATGTAGACACCCTAATTTTTCCACCTTAATGTCATCACTAATTATCAACATTTGACATTCAACACATCCTTAAGTAACTTATTATAAAAAATCTAGATAAATATTATCCTAATTATGATAAAACCCCTATCATATTCCATATAGTCCTATAAATATTATCCTTTTGATTAATCAACTGATTAATCCACATTAGTTATTTTAATTAGTCACTAATTACTCCATTTACACATAATTCCAAATAAATAAATAAATAATAATAATAATAATAATCATAAAAGTAGCCACCCACCTCATCATCCCTCTCAACCAACCTCATTTAATCCATTTAACATCCTCATTAACTATCAACAAACTTGTTAAAACCTATTTAACACATTCAAACACCCTTATTTAATACATTCAACCCTATAAAAACTTATTTAAGAAATTTAATGCACATGTCATAACCCACCCAAATATGCTATTATTTTTTAGTAAGGTTTTGATGTATTACTGGACTATGAAACATTTGTATTAGTTTCATGATTTCATTATGATTCTACAAACATATTATTTAAATTATATTCCAATTTTATATTTAATTTATATTAGAATCCTATGTAGTAGTATTAATGATGTCATTTTGACAATTTTAGGTATAAATCATAGATTGAACTAGGTTCAGGAGTATAATATATCATCTAACATTACTACTCAGTACATATAGGTAAAATATTTCAAGAGAGTTTAAAATTTAGATTTTTTGTCACTATTTTATCTTGTATTGTGGACTTCCTTTTACTGTACAATTGATTACTTGATGACTAATTTTATGTGTAGTCAATTATGCTTGTGTATGTTTTTTATTTTGTTTTGTGATTATTTTTATTGCTAAATCAATAGGTGGATTGTCTATGTTAAAAATGGTTGTTATATTTTGACATGAGATATCTATATTGAGCCATGAGTCCATAAACACTATATATTAATAAAATAATAGAAGAGGAACCTTATTCTAGGATAACATGATCCTATTTTTAAAGGTTGTTGAGGGTCAACTTAGACGTAGATATGATTTATTTCATTAACGTGATTAAAAGGTTGATTTTTAATTCACAAATACTTTGACCATGGAAATTATTATTATAAGTATTTATAAATTTGTTCATGGTGTAATTTTAAAAGTCACTTGGACTTTATCATGGTAACTATTATCATTTTTGAAGACATGCATTGGAAACATTTTGTTTTAGTTTGAAGTAAAAACATAATCATAATGATTAGGATTTTTATTGGTCATTTAATTGCATTTTTTTACTTTGATTAGACTACGAGTCTCCCTTGTCATTATGTGAGTCTTGTTTTAGTATATTTTATGAGTTTAAGCTCAATATTGAGATACTTTATAGTGCATTCAATGTAAAACTTGAACTAATAGTTTTAAATGTGAAGAAATAGGTAGTTATTAGATCTATAACTATAGTTCATGAGGTGGTTTTGAATGTTTAAGATGAGCACAAAAAATTTGTGTGGGGCGGGGGAGGGGGGGTGTTGGAAAGAGTGGAGAAGAAAGGAGAAGATATAAAATAGAAAGTTTGGAAAATAAAACATTATATGATTTTCCTATTAAAATAAGTAATTACATTTTTGGGTTTCCATGGGAAGTATTATTTGAATAATATAGTTGGAAAATAAACCTTTTATGGTGAATGGGTGCATGTACTAGTTTATCTTACTTGGATTCCTTTATTTTCTCATGGATTTATTTATTGTTTCATCTATAAACTCATGGCCAAGGATGATCCCACTGATGGGTGAGGTTTTAATATATTTATCTCACCCTTGGATGGTGCACGCATAATCTTTGAGAAATTATTGAATTTTTCATCTATAATAATGGATGTGTTTATTTCATTTAGATTTATAGTTTGTTGGAATATATGTTTTGCTTGATTTTAATGTATGATTTTACACTATTGATTATCAAAATATCTTAATATGAGTATTGTGTGGATTAGCTATTGGTAGTTGTCATTGTGGAGATGTGAGTGTTGTTGACTACTTGTTGAGGAAACTCTAGTCAAATTTTTTAGATCTCATTCATAAATCTCATTGTTGTAAATAATTGTCTTGCCTTGGGGGAGCTATTGTGTGACTAATTCCATTCCATAACTAATAGATAAGGTGGTTAAGTAATCACAAATAGATGGGATAATTATATCCCTTAAGGGATATTTTATTCTTTGTATGCTAAGTGTGCCTTTAATTTTAGTCTCAAATAGACTACTGCATTTTTGTCGCTATATCTTTGTGTAACTCAGATGTTAGTAGATGTTCCTAAAAAATCCATCAAAACATTATAATACATGGATAGTTGTGAAAATCCATAATATCATCAAAACTTAGACATGATCATAGACTAAACAAAGCTATTATATAGTTAAATATGTTGTATTTCAGATAAAGAAGACAATATTAATAGATATAGAACATTTAGTATTATTCTAAATGATTAAACAAATCTAGGTAAATAGAGCATTCACAATGTATAAAATAATGATAAAAGATGTTAATTAAAAACCATTATAAAAATCTATATTAATCTTTATCACATCGAACATCTTTTAAAATATAACTCAGTGATGTAGATCTTTTAAAATATGTTGTCACTTCATATTCTAGCCTTTCGATACAATAAAAATAAAGAATATTCACATTATAAAGACTATTGACATGTTTTAAAATGCCCAATATATATTTTTCACTATCCAGATAACACCTAATATAGATCATATTGCTGAAGTCTGACTCATACCTGGACTAACATGGTAATTATCTAAGGCCATTGGATGCCTATATCTAGATCAGACCTCTAGATTTTGATGAGTCTAGCTCCTTTGATTATGTGAATTGATGATTAATTACTAAACCTATTTTCACTTTTGGAGTGAAAAGGGAAGAAGAAACTAAAAATGAAACCTATTTTACCTTGGTGATGCACCTAAATAGTTATTTATCATTTGAAAGGTTTTAAACTAAGGCACACATATGGATCAAAGAGAAACTCTACAGATCAATCCTAAACATTAATATTTCAAAGGAAAGCTTGAAAGAAGATTTTAAAAATGAATATATGTGCATGAAGGTCTCTAAAGATACTACATACAAATAATCTTTAGTGTAATTTCTATTGTTATCTCTTAAATTAACCTATTGAGGATGAAATTATAATAGTAGGTGAGGAAAGGACCTGTAAAAGATGATAACTATCACACTTATATGCAAATACATAATAAAAAATACACACTACCACCATAAATTGATCTGAAAAAAAATCTTTATTTATTTTATGGTGCAAGTTACAATTTTTTTATCTCTTTATATACCAGCTTCAGGGATCCTTAAAAAATGGCTTCAAAAAATCAATATATATCGAAAAGGAAAGACTCTAGCTAACTAGTATAGAGTAGATAAGGATCATTCTTGATTTTATTAAATCAAAACTAAAAATCATTTTACAATAATAAATAAAGTCTTCAAATATCTTCATAGTCTTCAAACTCATACATGATCTTCAAATTTGGCATCAGAAGGAAGTTTATGAGCCCTTGTTGAGTTGGCAAGCCTTTGCATGAAAACTATGCCATTCCTCAATTTGTAACTCAAGCTTGAAGATAATTTTTAAGTATTTGAACACATTTATTTGCATGGAGTCTATGTAATATGCATGAAAAAGGTAATTGCATAGTCAATTGAGAATGATTTGGTGTTTGATGACTGGTTAACTTCACTTTAGCTTTCCCATGCATGATCTAGTACATAATGACTAAAAGTGGATGGAAATATCCATATGAAGGTAATATATGGAATTTTAAAACTCCATGTAAACCCATTTGATATTCATCTTAATTATAAACTCAAACTTTCTTCTATTGTAAAGACAAAGTCTTCATATGCATGGACTTGACTGAACTATGATTGTCTACTTTAAGCAGTGGTATGTTGAGGAAATGACCATATTGATTGTTAAGATGATCCTCCAAGATCATTCACCTACCCATTTCTTCCAAAATTTAACCATATATCGTGTAGGTAGATCATATTTGATCAAGATTTAAAGGCAATGAGTAAACTTGTAGATCTTGATTCCTGTTCGACCCAAGTTGATTTTATTTTTCATTAGCTTTCAACTTTTATCTTGATTTGGGAATTCTCATATTTTTCCAAGTGTTAATTCTTATTTCATTCCATATTATCTTGTTTTCATCTCTTTGACTCCTTGACCTCATGCACATCATAGATCTTTCTTGGTATAACTATATGATAACCATGGATCTATCTAACAGTTGCCATGGTCATGACACTTGTTACCTTCCCATTTGCTCTTAAGATTGATTGACCTTTAGACTCATTGTTCATTATTGATCTTCTTTGTATGATTTAATATGATCCCTTGATCTTACTGGGACTCTCTATTTGAACTCAAATTACTAATTCATAAGGCCCAAAATTGACATCTACATGCCTATATTTGGCATCTACATGAATGTCTTAGGATTTTTTGAACCCCAATGGCTATTATCATGGCTTAAATTTGGCATCTACATGATTGTTATTTGATGTCCATGTGACCATAAATGATGTTTTCATTAACGTCACAATTTGAACACCAAATGGTTAATTGATGAGATTTACTTTTAGCGTATGCATGACCATTTCATCTTGCAAGTTCAACTTTAAATGCTTGTAACTTAATACAAAAGGTTCATCAAAGCACCAAATTTTTATGGGATGATCTTGGGATAAATTACATTGATTCCATGTGATCCTTTTTACCTATGAGGATTTCTAAGCATACTTATAAAATGCACAAGTAAGCTTACCTATCCATTTCTGTATGACATCTTGATGACAGTCTAGATCTTCACAGCTTGTGTAAGTCATCTTTTGATCCTTCAAACCTCTAAAACTCTAATAATATATTCAATCAAATAAAAATCTTAGTATGTGGGTCAAAATTGGCCAACATTTATGGTGACTCGTAGGGGTTGACTAACCTGTTGGTTAAGAAACTACAAAATCTCTAGACTATATTATAGCTTTGACTCTATACATAAGTTGGGAAAACTTACAGACACATAGACACAATAGATAATCTGACACAAACAATAATAAGTGCACTTATGCACTTAGAGGAAAAAAAGACAATAGATATAAAGAGAACAAAAACTAATGAAAGCATGTGCACATGTGCACTTAGAACAATGAAACTATGATTATGTACAAAGGAGTGACTCTTCTAATAGTAGTACTTGAAGAACATCCCATTAATAGGACTAAGAAGTTCCTCTCCACTCAAATTAGATAATTATAAATCATTGCTTTCCTTACAATTAATGAGAATATAAGGTCTACTCCAAAGGCTATCAAATTTGAAGTGCTTACCTAGCTTTGCACACTCTTCATCCCATTTGAGTACTATGTCTCCTTGCTATAATGTCTTTGATGAAGCTCTTTATCAAAAAAAATCTTGACTTATTGTTCTTTTGACCACATGGTATGTATGGCATCATCTCTTATCTCCTCTAATTCTCTTAGTTCATTCATTCTAACCTCTATTACAACACTTTCTATAAGCTCAAGTTGGCGTGTAAGCTCCAAACCTAGAAGCTTTAATGAGATAGGCATCCTTTATTCTCTTCCATAAACTAAGAGATAAGGTGAATAACCAATGAAATTAGTGGGGGTGATCCTATTAGCCCATAAAGCAGTCTTTAACTTTGTATGCCAAGATCTCTGATTATCTTTTAATGTTCTTTTGATAATTTGAATTAGGTTCTTGTTATTACACTCAACTAGTTTATTACACTGTGGATAATAATTTGATGAAGATTTAAAATAAATACCTTTCTCAAGATCCCATTCACATCCCTTTGCACTGTTTAATGTCAAATCATTTTCTGATAATATAGTGGAAGGTATTCCAAAATGGGTGACTAGACTTTCATAAAATTCAAGCATAGAGTTCTCATTTGCCTCCTTCAATGGGACTGCATCCACCCACTTGGTGAAATAATCAATGGTTATCAATACCCACTTATTACCATCACTGTATAGAGGATTAATCATGCCAATAAAGCCTAAACCCCATTAAACATTATACACTTTGTACACTTCCTAACCCATGTCTATGAATCCCTAAATAAATTAGGCCAAAATTATCCAACTCTAATTATTTTTTCATCTGTGGTCTTGGATGAAAAAATGGGCTCTATAGGGATTATCATGAAATTGCTCAAAAATCTTGTCAAATTGATTAGTTTCAACACACCTTAAAAGTATACCTCCAATGTCCTTTTTTAAAATCACTCCATCACTAATAATTTATTTTACTAATTTTAGCATAAAATTTCTTCTCATTGATGCATCTAAACCCATTGAACATTTTCTTGTTTAAAGGAATCTAGCCATGTCTTGTGTCTAATTGGATGGAGAAGTAGTTTTAACTTCCTATAGGGTGTCTTGAAGTGTCAAAATAATCTCTTTTTCTTCTTTTACATACTCTATAATATGTTCACACAATATTTTACCTTGGACCATATTTTTTACCTTCACTTAAATATCATATTCCATGTACATAGTGACCCATCTAGCTCTCTTTTCACTTAAGTCCCTGTTGAGGATGAAATCCTTCACACTAGGATTAGCTACCATCAGTATAATCTTGTTATTTGAAACCAAATGTCTAAATTTTTTTCAAACCTATTATAACATAAAGCACATTATTTTCAAAAAAATAATACCTCTCCTTATAGTCTTCCAAAGCTTGACTGAAAAAAATAATGGGTTGCTCCAAACCTTCAATATTTCACTACATAAGCATTGCTGAAATTGTACTAAATGTAGAAAAAGCATGCATAAATAAATCCTTACGAAAATATATATTAATAAAATTAGGATCTTGGTTGATTAATTTTTTTATATATTCAAAACTTCTCTTACCATCTTTACTCTAAGTTAATTCTTGATGTTTCTTTAGCATTTGAGTGAGTGACCTTACTTGTTCTGGAAATCCAAGAATAAATCTTCTGATGAAATTGATCTTTCCCAAGAATCTCTACAATATTTTCTTATATTTATGTAATTATAAAGAAAATATTTCTTCTATCCTCTTGAGATCAATAGAAACACCTTCCTTAGACACTAAATGCCCAAGAATTCTCCCCTCATGCACTAAAAATATGCACTTCTTTGGATTCAATGAAACTCCAAATTGTCTACATCTATCAAAAACAAATCTCAATTGTGTTAAATTATCATTAGGATACTTTTAAAATACAATAATTTCATCAATATGAACTTATACCATTTCACTCAAAAGTCCTGGAAAGGCAACATCCATTTCCCTTTATAAAGTGGCTCTATAATTAGAGAGCCCAAAAGGCATATTTTGGTAGGCATAAGTACCCCATTTGGTTTTGAAAACTATTTTATATTGATCTTGTTCTTTCACCAATATCTGGTTTTGATCTAAGTACCCATCCAATAAGGATAATCTTTATGAACCTAATACTTTTTGCAAGATTTGATCCATGGAAGGAAGATGATAGTGGTCTTTTAGTGATACTTTGTTCAACTCGTTGAAATCCACACATAATCTTATCTCTCCATTATTCTTTCTCACTAGTATAAGGCTTACTACCCATGATGAGTTCTTGATAGGAAATATTATACTTGACTCAATTAGCTTGGTAAGCTCCTTTCTCATGAAAATTTCAACCTTGGGGTTGATGGGCCTTTGCTTCTATCTTACTAGTTTTGCATCCTATTCAATCTCAATAGTATGTTATGATAATATGGGTTCAAACCCTTTCAAATCATGGTATTCCAAAGCAAATACATCCATGAACTCACTACATAATGAAATGAAAGCTACTCTCTTAGAATCAATGTTTACTTTACCCCACCTAAGTTGCTTACCATCCACTATGTGAACTTGCTCATAATGTTATTACTTGGAATATGTGCTTACCTTATATTTTATAAGTTGGTCATATTCATTGAAAATGCTTTCCAAAGTTACTAAACCTTTAGGAATATTTTTTAATCTCAATTGCACAATCTGATCTTCATATTGGTGTTCTAATGTATTTTGTTTCTTTGAGAAAAATTCTAGCTCATTCTATCAGAAACAAGTTATATGTTTGTCAATGTCAAAGACTTGACAACTTGCCTCATTGTTTAGAATTGAATGCCTACACACAACCTTGATTTGGGTCTTATATTTATTATGCTTGAGTTGGTCCACTATATCACATTGTGCTCCTATGGTTGTGAGTCTATCTACATGTTGATTGGATCCTCTAGGAATGGAGTGAATATCAAATGATAATAAATATTCCATGAGGTTCCAAACTCTATGTTTATACACTTTTATTAGAATATTCTTTGTTACACTTAAACCTCTAACTTATTTCACTACCAACTCACTATCACCTTTCACCTGGAAAAGTTAATACCTCTCTTTCTAGCCCACTGAAGGCCATCAATAAGAGCTTCATATTATGTAGTATTTGATTTATAACTAAACTAAAATATAACTAAAGAATAATACCTTTGATTTTATTTTGAAACCAACATTACACCAGCCCCATTCCCATTATTTGATCTAGATCCATCAAAAAACATATTTCACAACCCTTCTTGATCTGGGTTTGAGTTGGTGAGACTAGGTAATGAGTCACCTTCTTCATGCATGTAGTAGACACCAAAAATATCTTATATAATACCTTGGTATGGGTTATACCCATGTTTATTAGTATCCCACTCATCTAATAGTATATCTAGTATGCCTTCAAGTGGCTTAGAAGGTTCGTGATCAATACTATCCTCATCTTCCTCTAAGATACTGCAATTCATATTAGACATATTTGGTATATATGGTTCAAGGTGAAATATACAAATAGGTTAAGATTTTATAGTGAATTTGGTTCCATATCTAGTTCTAAAAACCATGTATGACCAATCTTAAGAAATCTAGCCTCCTATTTTAGTATTAAAATTCTTGGATAGGCATAATGCAAAGTATGGAGGTAAATCAACAACTATATCCTATGAAATGGTGAAATTTGGACAAGAAACAAGTAAAATATTAAGATATTTGAGGGTAACCATAGTCTTAGTAGGAGAACCATCCAATTATAACACTCCTTTTTCATGAGGATCATACTTGAGCCCTAGTTTGTCAGCTATGGATTTAGGCATGACATAAGTACTAGCTCCACTATCAATCATACAATTATGGACAAGACAATCTCTTATGACAACTAAAAGATAGAATGGAGGAGGCTTAGTCACCTTAGGAGCTTTAGGATCAACAAATGGATTAGATTTGGTTATAATAACACTTCCTCTTTCATTTTTAGGTTGTCTATTAGAGATATTGAGCTTTGAAAGTTCCTCTTACAGATAATCTTTTTGTCCTAGGATTAGTAGTGTATCCCACATTGAAATTGATATTGAAGTTTTCTTTATATGATCCATAATACTAAGTGAAGTGTTTTTCCTTGATTAAAATTTAGGAGTAGGAGGGGCTCCTAGATGTTATGTGAGCTGAAGAATGTAAGGCCCTTTCACATTCTACCTTTTTCAATCTTGAACTTGCTGATTTGATGTCTTTTGAGGTAGATTATGAGGGGTGCTACTCTATGGTGGCTGAGAAGGAAAAGGGGTTGCCTTTTTAGGACTTGAACCATCACCAATTTCCCCTTTATTGGATCTAGTATTGGATGCAACTGAATTATCAACATTAGGCATATTTTGACTTTG
This sequence comes from Torreya grandis, assembly GCA_037957365.1. Taxonomy (NCBI): domain Eukaryota; kingdom Viridiplantae; phylum Streptophyta; class Pinopsida; order Cupressales; family Taxaceae; genus Torreya; species Torreya grandis. The sequence continues at coordinate 1,606,953 of JARHVA010002806.1, read as the reverse complement.
ATTTTATACTATGTGCTCAAAATAATTTTCATCTTCTTAGAAGTTAACAAATAGTTTCAATAGGTGCTTTACCATTCTATCCTCCTTGATGATTTGGCACTTATGATTGAGTAAATGAATTAAATTCTCCATGTGGTAGAGAGGATTCCTTATTTTTTTGGTTGAGTAAATGAATTAAAGTCTCCACATGGTAGAGAGGCTTCCTTATTTGGTTGGTTTTCATATGGAGGAGGATCTAAACTTTACTGCATATAAGACTAATGTGAGTTCTCACTAGTTAGAGTTATTGCCATGTTGTTTTATTGATCCCACTGATTATTTCATTTCCCTTCCTAAGAATTTTTGTTTTGATTTGGAACGATAGCTCTATAATTAATTGGAGCATTAGGATTATATTTATTTGATTAAGAATTTTTCACTTATCTTTACTGATTAGACTGATAGGATGGCATATTATACTAATAATAATTTTGATTGGTATTCTGATATGGCATGTATGGTGGATCTTGTTGTCTCCCATTACATCAAACTTGTTATTATGAGTCTTAAGAAGACTCTCTATCTTCCCCAATCTATCATCTTGATCACCTTCTATTTGATATAACTTTGTTGAATCTAGAAGTGGAGTAATAGTTGGAGCAGGAGGGTGGATCTCTAGATAGAGAGGCATTGGTGGCCTTGGAGATAACTTATCTACTTGTATAAGGCAATTCTCAACCTTGATTGCTATTCAAAATATTTATATATAGTGTTCCCTCTTATAGATTGAATCATCATAGTTACATCTAAATTGAGAGCCTTTAGATAGTATACAAAATCATAGTTGGGTTTAGGCTTGATCACTGAAGGAATTATATCCCTAGTATTCTAGAAACTATAATTGAAATCCACCATGAATTCATGATTGAATTTGTTGATTTTTGTAATCTTCTCCATAAGTTAAAGGTGGTCACTTTTTTCTTCAAAGTCATTACATAGGACCTCTCCAAATTCATCCTAATTGTTGATTGATGCAGGATCCAATCCTTTGTACCATTAGAGTGTTTTGCCTTTGAGTGAAGTTGTCAAAAACCTCATTGCTACATTTTCCTTAGTCACATGATGCACTGAACAAAGGTTATCAATATTTAAAATATGTTCTATAGGAGTAACTAGATTTTCCCCAATAAAATAAGGAATTGACATCAGAGTAGAGGCTATAATATCATCCCATTTAGTAAAATTTAGAGGAATACCACCATTGAATGCCATAAAGGCTTGTCTTCTAGGAATAGCCATCTGAGGTATGGGATTTATAACAATGTTTGGCTAAATAATATTGGATTGAATAGGAGGATTTTATGCAACAATATGGGAAATAAGAGGTGTAGGATAAGGATTTGACTGAGAGTATTTTTTTTTCTTTATTGATTAGAAAGATAGATTAGATAAATCTATTTCTATCTCTTTTATAGAGGATATTGTGACAACTCTTGGGGGCATGAAAAGTATGAAAACCTAAAAATGATTCACTTTGTGTGAATAAGTGGTCCCATCAGGCATGCCAAAACTTGTAAATATCTAGATAACACCTAATAGAGATCAGATTTCTCAAGTCTAACTCATACTTGACTAACATGGGAATGATCTAAGGTTGTGGGATGCCTATATCTAAGTCAGACCTCTAGATTTTGATGAGGATATCTCATATAATTATGTGAGTTGATGACCAATTAATAAACTTATTTGATATTTTGGGTTGAAAAGGGAATAAGAAACTAAAAATGAAACCTACTTTACCTTTGGTGATGCACCTAAATAGTTGTTCATCCTCTAAAAGCTTTTAAACTAAGGCACATATATGGATCAAAGAGAAACTCTAAATAATAATTCTAAACATTAGTATTTCAAAGGAAGGCTTGAAATAATATTTTCATTTTGAAGATATGTGTATGAAGGTCTCTAAAGACACTACATACAAACAATATTTAATGTAATTTCTATTCTTAGCTCTTCAATATACTTGTTGAGGATGAAATTATAGTAGTAGGTGAGGAAAAGACCTACAAAAGATGACAGCTACCACACTTATATGCAAATACATAATCAATAATACACACTACCACCATAAACTAATCTTCAAAAAACTCTATTGATTTATTATGAAAGTTACAATTTCGATATCTCTCCATATACTAGCTACATGGATCCTTTAAAAATGGCTTCAAAAATCCAACATATATATCTAAAAGGAAAGACTCTAGCTAACTAGCATAGAGGGGATAAGGATTAGTCTTGATTTTATTAACTCAAGACTAAAAATCCTTTTACAATAATAAATCAAGTCTTCAAATATCTTCATAGACTTCAAACTCATGCATGATCTTCAAACTTGGTGTTGAAAGGAAGGTTATAAGCCCTTATTGAGTTGGTAAACCTTTGCATGAAAACTACACCCCTCCTCGATTGTAACTCAAGTTTGAATCTACTTTGAAGTGTTTGAACATCTTTGTTTGCATAAAGTCTATGGAATATGCATGAAAAATGTAATTACATAGTCAATTGAGAATTTTTTAGCACTTGATGACTGGTTAACTTCACTTTAGCTTTCTCATGCATGATTTTTTACTTAATGACTAAAACTACATGAAAATATACATATGAATTACATATATGAAACATAGAAACTCCATGTAAATTCATTTGATATCCATCTCAATACCAAACTCAAACTTGCTTTTACTATAAATATAAAGTCTTCATATGCATAGACCTAACCAAACTATGATTGTTTACTTTAAGTGGTTGCATGTCAAGTAAATGACCATGTCAACTATTAATATGTTCCTATAAGATCATGCACTTACCCCTTTTTCCAAAATCTAAGCATAGATCTTCCTGGTAGATCATATTTGATCAAGCTTTAATGGTGATGAGTAAACTTGCAGAGATTGCTTCCTGTTTGACCCAAGTCAATTTTATTTTCAATTAGCTTTTGAATTTTAAATCTGACCATTGATCTTGATTTAAGACCTCTCATATTTTTCCAAGTGTTAATTATTCATTCATTCTACAAGATCATAATATCATTCTTTAATTCCTTATCTTCATGCACACTATAGATCTTTCTTGGTATAATTACGTGTTAATCATGGATCTATCTGATAGTTGTCATGGTCATGACACTTATCATCTTCCCATTTGATCTTAAGATTCATTGACATTTTAACTCACTACTCTCCATTGATATGATTTATATGATTGAATGTGAGCCCTTGATCTTATTAGGACCCACCATTTAAACTCAAACAACTAATTCATGAGGCCCAAATTTGGCATCTACATGCTTGTATTTGACATCTACATTAATGTCTTAGAATTTTTTGAACCCCAATGGTTATTTGTCATTGCTTAAATTTGATGTATACACATCTATCATTTGACATCTACATGACCATCAATGATGTCCACATGACTATCACACATTGAACAACAAACAATTATTTGTTAAGCTTTACTTTGACATCTGTACAATTGTTTCATCCTATAGGTTCAACTTTAAATGTGTGTAACCTAAGATAGAAGGCTCATCGAGGCACCAAATTTTCAAGGGATGATCTTGGGGCATATTACATTTATTCCATATGATCCTTTGGCCCCATAAAAAACTTTGAGCATACTTATAAAATACATAAGTAAGCTAACCCATCTATTTCTACATGGCATCCTAGTGATGGTCTAGCTCTTCATAACTTGTGTAATTCATCTTTTGATCCTTCAAATCTCTTGAACTCTACTCATCTATTCAATCCAATAAAAATCTTGGTATGTGAGCCAAAATTGGCTAACATATACAATAAGATTACAAAATATAAAATGTTGTCATTCACATATGTGTCCACTAATTACACTCTATGATTTTGTAGTCATATTTATTACCAACATTTTCCTAGACATAAACAATTATATCATCCCAAAAAAAATTTGTAGGAAATGTGACATGTGTTAAAGTTAAAAAATATACCCACTCTAAGGAACTGGTCCTAATTGCTCGAGGTGTCACTTACCAATTTTCACTTCTTACACACTACTTATCCACCCTTTTAAGTTATCAACTAAGTATTTTACTAATCTACTACCATTTCATATTTTAAAAATATTATGATAACCAAGTAGCTTACCCTTAATGTTTTTAAACCAACCTAGCCCCACTCCTAATGTTCAAATCCTTCTTATTGAAAAATGCTTCCAAAAAATGATAACTAGAGTGTGTTTGGTACCTAAAATTAAGGTGGAGGAATGGACTATGTTGGCATAGCTGGAGGAATATATGAAGATGTTTCTAATTGAGAAGCAAAATTATAAATGTTTGTTATATAATCTAAAGGAGCTAATTTTTGTGGTGGAGGCATAGGCTACATAGTTGTAGTAACCTTTTCTTGTAGAGTTCCTACTAAAGTTAATTTAGAGGAATAAATTGAGGCTCCTGGTTGATCTCTATGATAGAGCTATCCAAATGAGACATGCCATTTTTGAATAATTTATAATACATGATAGCTTCTCTAACCATATTAATTATAGTGTACATCAACACTTAGAACTCAACCAAACTTTGGATATCCTCATCTTCTATCATTAGGATCTTAGCTTGGAAATTATATACTTCTAGATGAATATCTTAGGATAATTCTTCCATATTATCTATGTGCCTTCGTGTTTGAATACCAAAAAATTTATTATATAATATTTCATTTTATCAAGTCTACAACTTTAGCATTATATTATCTCTAGATTCAATATATTTCTTAAGTAATATGTATAGTGAATTTGAGGTATAAGAATGGTCTTCCATGTTGGCTTTAGATTTATCAACCTTTATAAAATTTATCTTGGTATCTATCCATGTGTTAGATAGATATTTCTTCCAGTCAAGTATGTTATGATTATGCCCTTACATGCAATTTTTTTTAGATTATGTGAAACAAGCCATTCCTTTTTGAATTAAGAGAGGATGGTTGTGAACTCCTTATCATTTGACATGAAAACTGGGTGACCAAGGTATGACATGTAGCATTAATCAACTCATGAGATTTGGTGAGGTGGTGGTCTAGATTTTCATTCTCTTCCCTGAATTCTAAACCTTTTATTCCAAGTCAGACAATTTCTACATGATGGATTCCTAAAAAGTAGCTACTTCCTCAATTTTATTGGATAGAGGTAGCTATGAAACATCAAGTGTTTTTTCTTATGCCATTGTATCCAAGGTAAAATTAAAATTCATAGTTGTCACATATGTTTTATTTGTCTACACCATGGGTAGATAAAATGTTATGTAAGATGTGGAGGGTGTAGGGATATCCCATAACACTTGGATAGATATTTGAGGACTATGTTGTGATGCCTCCTTTTTTAATCCATATTGAGTAATATCTGAGGCCTTGAGATGTGGATGATGGATGATGGTTCTTGGGTATCCCCACTAATTTAGTGGTCTCTATTTCTTGCTTTTCTACACCTTATTGTTTAGACTTTCACTTTGATATTATTTTGGCTTTTTAATATTATTATGCCTAGGATTTGATAGTTACTTCATCCTTGTTCTTGTCCTCTTCCTCTTGTGATTACTTCTTCACTTGTTTCTTCTATAGTGTGCAATTCTTATTTTCCCTTATCCTCTTATTAAGCCCTTTTTGTTGCATTAAATTCATATTTCTTCTTATGTGTTTCCTATGCTTCTTAAGTTTCATGCTTTTGATGTTTCCTCATAGCCTTTATCTCTAATGTTTTTACCTCCAATTTCTCATCCCTTTTATTTTATACCTCAACTTCTTAGGCCTTTCCCATGCTTTCCTCTTCTTACTTCTTTGTTTCTCCTCATCTTCTATAACCTTGTGTTTTGCCTCTTCCTTATTCTTCCTTTATACCTTTTGATTCTTATTCACAACCACATTATACCCTTATCTTCTTCTTATTGCACCATGACAAATTTTTATTATGCTACATTATTTATTTTTTTGGCTAAATGCTTAAGCTGTGGTGGATTTATCTCTTTTGGTTCTGGCATAGGAGTTATCAAATCAAACACTAACTATGAATTAGATCATGAAGTTGATTTAATCCTAATGCCTCTACGTGTTGATTCCTTTTTCTTGGAAGACAATGGAGGAATTATATTATTCTTCACTCTCTTTTAATCCTAGACCATCTCTTGAGGTTTCTATTGGGGTCCTTAGGCTTATTACATTTCAACATCCTCTAACGGATCTAAAAAGGAAGCCATATATTCTTTGATTTTTAGGGAAACTCTATATATAAAATGGATCCTTTACTAAAACACAAAAATAGTTGTGGGATTTCTTTTAGTAGTGATTTTTCTACCTGTACACTATAAGACCATACACCTATATCTAAATGAAAGAGCTCATTTTGAAGATATTTGTGCAATGTTTCCTGCCTTGTAGTATCTACTATTATTGATAGAAGATGTTGAGTGATATCAACCCACAAATCTTGTCACACTTGATTCTATACTTGTCACATGTGTATACCTTCCAAAAGAAAAATAATTATCTTTTTCTTGATCATAGAATTCCTTACTTATGTATTCAAGCATTGATTGTAAAAATTTCTCTTTATTGATGCCAAGCTTTTCAAGATCACATTATACAGTATTTTTTGGAAAAGACTTATTATTTAGCTAATATTTTATGTTATAGGTTCTATTATTTCGTGGTGATGGTGATGCTCATTGTTTTGGTGCCTTCTACTTATCCATATCAATTTTTGAGAGAGCTAATTTTGTATATGGTGGTGTTTATGCTTATTCTTGAGATTGTGTAGGCAAGGGTTGTTGTGAACTCAAAATCATAGAGCATAAGGGTTACACTAATCTAGTATCCTAGGATTTATGTCATATGACTTCTACCTTGGCATCCCATAAGGCAATGAATAAGTTTGTTACTTTGGTAGTTCATGGAATTTAATGTGAATCACATCATGTATTTTTATAATAGATGCATGCTAACCTAAATATTGTATAATGTCCTTGGGTACCCTGGGATGTGATATGATAAGGCTTGTATATTAACCCACCATTTATTAATAATTTACAAATTATCATATTACTACCCATTCTTATTCTAATAAATGTTGGCAAATATAGTTGTAGGCCAAAAGACTTCACCCAGGTTGACTAGACCCTCTAAAAACTTCAACTATGTAAAATAGACTAGTAAAACCAAAAATTGGCATTGAAACACCTACATGATGTCCCAATTATGATATTATCAATATTTTTTGTGAGTTCAAAATCCAAAAATTCAGTCCAATTAAATTTATCATGCAACTAGATCATTTTGAAGGCAATGTCAAAGATCCATTTTATTGTATGATGTGTACTTTTGGTGGTCTTCTAGAAATTCTTGGTAATGCACTCAAAGAGAATGCACACTAACATATATTCTATAATGTTGATATGGAACCCCATATATTCCATATTATACTTATCCTTTGTATCTTAATAAACTAGGGGATCATTGGGTTCTTAGGGTAAAAGAGATTTACCCCAGGATAGGAGTCATGTTTCACATGCCATAGTTGCATGGGTGATGAAAATGGTGACATCCTATGAAAAATAAATCATACCCTCATTATATCTACTAATTATTATGAGCATCACCAAATCTAACAACCTTAAATTAGTAATATTGTTGAGTTTCTCAGTATTAGATACTTATAAAGGGTGTTAGGGCTCCTAATTGTGTTTTTATTGATTGGTCATGGGTGAACATATTGGCTTATGCAATGTCAATGAATTCTAGGGGGTCTAGATCATGGAATTCAATTTGTATAAGTTCCATAACAACCCCCATTTCTTCCTTTTTTACATCTATAATAGGATTTAAAATTTGTACATGATCCATGTTCTCTATTATAGTCATGTTTGAGTCAATTCTTTGGCTATAGTAGCACTATCAAAAAATCTATGTGGAATTAACTAAATTAGGCTCAGATTGTAAAGGTTTCTTATGATCAATAATTTTTAATGTCATTATGTTCATTGTTCCTTTTTTATATAGATTTTGTCATGTAAATCCATCTGATAGAATGATTTGAATGTGTTGAGTTGGTTTTTCATGATTTCCCCTAGTGAATTAATGCCAACCAATTGTTGGTGATGTAACATTTATTATTATATGTCTATAAACATTGATCCATTTGGAGGTAGGTATTGATGTGATTCACCATCTTCTCATCAATCCACTTTATTTTATGGTACATCTTTTAATCTAGCATTTAATATTATTTGGGAAAGATGCAATCTTTAAAGTGTATCATCATTAATGGTGTTTGAATTACCATTGATTGCCTTTCATTTATACTTTTGTTATAAAAAACTCATTCCTAGAACTAAGTAATGATCCTAGTGTAACCATGGTATATTATCTTCCCTTCAGAGTAGATTTGTTCATAGATCACACTTTATGACTTTGAATTTTTAACCCTGGTTATGGTGTCCTACAATATAGTTATTGCAATGTACAAACACACATAAACTTAAAACCAATACATGAAAATAATAAATTTATAAAATCCTAAAATACATGGTGATACTCAACACCCTCTTCTTTTTATATGAGAATTGATAGAGATTATTGATGGTAAGGATTAAGCCTACAACTATTTATGTAGCTTGGTAGAATGGTTCTCTAAAGATATTTTAAGACAATTGTTCCTTACTATGAGACATCATGAATGATGTAAGGTACCTTACATATAATGCACAATTTTCTTTAAAATGCTTTAAATCAACTATCATATAATAAGACTATTTTTTCTAGAAATAATTAATTAGATCTCATGGTGTGATCATGTGACACTTTCTAATTTAGCTTATGAACTTCATGTGTCTATTATGATATTTTCTTGTTTTATTCCATTATTTTTAAATCCATAAACTGTGCCTAGAGATAATCTTAATCCCCTAGTTTAATGATCATTACAATTAACAAATTAGGAACTATGTATTCTATAGGCACTACTTCTTCAAATCCATGAACTAGATGAAATGGTGTGAAACAAGTTGTACATATGTAATTTGTTCTGTATGCCCATAAAATTGTAGGAATCTCAACCTCTAAATCATCTTGTTAGACATTACATATATTTTTGAGAATCTTTCCCAAAAAATTATTTGATGTTGTTTCATATCCATTTTCTTGTAGATGATATGTTGTGATTTTCTGGTACAATATCATAAAATCCTTTGTCAAAGTCTTGATGGTTTTATTTATCAAATGTGTGCCTCTATTGTCAAAGTCTTGATGGTTTTATCTAGCTATAATATTTTCATAAAGAAACTTGGTTCCATCCTTAGCACTATAACTTGATGTCGTAGCAACTTCTACCCATTTGTTGACGTAGTAAATTATAGTAATGATGTATCTTGCATTACTATGCCTATTTGGAAAACTTATTGGCCCTAAAAAGTTGATTTTACACTTTTAAAATGGTTTCTTTGCTAGCATGGGATTCAATGGAATTTTGTCTCTCTAATTAGGCCTTGGTATTTTTTGGTAAATATCACAATGTTTTTCTACTTAATGGGAATATTGAAATAGAGTAGGCCACCATAGACTAATTTATATCATCTTAATTATAGTGGATTTTCCTTAAAAATGTCCACCTATGATTCCCTGATGTGTCTCTTTAAGAAGTTGATGATGCTCATGCTATAAAGTGACTTTGTGTAGTACATCATATTTTCTCATTTTTATATAAATCAGTTAATGATGTTGAACATAATAGATCTTGTAATCAACTAGTTTTTATGAATTTCTACATATTACATAGGAAATTTCTCATGTTATATAAAAATGTTATATGTCTTCCATGTTCTTAGGAATCATAGAGACATGAAATAAATGTGCATCTAGTGATTCATCTTAAATTTATTATGGTTCTTCTAGATTAAGTATTCAAATGAGATGGTCTAATCCCAAATTTTCCCTTCCTAGATTGATATTGATCTTGAGCAAAAACTCTTTAAATAACATCAACTAATGAGATATTTATCCTCTTAACATAAGATTATTGAATAGGTATTATAGATCTTGATGATTAGTGAAAATTTCAAATGACATTTATAGAATGTAATATCTAAAATTTTGGAGTGCAAACACCATGGACAAATCTTCCCATTTTATAGTTGTTTAATTTTTATCTACAATTAAGGTTTTATATCTTGAAAAGTGGATTGGAAGGTCTAATCCTCCATCTCTTGGTTGTGTGAGAATAGATTCTAATGTAGTTCTTGAATCATCTACATGAATATGGAAAAAAATTCTCCAATTAGGAAATATCAAAATGGGTTTATGACTAATCTCTAATTTAGATCCATGAATGTTTTTTAGAACTCATTTTTATACTTCAACCCTATATCTTTGTGTGGTAACTCCTCCATTAGGGAAAATATAGTTGCATAGAATTTTATTAATTTATAGTAGTATCATGTATTACCCAATAATGATTTCACCTCTTTAGTGATTATCAAAGGTGGAATTCCCATAATTAATATGATTTTAGATTAGTCTACCAAGATCCCATCACTACATATTATGTGTCCCAATAATACACCAAAAAGTGTGAATCACAAGCACTTGTATAGGTTTGGCATAATGCACAAAGTTAAACATTGTTCCAACATAAGTCATATCTTAAACAAGTGTTCCTTGACAAAGGAAAATATAACCCAATCATCTTAGAATTTAATAAAATCTTGGATGAAGTATTTAAAGGAGGTGATCACAACCCTAAAAAAAACATCTTGAGCTTTCTTGAAAAATGACATTACCTTATATGCAAAATATCCCCACTTTTTTGCAAATTTTGTTGTCTTGATCTTATGTTATAAGTGGGATCTAATGATAACCATGAAACCCATCTATGAAATAATACACTTCATGTTATGAAATTAAATCCAAGACTTCATATGTTAATGGAATTAGAAAAGGATCATTTATGTAGTCATCATTTATCATGCAATAGTCCAAAAATACTTTAATTTCCCTAGACTTATTAGGTTGCACTACCATTATGTGAAACTAATATACCTTTTCCACTAGATATATATTTCTTGTGTATTACATGTGAGCTAGATCTAGTTCAAATTTTACTTTCAAATTCATGTTGGGGTTTAATGTGTTTTATTTAATTTTCATAAGTTAATCACACTCCTTTATTTCTATGTCAATTTCACCTAAATAAGGTTCGACCCCTTTAAATTATGTGTTTTTTTTTTGGAAATATATCCTAGTAATCTCAAAATAATTATAATACTTTTGAAGTCTCATTATATGCCCAACAATCACCCCAAGTCATAGGCTTTGTCATTAATTATGTCCCAATATTTCTTAACAAAATTTTAAATAACATATTTTATTGGAACTAATTAGAATGGAATCTTATACTATTTTGTGCCTTCTTGTTCCTAAATATTAAGATTTAGTAGTTGTTGGTCTTCATTTTAGTCTATTACTTTCACTTTAAGCTCCTCCACTTCTCGATCTAGTTAAAAAATACTTCAAATATAAGTCCTCATAACTATCAATGAAGTCTATTAATTCTCCATCATTTTTTATCCTATTTCATGGTTTGATAAAAACCTACTACTTTTTTTGGGTTTTCTTGTAATTTTGGATAGCTAAATTTAAATATCTTGTTGCTTCTTGTTGCAAAGATGATTCTATCATAGTACTTAAGTTTTATACTCAAACATAATATATAAATATTTTCAACTTATATAAATCATTCTACAATATAATATTCTCATCCTAAAACAAAAATCTAAATTAAATCATGTTATACTTATGGACAATTCTTTGTCACTCGTCTTCATTCTTGGTTCATGTACAAGATTGTTAGGAGCATTACCAGTGTATATCTAAATACATTCACCTAGTATTTGGGTTCTACACCTAGTGCAGACCCTACATCCACACACTTATGAATGTGTATTTTTTATCACTATCTTTTCTAGGTATAGATCCATTATTCCTTGATTATAGGTGATATTTGGAACAGAGTGCAATAGTTCACAAACCTCATCCAATTTTAGATGGTTTATCATGTGGACTACCCACCAAGTTTCAACATATCCTTTTAGTGCATAATTTATATCACTCAACCTTTGATCTAAATTCATTACATGATGTTCAAATAATATAATAAATTAATTCAAATCATTAGTTGTAAACTACTAAGGTAATTGATGTTCTTTGTAAATAAACCATGTGTATTAAGTATACCTCATGATCTCCCCTTGACTAATTCAACATTTAAGTATCTTAGACATCACTATCTTAAGATGTAGTATCCAAGGGTAAAAAACATTACTTCATTGGCTCTATATATTTCATGTTTGTCACAACTATTTTTTACACAAATCCACTTCCAACCTATTTGGTAATCATATTAAAGGTGACATGCATTTGTCCATTTCAAACTAAAAAAATGGTATATTTATGATCACAATTATGGATTAAAAATATTTAATTAGTTGTATATACTATTGAGGCTATTTTTTGTATGGAAAAATATATTTTTTATCTCATAAAACATTAAGATTAGATTCTATAATCACCTTGAAATATATATTATATCAATACACATATGGTCAATCTGGCTCCTTGGGTATGATGTATAGCTTGTGTTTTACTTTACTCATATGTATAATGATGATTGTATACCCTTGGTACACTTCCAATTTATTTTTCACTATATTAATTATCATTTAACCATCATAGGTCCACTTCTTACTAGTTAACACATGGTAATGCATTTCATCAGTCTTCATGTCAATCACTTCAAAATTTCCTCATAGGCTTAGCTCAACCACTTTGATTCCATATATCCCTATCAACCAATAGATCAACCAGGTCAATTTAGTATGTTATAAATGTAAAAAATGAAAGTGTTAAAATAAAACAACATTGACCATCCCAATCTAGTTTGTTAAAAGCTAAAAAATAAAAATTGTTAAATTAAACTAAATCAACCAACTCAATCTAGTTTATTATAAGTGATAAATCTATAAAACAGGAAAAATAACTAATTCAACTAGTATGAATAAGTTTTGAAATGAAACACTATAATCCATATGACAAAACTAGATTGACCAAAGTGATCTAGTTCATTCTACATCCTAGACTTGTAAATAGAGAAAAAGACTAGATCAACATCCTAATGTTTAACCCTAAATTGAGATGTGTCAATATAGTGTAGGGTTAATAATATATAAATTAATAATCATAAGGGAGATAAAAATATATATAATAGGCTAATTATTTTCAAACTTAAATAAAATATATATAAATTTATAATATGAAGATATGATAAAATTGGAAAGTACAACTATTGAATATTTCAATAAATTAGAAACAAAATTACTTTGATGGTTTATTATGCGCATGGAGATCTATGATAAAGTAGGTTGGAAGTATACTAGATCATGATCCTAGAACAGCCATTAGATTGTGTAATTTTTTATTATATGGCCTTAGATGCTTGTGTTAGATTTAGACTATTGCATCGATGCTACTGTCTAACTTGGATGTAAGTGTCAAGTCTGTAATATCAATTGGATCTGAGTGAGACCACCTAAATCCTTTTTGGTTTTCTATCACCTTTACTCTATTGTTTTCAAATCATGCACACATACTATATCTCTTTTTCAAATGATCTAAACCTACCTTCCTTACCCTTAAAGTGACTATAGGAAAAATGGGTTAGTGGGCACATAATATCAAGCTATCCCAAGGATGCTTCTATAAATGGGCACTACCTACATATCCAATACTCTAAAGAGGAACTTGAACTTATGTATGTATGCCCTACATGTTATATTATGTGTTTATCAAGATGTAATGAATGATAAGTAAGTACATAGATTGACCCACCTTATAACTTGGAAAGTATGGCTCGTATAGTACTCTTTTAATAAGTCAAACCTATATATGGGTTATCCCTATGACTCATAGTGAAATATGAGATACCTTATAAGTTGTTAGGTTTATGCTAGGTGAGGAATGAATGAGGCTTGATCTTTTGTGTGTGTGTGTGTGTGTGTGTGTGTGTGTGTGTGTGTGTGTGTGTGTGTGTGTGTGTGTGTGTGTGTGTGTGTGTAATGTATATGTGTTTTTGTATCAATTCATTTTATAAATATCTCATGAAAAAATCACTTAATTCAACCAAAAGGATATTTCATTTGAATATTTTATGACTTTAGGTCACTAGACACTTAGTTTGTCATAGGACACTAATGTTGATATAGGCAACTGACCAGGATGCAAGTTTATAGGAAGTTTTAAAATAGGTACAAGTCTAAAATACACGCGCACACACACACACACACACACACACACACACACACACACACACACACACACACACACATGTAGGCATATAACTAGGATGCAAGTGTATAAGAATTTTTAAAATAGGTACAAGTCCAAAATACACACACACACACACACACACACACACACACACACACACACACACACACACACACACACACACACACACACACACACACACACACACACACACACACACATATTTATGTATGTATATCTACACACACGTGTGTGTGTGTGTGTGTGTGTGTGTGTGTGTGTGTGTGTGTGTGTGGGTGGGGGGCGGGGGGGTGTGTGTGTGTGATGAAAACTGATCTTACATAGATTTGAAACCATCAACAAACTGATACAGACCTATCTAGATCATTCATTCCTTGTAGCCCTATTTTCCATGTTTATTGGCCATAAATCCTTATATATTATCTCAATCATGAAAGTAAAATCATTTATATATACCCATTAATTGCTTATATAACATACTGGAAAATATCTTGAGATTGCTTTATACAGAATTGTACTTCTTTATGCCCTGTTATAATTAGCCCTCCTTGCGTGCAAATCACCTTGTCCAAAGTAAAGTACGGACTTTATAAGCAAAAAAAGCACCATTACAAATACCCATTATCTTCTTATATGCAAATCAATCATTTTTTAGTGCACTTCTTTGGAGAAATCTACTTTTCTTATATTGGCCTATGCTCTTCATCTCACATGCACCTAGGATCCACTTGGCAATTGTTCTTTTCCGTAATTTTCCATACTTTGGCACCTTGAAACCACTTCCAACAGTTTTCTAACATCATCAAGGGTCAAATTACAAAGTTTCAAGAGTTTTCAAGCTTTAAAACTCATTTTAAGGGTTTGAACCTAATTCAGAATTTTCCCATGACAGTCACAGGCCGAGAGCTTATTATTTTTGCTGGGAGTTTTTTAGCTTGTTTCAAAGGTTCAAATAAATTTTATAGGGTCTGTATTAGTTCCCTACACCTTCTCCAATCATCCTCCAAGTTATATCAACCTTCTAAGCATGCCAATACTCAACAACTCAGTGTCTTTTGACTGTATTTTTATAACAGTCAATAGGGTTCTTGCTTTCTTATCAAATACAATGATCAACAGACTTTCAAGAGGATAAAAAACCATGTCAATGCCTGAATGACTTCCCCATTCATATTCCCTATGAAAAATTACCTGATCCATCCACTTACAATGCAAAAACTTACAAGTTTCTTATCATTGACTGTATTTTGTCACCTACAGGCCAAGAGCTTATTGTGGGAGATTTTGGATATCAAGAGGGTTTCTAATGACTATTTCTCTTTGCTTGGGTTTATACCTGCCTTATATACTTATCTCCATTCATTTACAAACTTCATGCAAATAATTTCACGTGGATTTTCCCTTGGACAGTGGGTTGTATATTTAGATGCATGAATACCTTATTTAGGCCTGTTTGGGCTGTTTATAACATTCAAAGCTTTCTAAGACCTCTTGGTCATATAATATCAGTTTTAGCTTACTCTCAACATGCCAAATAACTAGTTTACATGTAATTTCCTCAATTTTCTATAGAAAACCCTCATTCATACACATTCACATATACACACACAGGCCTGTCACCAGAATTTTCATAACATAATCACATGAAGCAAAACATTCATTCTTCTTAGATCAAATAGAAGACTTACAGTTCAATATCAAATGTTCCATGGCTTCCAAATCCCTGTCTATTCTTCACACATTCTTCACATCAAATTTGCTCCTTTTTCCTTAACCTTATCATCTCTTGAGTGAGGTCCTCCCTCACTAATTCTCCTCTCTATCCTTCATTCTTTCTTCTTTCTTTTGAATGAGAGGACTTTTACTCTCTTTCCTTCTTCTCTTCTAAGCCCCTCTCATCCTCTCTTCTCTTCTCATCCTCTCTCTTTATGAATTCTCTCTTTTTTTTGTCTTTTCAAGAATATTTTTCCTAACTCCTACGCCCAATTTGGGCTTAAGGCAAAACAATATGTTGTTTGAAAGTTTTAAACAATTTACTAAGGTTGAAAATAGTTTCAACCATTTCCCCCTAATTTTATCAATAGCCTAACCATCACTTTTCACCTTTTCACTTTCACTTTTTGATAATTACATTTACTTTCAAGTGAAATTTTGAAATCTACAAAATTTGGAGGGAAAACTAGAATTTGAATTTTCACACTCGAATTTCATTTGCAACTAGTCCTCCATGGTGATATTGAAGATGCTCCTACATCATACTCTCCCTCTAGAAAATATTTGAACCTTAGTTCAAATGGGATGCTTCCTCTATGCCTTAGCCTTCACTTGCATACCTGGATTCCAAGGTCGTGTTGTCAATGCCAATGGTTGTCTTTGATAGTCTTTGTCTTTCATCTTGTTGTTCTTCCTCTTCTAGTATGTTCTTCTCCTCATCTCTTTCTTAGCTACCATCTCCCACTTCCATGCTTCTTCATCTTCATTCATGTCTTCAAGATCTTTTTTTTGTTCTTCTTGATTCATGAGCTTCTCTAATGACTCATGTATGTCATTCACTTCAGCAACCTTCATACCTGCATACAAAACATTCAAAGCCACCTTAGAATCAAAATCTTTAGGCCATGAAGCCTCTTGGCTGCCTCCATGCTCTTGTTCCTTGATCAAAACTGTCTTGACCTCTTTGCTTTGCTCTTGTCTTGTTCTACTCTTCCCAATGGTGTCTTCACCATGGCTTGTACCTTCCTTCATCTCTCTTGAATAATCAAATAGCTACTCCAACATCTTCAACTCTTCCTTTAGTAAGATCTCATCTATCTCACTATTCTCTTCATCAAACTTGGGCTGATCACTCACAAGGCTTACTTGCCCCTTACCTCTTATCTCTTCTTTTCTTAGCTTGTCTTCACATAAACCAACTTCTTCATCAACATCAATATACTCATCAAATACAATTGCAGTATCCTTACCTTCTGTCTCCTTGCTTTCTTCAATCTCTGCTTGAAGCCATCTTGATTGCTTTGCTGTATACTCTTCCCTTTCCTCATCATCCATCCATTTGGAACTCTCTCCTTGCTGCATATTAGTCCACACAGCCACTTTCCATCTTTCATTTCTCATGAAAATATCATTGAAGGATTCAAAAACATCATCACAAAAAAATTGTTTACCTTTCATCTTTATATCTTCATGCTCAACCTCATTATTCTTTGAGTAGTTTTCTTTCTTACCTTCATTCTCTTGGCTGCTGGAATCACCTTCAATCCTCTTCCATTGTCTTCTTGGTGTTGCTGTCTCAATACTCACATCTTTTCTCTTTGCCTTCTTAGGCACCCATACTTGTTTCTCCTTATTAACATTTCTCTTCTCAAGCCATGTAGGCATCTTGCATCCTTGCTCTTGTACCAGCACCTCCTCTTGCTTGGGAGGTTGCTTCATCCACCATTTAGGCATCACATATCCATGGTTAATTGGAAACTTCACCTTTCTCTTTGCTTCTCTAACATGCATATCAACAATTTCACGCTTATAAGACAAATCAGTTTTGAACTCACCTTCACCTCCTTAATGGGCTGCTCCATTAATTCTTTGACTTGCATAACTTCTTGATTATTTATGCTTTCTTATTTATTTATGCTTGGCTCATCTCTTTCTTCTTCTTGGCCTTCAATGGCATCATGGAATTCAACTTCATCTTCCATCTCTTCTCTTGCTTGTGTGGAATCATCAATACATTTCTTATGCATTAACCAATGCATCTCTTCTTCTTTATCAATAGCAGCAAACTCACTTCTCTCTCCTCTGACACATTCACTTATGTACTTGGTGTCTTCTCTTGCACCAATCTCTTCATTCTTCAAGGCCTTTCTTTTGACCTTCATAAGGCTGCTCATACCTGCAATTACCCACTCAAGAACAGCATTAGAAATAAAAACAAGAGACCATAATGTCTCCATGAGTGTCCTCTTCATCAACACTCTCATCTTTTCAAGTGCTCTTCTGGCACTTCATCTATTCTTTTTTCTCTCTTGTTCTCCACAATGACAACCTTCTTCACAACTTCTTCCTCTTGTTGCTCACTTGGCAACCTTCTTACCTTCTTCAAGCCTCTATGGGCTTCTCTCTTCATGGCAATCTCATTTTGCCTTCTCCTTTTCACCAGGAGATTTATTGGCCACTTCAACCTCTTCTTTATTGGCCATACCCATGCTTGCTTATCCATCTACATCCAAGACTCATATTCATCTTTAATCTTAGCTAACTCTTTCTTCAAATTAGCAATCTCTTTATCAAGTACAAAACTATTCATACCTTTGATGCTTGCTTTCTTCTTGGCGCCCTCATGTACCTTGCTGCTCTACAGTGCCTTCAACAATACTTCCATCTCTGAGATCTTCACCCAAGTCTTTTCCACCTTGGTCTCTTGATCCGTTGTCTCACCCAAGCCTTTTCTCCTTGACTGGTCTTTTGACAATCTCCTTGATCTCACCTAGGACTTTTACATCCTAGTCTTTTGATCCTTTTCTCAATCCTACAGTAACTCGTTATACATCACTTCATCAAACTCAAATCACAAATCCAAGCTTACCTTGCTTTGGATCTTCTTCTTGAGCATTCACTTGCTCCCCTACTTTTAAGCTTTCCAAGCTTCTCTTCACAATTCTTCCAACTTCATCCTTTACCTCACCTAAGTCTCTTTCACCTTAGTCTTTTGGCAAACTATCCAAGCTTCTTCTTGGATCTTTACTAAGCCTTCCTTGGCTTATTCTTCTCTTAAGATTTAATGGCTTGGCTGCCTTGAACCTGAAACTTCTTCACTCGATTGCTTCTCAACACAATAACTCAAATCAAATAACAACATTATTCATACCTTTTCTCCCCAGGGTCTTCTAGCACTTATCCTGCTGATCCTGTTGCCAAATACTATAACAACTCATTAGAAATCACGACCAACAACAAGTTACCAAT
Organism: Torreya grandis; assembly: GCA_037957365.1. Taxonomy (NCBI): domain Eukaryota; kingdom Viridiplantae; phylum Streptophyta; class Pinopsida; order Cupressales; family Taxaceae; genus Torreya; species Torreya grandis. Next base: position 1,587,598 of record JARHVA010002806.1, on the reverse strand, counting down.
TCCCAAGAGCTTCAATCTCTGATATCAAATGATGAAAACTGATCTTACACAGATCTGAAACCATCAACAAACTGATACAGACCTATCTAGATCATTCATTCTTTGTAGCCCTATTTTCCCTATTTATTTGCCATAACTCCTTATATATTATCTCAATCATGAAAGTAAAATCATTTATGGATACCCATTAAGCCCTTATACAACATACTATAAAATATCCTGAGGTTGCTTTGTATGGAATTGTACTTCCTTCTTTATGCCATATTCTAATTAGCCCCCATTTCGTGCAAATCACCTTGTCTAGAGTAAAGTACGGACTTTATAAGAAAAAAAAGAACCATTCCAGATACCCATTATCTTCTTATTGGTGAATCAATCATTTTTTAGTGCACTTATTTGGAGAAATCTACTTTTCTTATATTGGCCTATGCTCTTCATCTCACATGCACCTAGGATCCACTTGGCAATTGTTCTTTTCCATACTTTTCCATATTGTAGCACCTTAAAAACACTTCCAACAGTTTTATAACATCATCAAGGGTCAAATTACAAAGTTTCAAGAGTTTTCAAGCTTTAAAACTCATTTTAAGGGTTTGAACCTAATTCAGAATTTTCCCATGACAGTCACAGGCCGAGAGCTTATTATTTTTTCTGGGAGTGTTTTAGCTTGTTTCAAAGGTTCAAATAAATTTTATATGGTCTGTATTAGTTCCCTACACCTTATCCAATCATCCTCCAAGTTATATCAACCTTCTAAGCATGCCAATACTCAACAACTCAGTGTCTTTTGACTGTATTTTTATAATAGTCAACAGGGTTCTTGCTTTCTTATCAAATACAATGATCAACAAAATTTCAAGAGGATAAACAACCATTTCAATGCCTGAATTACTTACCCATTCATATGTCCTATCAACAATTACCTGATCCATCCACTTACAATGCAAAAACTTACAAGTTTCTTATCATTGACTGCATTCTGTCACCTATAGGCCGAGAGCTTATTGTGGGAGATTTTGGATATCAAGAGGGTTTCTAATGAATATTTCTATTTTCTTGGGTTTCTACCTTCCTTATATACTTATCTCCATTCATTTACAAACTTCATGCAAAGAATTTCACGTGGATTTTCCCTTGGACAGTGGGTTGTATATTTAGATGCATGAATACCTTATTTAGGCCTGTTTGGGCTGTTTATAACATTCAAAGCTTTCTAAGACCTCTTGGTCATATAATATCAGTTTTAGCTTATTCTCAACATTCCAAATAACTAGTTTACATGTAATTTCCTCAATTTTCTATAGAAAACCCTCATTCATACACATTCACATATACACACACAGGCCTGTCACTAGAATTTTCATAACATAATCACATGAAGCAAAACATTCGTTATTCTTAGATAAAATAGAAGACTTACAGTTCAATATAAAATGTTCCATGGCTTCCAAATCCTTGTCTATTCTTCACACATTCTTCACATCAAATTTTCTCCTTTTTCCTTAACCTTATTATCTCTTGAATGAGGCCCTCCCTCATTAATTCTCCTCTCTATCCTTCATTATTTCTTCTTTCTTTTGAATGAGAGGACTTTTCCTCTCTGTCCTTCTTCTCTTCTATGCCCCTCTCATCCTCTCTTCTCTTCTCATCTTCTCTCTTTATGAATTCTCTCTTTTTTTTTGTCTTTTCAAGAATCTTTTTCCTAACTTCTACGCCCAATTTGGGCTTAAGGCAAAACAATATGCTGTTTGAAAGTTTTAAACAATTTACTAAGGTTGAAAATAGTTTTCAACCATTTCCCCCTAATTTTATCAATAGCCTAACCATCACTTTTCACCTTTTCACTTTCACTTTTTGATAATTACATTTACTTTCAAGTGAAATTTTGAAATCTACAAAATTTGGAGGGAAAACTAGAATTTGAATTTTCACACTCGAATTTCATTTACAACTAGTCCTCCATGGTGCTATTGAAGATGCTCCTGCATCTCTCTGTGTGTGTGTGTGTGTGTGTGTGTGTGTGTGTGTGTGTGTGTGTGTGTGTGTGTGTGTGTGTGTGTGTGTGTGTGTGTGTCAATTCCTTTTGGAAATATCTCATGAAAAAACACTTAAGTAAATCAAAAAGATATGTTTCATTTGAATTTTTTATGACTTTAGGTCACTAGACACTTAGTTTGGCATAAGACACTAATGTCAATGTAGGCATATAACTAGGATGCAAGTGTCTAGGAAGTTATAAAATAGGTACAAAGTCCAAAAACATTTAGAGGATGATAATAAAATTTTGAGTAGTATAGATGGCTTGTTCATTAAAATAACATATGGTCAAACTAATAGATAAATAATAGGCACAATAGATAGTGGATGTGAGACTTTAGAAATTAGGAAGGTCTTAGGAACTAAAGGGTAAAAACTTGAGAAGTAACTTCCATTTACACAATATTGAGGTGTTACATAATTAAGATTTAGTTTCTACATTCCCCCCTTTAATCTAGTAATTAAATTGCTAGTCAAGGAAAAGCAATGTGTACCTAGGTGTGTATAACTCGCCTTATATTTTCATGAGTCCCACTTGACTACTTTGTTGATGACTAACCTAAAACTAAGATCATGTTACAATATATAATCAGTGCATATAATATAGAATTGAAATAATTAAAAATTATTTAAACTAAAGAGATAAAGGTTAGGATTACACCTATGTATCAATGCAACCATATTGCCTTTAAGAAATTTGATTTAAAGAGATTATTTATTTTGAAGCTTTGGATATGAGATTGTAGACACATAATTCTCACCTCTCTCATGTCAAAATTGTAATTAAAACCATCTATAGCAATAACCATAGATGATATTTTGTGATTATGTATCACCTTAGTCTTGTACACTTGAAAAACTTAGATCTTGACTATTCCTCTTAAATCTATACATTCCTTGCTTCCACAAGCCTCCCATCTACTCTATCTTATTCTCCTTAGCCTATCTCTTAGTTCAAATAGTATTGCATTGATTATACAGACATACTATCTTACCTATAATTCTTAAAATGTACTTATCTTCCACCTCTGCAAGTTTTGAGTCTATACCTACTCTCCTACTCTTTGAACACTAAATTCCAAGATAGATAGTAGAATTGATATTACTATCATGCTTTGAAATAAATTTATAGTTACCTAAAGTCATCTAAATTACAAATTAAACATATTCCAATGGTTTGACAAAGTGATTTAATGTGATTTATCTCCTAATAAGATTGGTGTAAATATAGTATCAACCCTCATTCATTCCTCACCTAGAAATAAAACCAAAGATACCAAGGCACTTATTAGAATCACTCTATAAATCATTCAATTGAACAAATCTTTTCTATTTCCACAGTATTCATAGGTACAACACATCTACATGTCTGAAGTACTAAAGGAGTAGTCCTAAGGTATTATTTTCCAAGTCAAGCTAGGCCACTATTTTACTTACTTTACACACACTTACATTATTCACATACAATCCAACACATATAAAATAACTAAATGAGTTTGAGGCCCTCTTTTAGATTATTGGTTATGTAGGAATCACCCTTTGATAATGGGGTCATTATGGATAATCTCAACACTATGTGTCAACTAACCCATTTTTTTCCAAGGCATCATTCAAGAGCAAATAAGAGTGTACCTAGTGTTTTGATCAATAAACAAAGAGTTATATCCCATGAAAAATATATAAATAAATCAGGAAGGAGGCAAAAAAAACCCATAAAAATGCAACTAAGGGATTAAAAAATAGATCTATATTATGGTCTAAACACTAGCATCAACAATAGGACACTATCATTAACACAAGTGTACAACTTGGATGTAAGTGTCTAGTGGTAAAACCTAGTTGGAATTCATAATGAATAGAACCCATATCTCCGTTGAATTTATATGATGATTCTTAATCATTTTCTTATTCTATAATATAATATCAAATAATATATGCTCTCTTTCATCCCTTAGCTACTTTATACTTATATTTATTACACATGTTAAATTAGGAAGATATGCATTATTGATTTTACTGTAGTGTAAATATAAATATTTTCATTCATTTCAAATAGATTTAATTTATTGGGTATTATCTTTTAAAACTCTAAAATCATTAAAACATTTGGTGAACCCTTCCTCTATTTGTTGAACCAAAACCATAGTTTACATATTAGGGTTTTCACCTTATTCCAAAATTTCATTTCAATTTTTAGTATTTTATTTTCAAATTTTATTTGTATCTTAATTATATGGGCATAGCTTAGGGATGATTAGTTACATATTTTCTTTGGCCCTAGTGGTTGTATGATTCATAATTGTCTTAAACATTATAAACCTTATGGCATTACTAGTAGAATGTCATGCACGGAAGTAAAATTATGATAGATTTTCTAATCCATATGATCAATGTATTGCATATGAGGACCTAGAAGAACACCAAAAACCAGATAAGGCTACTTTTTCTTATAACTATGAATATGAAATAACTAATGATGAAAATGAAAATTTAAATTATCAAGGTAATGATAATGGCATTTCTACTTATGAGTTTGAATTTAATGGTATCCTTATTGACTATGACATATCTAATATTACTTTACTTTCTAATGATGAAGAGATGCAAGAACTAATACACATGCATAATGATAATATCCATCAAAATGAAAATATTGATGAAATCAAGTGTGTTTCCCCTTCTCCAAGTAATACTAGTGTTGAAAACCTTATGTCTCCTTTGCATTATTCAAGTGAAACTAGTCCAATTTTTTATTGAAATCAATGTAAAAACATCCTTTCATCTCTTAATATAGTAAATGACATAGCAAATGTTTCTTCCCTTTCATCTTTTGCATTTTCTTCTGAAAAGAAGAGTGTGCCTCAAAATGAAATTATACGTCCTATTACTATAATATGTCACAAAGTTCCAAGTAATTTATCACTTTGAAATGATAATGATATTAATCTTTGCACACTTCAAAAATGCATATGTACATCTTTAGATATAGATATCTCCTTACAAAATAGTGAAAAATCATGCAAGGAGCCTATTTTAGAAAGTATTAAAGAGTCCATCAATCTTATGTTCTATAAAAATAATAGATTATAACCAATAAAAAAGGCCTCAACCTCTTATTATGACTTTTTATATATTATGACTACCATTGGATATTTGAACAACATGTCAATACTCTAAAATTGCAAGTTTCTTCTCATAAAGCTATTCTTGAGGAGAACACATTATTAGAGCAACCTCTTTCTAGGGATGTGTTTGAGCATCCTTATCCCTAAAACATTGGTATGCCTAAATTCTCTTCATTTCATGTTCAAATATATCCTACTATTTATTTATAATAATAGACACACTCCTTTTAACATTAGACCCAAAAATAAAACTTATTCTTAAAGGACTTTTATCACAGCTTAACCAAGGGCAAACTTGATTGGTTTTATAATTTGAAAAATGGTTCATTATCAAATTTTTAAAAACTTGAAGATGTATTTATATAACATTTTCATTGTTATACCTTACCAAAATTGCCATTAGATAATTTACAAATGTTGACACAAACACAAAATGAAGCCTATAAAATATTATATCATTTGATTTAAGGATGTTTTATATTCCTTACATTACACATCCACAAATTTAGAGATCTAATTTTTATTTAGCATAGGTATTCTTTCTCCACTTAGAGATAGATCATTTCAAAATCCCTTTGCTTCATTAGAGACCTTATATTGGTACGTGCATAAATATATATGTGCTTTAACAAATACACAAACTTCACTGCCTATTTTCCATCAAAAACTAAGCATGATAAAAATCATGTTTTAAGGGCACATAAACAAGTTACAAATAATCATGAGTCAATTCAAATACCTCCTAAAAAACTAACTACACATGTTAATGAACAAAGAATAAAGGTATTAAATAAAGGAAAGGAACACATGTTTAGATTACCTCCCAAAGTTAAACCATATACCACTACAAAAATTTAACCTCTTTAGTTTGATTGGTACTGAGATAAACCACATGATATATTTCAAACTTTGTTGGATAAAATAATGATAACTCTTCCTCCTAATTCACATTACCCACAACACCAATTTGAAAAGGCTAAAAGACAACACTTTTACATGTACCATGGTATTAATAAACACCAACATAATGAGTGTTTTTCTCTTGATCAAAAGCTTACATATTTAGTGAATTGGGGAATCATTACATATCAAAAAGACGTATCTAGATCTATTCCACATACTTCTCCTAGAGGCTCATCTAGGAGGGTTGATCCATCCCATTATGCTCCTTATGAGGAATACATGGTCCATCAATATTCATAGAAGATGAACACTAGTATAAGTCCTTATCCTAGTGTGCTCTCTCCTAGGATTAATATCTCCCACACTGATCCTACAAAGGAACCATTGGCTGATTAAGTCCTTAATAAATAAGATACACTTGGATAAGGTGAATATACACAACATATATGGATACCTAAATAAATACATAAAAATTCATAGGATATTTTTATAGATACTTTAGAGTTAACTACATAATCAAAATCAATGTTCCCATTACCACATGATCATTACATTCAAGTTTTCTTATTTCCATCTAGTTTTCATTACATACAATTATTGTCTCATTACTATAAAATTACAAATTTCATTAAATTGAAATACCTCATACCAATGTGCAATCTACCCTATCTAAACATACATTATGGAAACAAATGTAACCAACTCAATGTATATTGTCATGTGAAGTAAGATTACTAAATATAAATCTACCAAAGAACTATGATACAAATTCATAATTCTTAATTTAGACATCCAGAGCATCTAATGTACCTATTACTTCTATTCAAAATAAACCACAAAACTCTCAATCATGGGTTCCATGCACCCCTAATCCTATTACTCCTATCTCTCCTAGACCATAGATTCATATTTCACATATGCAGAACATCGAATACTATATTGATAAATATTTCACCTATATGTGATCCTCAATAACATTTCAATAATATTACACTAGGTTCGTAGTGGGGAGATATGTATGACCATACATTAGATGGAATCATAAGATCATCTTTCCCTTTCAAATATTTAAATATATATATACCAAAAAAAAAAAAAATCCAAATTCCAAAAACATGTTTAGCACCTACATGTTTAATTGTCTCCTTGGCATCCATATGTTACTTCCATATTGATGGACCACATACTCAGTTACTCATGCATACACATATGTGTCACACTTACACATTGGGTGTGATACACTCTTATTTTATATTTTAATATTTCCCTATACTCATGTCATATAGACATTGAGGGCACATAATTTTTTATTCTTTATATACACAAGTTATATGATTGGATGATTATTATACAAGATCATGTTTGAGGTTACATATGTACTTACACATGTCTATTATCTATTATTATATATTACACATGGCACTTCATATACTATACATTTGGAATACTTGTATAACACATTATATTCATGGGCCACTATGATATGTTTATTTTGGTTGTTTATTTTTTTACTTTATACACTTCCTTGAGTGTTTTGCCTTGCTATTGTCTTTCTTATTCAATCATTTAAATATGATCTATTGTATGCAGCCCATGTTCTTATGTTTCACTTCTTCAACATTTTAATATGTCATTACTCATGGTATGGACATTTTAATATGTCATTCTTTTTATTTTGATCATTTGGCAAAGTCATGTCTATTCAATTTTTTAACATTTGAATGTGTCCCTTGTTTGTGGTCTCCTTGGACCATTGATTTTTAACTTGATTTTTAGTCTTCTTGTGTGTGTGTGTTTGCTTGATTTTTAAGCTTGTACTATTACTAACTAGAAATTATCATCATATTTATCATGAATTTTAGGCCTACATGTGATCACATTGTTTCTATGCGCTTCAATGATACATTTACCTAAACATGTTCCTTTTATATGCTACATGGTTACATTCAAAAAATTTATACTTGTCTTACCCTTTTGAGATGAGTTAACTCTTAGTTCCTATTTTTTAATCACTAAAAGAGGGAGAATATTAGTGGGGAAATTTTTTGGAATCATGTTCTTAACACTTGGTATTGTGTTCATATTTAGTGGGGGTATGCTTAGGAAGCATGTTCTCCACATGCATTTAGTATGGTTTACTTATATAAGTTTACATATTTATTAGGGTCATATCATATGGACATGGATTACACATAGTCATAATTTTTAGATTCAATGGGGGGAATGCTTTGGAAGCATGTTCTTTATACTCATTCAATATATGGTACTTATACTAGTTTTCATATTTAGTGGGGACATGTCATATGGACATGGATTTCACACATTCATAGTTTCCAAATTCAATGGAGGCATGTCATATGAAAATTAATTCCACACATTCACAGTTTATATATTATAATGGTAACATGATTTGGAAACATGTTATCTACATGCATTTAGTATTTGGTACTTATACCAATTTGCAAATTCAGTAGGGGCATGTCATATAGGCATGGTTTCCACACATTCATAGTTTTTAGTTTTAGTGTTAACATGACTTAGAAGTATGTTCTCCACATTTATTTAATATGATACTTATATTAGTTCACACATTTAGTGGGAAAATGTCTTGGAAGCATGTTATCCACACCTATTTAGTATTCAACATATCTAGTTTATAGTGGGGGCATGTTTTGGAAACATGTTGTCCACATTGGTACTGATATGAATTTTTAGATTTATCCATATATAATGGGTGCATGATTTGGAATCATTTCCTCCAAGCTTAAAAAGTTATCCAAATTAGCCAAAACACATAATTATATGATTCATATTCATAATTGTGGAAAAATTATGTATATATTGTTACCATTGTTATGCAAAATTTTAGAATGAGACATATCTAAGGTGCATATGCTATGCAACATGTGCCTAATATTATAAAATCTAAACCAGTTTCATATTCCAAAACCATTGCATATATTAGTACCTTTTAGACTTTTATAGACTTTATCAAACCAATATATTGTATTAGTTGGTTCATTTTTTGGCATGGCTAAGGTGATTAAATCACTCAATCTTCCAAAGTTTTTAGGTTGGATCTAATCATATCATCCAACCTCATTAGGTTATAAGTATCATTAAGTTTCATGGTTGAGATAATTTCAACTATCAGGTGGAAACTCACATTTTCCCTAAGGTTAGGGGCATGTGTCTTCCAATCTCTTTTTATCTTGTTAGATATATGTACTTTAAAGACTTTATCTAAATTTATCCTAATCTAAGTTTTATAGCCTTACAATGCTACATCTCTTACAAAACAACTTGTTAATATGAAAGGTAATTACATCAATACATATGTGTACTCCTAAACCTTACTCTTTCAATTTAAATATATTTAGATAACTATTAACCTAGACTATATGCATTGACTTTGCATTGCAACATGCTCTTGGTTTCAGGGTTATCACCATCAAATCACTCAAATTAATCTCAATCAAAGACAATTTGTGTATACACATCCATGCACTTATTTCTTTCCTTTAAACTAGTAATTTAATTACTAGATTAAAGGGGGAAAATGTAGATGATATTTTGTGATTATATAGCACCTTAATCTTGTACACTTGGAAAATTCATACTTTGGTTTTTCCTCTTAGTTATACACATGCCTTACTTCTAAAATCCTTGCATCTACTCTATATTTTTCCTCATGTCTTCTCTCTTAGTTTAACCAATATTATATTGATGGCATAGACATCCTATCTTGCCCAAAATGCTTAAAATATACTTATATTCAACCTCTAAAAGTTTTGAGTCATAACCTACTCTCTTAATCCTTGGAAAATAATTTTTAGGACATATAATAACATCAACATTAATATATTTCCTTGGTGCAAGTTTCTAGTGCCCTAAATTCATCTAATTTGAAAACAAAATGTATTCCAATGGCCATCCTAAGTGATTAAATGTGATTTATCTCATAATAGGATTGGTATAAATACAATATCAACCCTCATTCATTCCTCACCTATAAATTAGACCAAAGATACTAAGGCACTTATCAAAATAACTCTATCAAACATTCAATTAAGCAAAGCTTCACTATTTCCATATCAATCATAGATACATCACATCTATAGATTTCAAGTACTAAAAGAGAAATTATAAGGTCTTAAATGTAAATTTACAAGCTAGTTCATTATTGTATTTACTTTACACACATTTCATGATTCAAATATAAGACAACACATATGAGATAACTAGATGAGTCTGAGTCCCTCTTCTAGAGTATTGGTTATGTAGGTAGCGACATTTGATAGTGGGATCATTTTGGGTTGGATCAACACCATGTGCCCACTAACCCTTTTTCCCAAGGCATCATTCAAGGGCAAAGAATATTTTACCTAAGGTATTTATGAATAAATCAAGAAAAATAACCTGTGAAAAAAATCTAAAGACATCAAGTGGAAGGCAAAAAAAAAAACCAATGGATTTGAAAATAGAACTATATTTTGGTATATCTATTAACTTCAACCTAATAACATTATCATAGATGAATGTGTCTAACTTGGATGTAAATATCTAGTGTCCAAACATAATAATAATTTAGAATGAATGGAAACCATATCTCTATCACGGTCCTATGATAACTCCTGATCATTGTCATATTCTAGAATAGAAGATCAAACAAGATATGCTCTCTTGCGTCCCTTTGTTAATTTATACTTGTATTTATTGCACATGATAAATTAGGAAGATATGTATTATTGACTATACTTTAGTGTAAATCTAAATATTTTCATTCCTTTTAAACAACTTTAATTTGCTTGGGTATTATCTTGTAAAACTCTAAAAGCATTAAAATAATAACACACAAATATATTAAACACCCAAATTCTTGCACAAAATTGGCATACATGTTGTGAAATGTATTTCCACATCATTAATTTAGGAAATACACCATACATAGTCATCAACTTCACTTTATTCATCTTGAGTCAAATTCTAAAGGTGCAAGATAAATTTTAGATTTATTAGGTCGAATGGTTCTTTGATTTAAAAAGTCGCATCACTTTCAATTAAGTTAACCTTAATTAATTAACCTAATCTTATTCTAATTATAAATTACACAACATTTGGAATTACCTATTTTCATTAATTCATTAATTGAATTACTCTTCTAATTATAGCAAGTGGCCAAATCATGACATCATCAATAAATATCAAGAATAATGACATCATCATGAAAGTTTTTAGGCATTTGAAAAATATCAAAAAATATCATGAATATAAAATACTAAATGTGTTTTCCAACCAAATTTGACTTGTTTTGAGCCACACATATTGATTCAACATTGAAAACCACAATCAATATGATAAATTGATGAGTACAAGAGCCATTTTCCATTATAATTGAGTATTAAACATAAAATAAAGTGTTGTTATTTTTAGTATCCTTTCAACCATCAATACTTAAAACCATTTCTCTTAATTACTCAAATCATCCATAGTGCAAGGGGGGATGTTGTCAGTATGCATGTGTGACAATGAAAAAGATTCTAATCTAGGCACCAACATGTATGTATATTAGATGAAAGTGACATCCTTGAATTATATAATCATCTTGAAGTACTTTCTATTTTTTTTTATCTTTTATATGTTTCCCAATATGAGGACCACACTTAATAAGTTATATTTTCTATTATTTTATTTTTATTTTACATACTAATGAGAGTGACCTTCTTTCAGATTTATGTGCTTACATTTTTTATGCTTGATGGGATGGACACACCCCACAACCTCATTTGGAACAATATTGGACCATTTTAATTTTTTTTAAATATCATTTTGACCTTTTTTCATTTCTTTTCTTTTAATTTTTTTGTGTTCTTCTTCACTACAAAGAAGTGAATTCATTCTACACAACAATGAATTCATTCTACATAATAATAAATTTGTTTTACACAGTATTAAAATCATTATACACATTAGCTATTCATTATACACATCAAATAATTCATTCTACACATAAATGAATTCATTCTACAAATCAACAAAAAAAAATTATAATCAACAAATTCATTCTGCAAAAAATTACCCAACTTCCAGAAGCTTATTCAAGGTTGTCCAGACTATGTTTTGAATGATTTTAAAAAAAAAACACATGTTTTATCATGAGTTTTTAGACTATGTAATTATTTTAGATTTATTTTGTGTATATGTTTCATTAAAACAAAATGAAAAGAGTGTTAATTTGTTTACTTATAGGATGTTCATCAAAGACTACAAACCTCTAACTTATTTATTCACTAAAATCCAATAGATGAAGTGGTTGTAAAGGGTCTAAACCCTCTCATTAATAGCCTATTTTGGCTTGCTTTATAAGAGCCTCTTTTTTCATGGAACATTTAATAATGCAAGGGTAAAAAGGTTACAACCCCTAAAGATTGTCTTACATGTACATACCTTTGAAATAAGGTTGGGATTAAAGCACCACCATAATTGAATTTAATTAAATAATGAACATTAATTTTTTTTAAATCCTCTCAAAAGGTGAGTATATCGAAGGATCAGTGATTATGATGTAATCTTATGTTGGTTATTATAAACGAAACCTATGATGCTTAATTTTTAATTACATGATTGTTAAGTCAAAAACCTATTTTTATTCAAAACCAAATCCAAAAATAATTCATTTCCAAAACCAAAGTTCAAAATGTGGTCCCTACCATACTTACAAGGTGAGGTGTTACCCTACCTAATTTTTGAGCTATTTTTACCCAATCTTAGCATTATGCTAACCAATTATAGTTTTATAGAGTTTGTGTGATACTATTATACTATCTAACTAAAAACCATTCAAATTATTTCCATTGAGATTCAAATCCATTTTATTATTGATTGTTCACATTAGGTCATTATTGACCCCATTTTTATATTATGCCAGTAAAAGTGGAATTTGGTTCATCTTGAACAATGTACCAAACTAATTATATACCAAACTAAGTCAAACCCACATCAGGTCCACCTTTATCCATGTACAAAGCCAATCCAAACCAAATACATTTCTTCTTGAACCATGTTCCAAGCCAATCGAAGCCAAATCAAGTTTTTCTTATGTAAACACTTAAAATGGACACTTTGTGTCAATTATAATTATGTATTCTATTAACACTTTCAACCTTACAAAAATAACTGTTCCTCTAAATATTGATTAATCGCACTTAATAAAGTCTAATTTTTCCTCTAATGGGAAAATCCATGGATTTGAATTATCTTATTTTCCTAAAATATAAAATTGAAATATTTTCTTACTCAATATGACATCATCATACCAAGTTTTTAATTAATATATATTACAAGCTCTTACACCCCTCTTACACACAAAAAGGGACCATGATTTGAATATATTACATTTATATGCCGTATTCTACCCATTTTCTTCCACACTCCATATTTCTCATTTATGATAATGGAGGACTAATCTTGAACCATTCATCTTTATCCCAAGATGGATGGTCCACAATCATTTGCCAAATGTATAAATGAAAGGTTCTACACACTCTTTCATAATGGTCAACAAAGGTAGCAAAGCTTTACCAAATCTCAAGTCCATCATTCAACCATTCTCATGTCGAATACAATCCAAAGACAAATCACGTGTAGACAAGTAGAGATGATACTTAGTGATAATTATAGCATTGACAAAGACTTTATATATATATATATATATATATATATATATATATATATATATATATATATATATAAGCTAAGTTTAGCCTCTTTGGACCAATTTTCAAACACATCTTCAAGGTAGGTATAAATGTTATGTTTATCTTCTAATATTTAATTTATTGCTTGATTATCACATAGCTCAACCTAGGGATTAGGCTTGAGAAGTTATGTCTTTAATTTATTTTGATTTTTTCACTAAAAATTGATTAATCTCTCTTAGATACTTGATCTACATAATGTTAGGCTTGATGGGACCTAAAGGATTGGACACATCCTAAAATATATTCTAGACCATTTGCCTTCTTAAAATTATCATAATTAGCCTTCCAAACTAGCTTAATTCACCTTTTTCTTCAAAAATTCATTAAGTTTATTCCAAGTGTAAATAATGAATTTAACCTATTAAACATCAAATTCATCCCTGAAAATGATGAATTCATCCTACTAATTGGTAAATTAATCATTTTATATTCTTTTATTTCAGTTAATGTGTAAGTTAAGGTAAAAATAGATATTTTTTTAATCAAGTGGGTTTTAGTCTAACAACGAAGATAATGGTGTATAAAGTGTTGCCTAGCCATAATAAGGTACAAATCCCAAGAGATACAAAAAATGGATGAGGTCAAGATCATGCCCCAAGTGAATTTGGTAGAATGGATACCCCTTAGTCCTTGGCACTAAGCTAAAGAAACATTTTGTACACCTAATCCATGTAAAAGCAAGGTTTAAATCAAAAAAATATTGATTTATCCCCTGAAAATAGTGAAATAGCTTTAAAATTGTCAAAATGGCTTTGAAAACATAGAAAAGGCTATAAAAATGTTGAAATTGACAAAATAATGAAAAGGTTATAAAAATGGTGAAATGGTTCAAAATGGTAAAATGGTTCCTAAAAATGGTGAAATTGTTTTGCAATGAAGAAATGGTTTTTAAATCAATGAAATTTCTCAAATTTCTACATGTAGCACCTATCTTCTGGAGGCCATAACTTTTGACTTAGGCATCCATTTGACTTGTCATTTGCATCAAAATAAAGGTATCAAAAAGATGCATGCATCCATAAAATAAAATGTTTTTGATGTTTTTTTTTAGAATGAAAAAATGATCATGAAAATGGTAAAATGGCCATGAAAATAATGAAATTACTATGCTAATCAATGAAAACACATTTATTTTATTTTTTTGCTTTATGTTCTATGTGTAGGTTCAAGTGAATGAATGAAATTCCTATTAAAATGGTGAAATTGTCCTTAAATTATAAATTTTGTCCCTATAGAATGGAGAAATTATTATTTGCCTTTGTATCGGTGAATTCATATTTTGGTACAAAACTAAGACTTAAATAAATTTTCCTTCAAGATCCTTATGGACTCAAAAAAAAATTTATCAAACCTCTAATATTTTGTGTTGTAGGACCTTTGTCAATGTGTGTTATTTTGAGTTAAAATATTTTAAATTCTACTTCACATTTTAATTTTTAAATTAAAATGAAGTCACACTTCAATTTGTGTTTTAAAAAACTTATTCATTTTCAATGTTATGTATTTTCATTCAATTTTTCTTGTTACTTGATTGTCTTATGGGGTTATTTTTACGTGTATGCTCTCCCTTTTTTAGGTGACTCAAGAAACATAAAAGTTCCTATTTTTCTTTACCCTATTTTTCATTTAACTTCATGAGGTGGATTTCATCATCTTCACTCAAGTCTTTATGGGTGTGTTGACCTAAGAAGTAACATCCTAGCATTGTGCCAACCCTAATTATCTAGTGCGGTATAAAATTTTTTTAATTTTTCCATCGTGATGATATGGATGTGTGATTTCAAAAAAATTATGAGGAAATTAACCCTAAGGAGTTATTTCAAATATCCTAGGTCAATGTGTGGTACCATAAAAAAGAGAATTCTTAGAAATTACATTGAACGTATTCATTAACATATTTGCTCCCACATACCATGAGGTATATAGGGACCATCTAGATACCTAAGTAAAACTATAAACAAACCCCAAATTTGATAGAACTTTATTAATACCCTTATAACTAAAGTGGTTGCGAAGGGACAAGACCCTATCATGAATGGCTTAATCTTGGGTGGATTCTTAGATGCTTATTTTACCGTGAATCATTCATTGACATAGGGGTGTAAAATTAACTACCCCTAAAGGTTGCCTTAATCATACAAACCTTGATAAATAAGGAGGGGGGTTACAAACCCTACCAGTAATTATAATAATTTATTTAATGAATACTTAAATTTTATAATCATCTCTCAAGGCAAGTGTTTAAAAAGGTTCAATGGATGTGATGCAAATTCACATCAATTATTAAATTTCCTTGTCATGATTTTATGTTGTTTTTTGATAGTTATGTCTAAACCTTATTTATATTTGAGACCAAATCAAACCAACCAAGTCCAAGACCAAACCATTTTTATACCTACACAATGAGGCATTACTCTACAAAAATTCTAAGTCAAACCAAAGGGATGTGTCAAACTTGGACCTTATACCTATCTTGCTTGTCCAAATCACACCATTAGGATACCTAATCCTTATTTATATTCGAGACCAAATCAAACCAACCAAGTCCAAGACCAAACTATTTTTATACCCACACAATGGGGCGTTAATCTACAAAAATTCTAAGTCAAACCAAAGGGATTTGTCAAACTTTGTCCCAATAAATATCTTTCTTATCCAAATCACACCATTAGGATACCTAATTTGAACCAAGACCTTATCTTAATCCAAATTGCCATTTTAAACCAAGTCTAAAATTCAAAAGTACTTATTCATGTTGTGTTATTATGTCATTATTTTGAATTCAAATAAAGTGTCAATTCTAAATCAACCTTTTTTACAAGGTCAAGCCAAGTTTAATTCCAATTCCCAAACCAAGTTCTAATTCCAATTTCAAGTTTCAAATCCAATGTCAAATAATTTTGAAGCCAAATGATAACTCTTGTTCAAATTGTGTTATTATTCTATCCATTTCACTTCAAACCAATTCTAATTCAAATGCCAAATTCCAATTCTAGTATAAGCCAAGTCTAATGCCAAAAATTGGTTGACCAAGTCAACCCAAATCAAATAAAATTATACCTTTTCCAAAAAACAAATTCCAATCAACCCTTCTTCAAATTTCAAATTCAAACAAATTTCCAACTCAAAACAAGTTTAATTGAATTCCAATGATAAAAATCAATGTCGGTCTAACATTTTCTAAAACTAATTCATATTCCAAGTTCTTATTCTAATTTTAATCAAATTGTGCCAAGTTCTAATTCTAGACAAAATATTTCAAAGCCTAGGTCAAATTCTATAATAAAATTAGATGGCCTTTTAAATGAACATTCCAAACCAAATTCAAACTTGTTGAAATCCTTTTATGTACAAAGATTTATGCACCTTTTTGGAAAAAAATTGATTCACACACCTTTCTTATTTGAATACGTACATGAATAAACTCTGATTGAGCTATTTCATTTAAACATTTTTATTGACATACCCAATCAAACATTTAATGTTTACCAAGGTTAATTATAATCAAACCCAAATCTAGTTTATCTTAAACCATGTGCCAAATCAAATCCAAATCTAGTTCATCTTAAACCAATGTGCCATGCCATTCTAATTCAAATCTAGTTCATCTTGAAACACATTATAATTTTATTTGGTTAATATTGAACCACATTATAATTCTAGCGTTAAATCAAGTCTATTTAGGTTAAATCTAATTATTCCATTTGAATTGTATATATGCTAATATCACACTTTTGGGGCCAAACCAATTCCACCCAATCAAGACTACTTTATTTGGACTAATACTACCCTTTTTATGGTAAATTAAATCAATACCATTTCTTCCAATTCCAATATGGACCAAGATTACCCTTTTTTGCATCTAACCCATTTTTTCCTATACTAAGACCACCTTTTTGGGCCCATTATAATTAAGACCAATTATGCCCTCTTTTGGTCTAATTTATTCCATCTATTCCCCTTGCATCTATCCTTACTTGGGGGAATTAGTATAAGGTTAATTTGAGTCATGCCATCCTATAATGATGATCTTGTCTTATGTCAAAGACTTTAAATCAACTTACCTAGCTTACCCAAAAACTATCCTACTTTACATCTATTTTGGATACTTCAGTCATTAGGCCAAAAGACAATCTAATCTTAAAACCACAACAAACCCAATAGACCATTGTACATCAATAATACTCCAAATGGTGTCATCTAGTATATACTATGAACAAAAATAATTCAATCAATAACTATTTCACAACAAAGATGAACATATTGTTAGGTTTTTAGAAATGGGTGCTAAATTTTTAGCTAGATTTCGAGTAGAAGACTTATGTTATTTTATTAGATATCCTAAAGAGGCACCATAATGAAGCCAATGTTCCATACCTATTATGTTATTACTTCACGAATGACCCTAATCTATTAACAAGACAAGTGTGCCCAAGTTTGATAACTACTAGATTGGGATATGTCAGGATCCCTTTCCCAAACATGATCGAGTATAGCCACTTTAAAAATAAGATCAATATATTCAAACCATTATTTACATTTTTATAAAATCACCTATTTTTTACCAAAACCAAACCATATTTTAAAATCCCATTATTCATTCATTTCTAAAGGTCCCTCATTTGTAAACATTTCTTTGTCCTAAAGCCTTGATTTCCAAGTGAAAGGTGAATAAGGTACATGTAGATAATGCATTTTAATAGGCATTCTTTATGGTTACTTCAACATTTAAATAAAGTTATATTTTATAACCAATATCAAAATTGGGTTCCATTTTGGAACCAATATCAGATTTAGTATCAAAATTAGAATCAATGTCAACCTCAACATTAGATTTAAATACTCTTGAGTCAGAATTAGCTTTAGAATCAGAAGATATTAATGGATATTATGACACTATCTGCACATTTATGGCATATTTGATTGAATACATTTGCAATCCTTCCACATTTTTTTAGGAAACTTCCTTCAACATCAAGACAAATTATATTATTCACCTCTATGATAACTATGCTACATTTTCCACTTCTATTGCACTTACCTTTGCCACAAACTAGCCTAGCCATTATATTGACATTACACTTCCCTCAAACATCGATTGGGCTAACAAAATCACACATTTATAAATTTATTCCATGGTGACATTTTAATGGCAAAATTTATGGGGAAGTAAGATAATATTCAAGAAGAATAAAAATATCCTAGTGAAACATCACTTGAGGTGTTAGGGGATAATCCAAGTCTAAACTCAACATCTTCTAATGAAAACTTGTTTGATGTTCTAGACAATAATTAGGATAAAAATAAGAATCCTTTAGTGAAAAATTACTTAAGGTAGTAAGGGACAATCAAAATGAATTATCAACATCCCTTAGTGAAGCATTATTCAAGGTGCTATTGGACAATCCAAATTAGAACAATTAAGACTTTTTGGTAAAAACCTCTTTGAGGTGTTAATAGTTAATATAATTAGTTCATCATTGCTTGATGAAGAGGTTACTAAAGACAATATCAGCCCCACCATAACCAAAATCAATTCAATTCCAAAATCAACAACAATGTGTGTGACTAAAAATCCTAATCTTCATTTGTCCATCAAACATTACACATTCCATCTTGATCTTATTATCCATTAAAGATATATATTCCACTATCCAATTAGACCATTTAGCCCATGCCTACCCTTATTTACAATTCCTAGTGGCACTCTTTTTTCTAGAAGTTTGATGGAATTAGAATCAATAACCAACGAAGATCACGATGGCATTCATATCACTTATACCAGTTGTAGGATTAAGATAACACTACCTTTATGAGCAAGTATTGGTTAGACAATAAAGTGTCTTAATTATGCATCTCATATTCCTCCATTGAGTTGAGATGCTATAAAAATACCCAAAAAAATAAAAATCAATTAAAAATACAAAAAAATAAAAATAATTTGTTGCCTGCAAGTACCTTAACACTTGGGGGTATCCATAATCACAATATAGACCATTTCCATTTTGGTCATTTTATCCATTAAATATTATTTATACCAACCCATCTTATTATGATTAT
The DNA here is from genome assembly GCA_037957365.1 of Torreya grandis. NCBI lineage: Eukaryota > Viridiplantae > Streptophyta > Pinopsida > Cupressales > Taxaceae > Torreya > Torreya grandis. The sequence continues at coordinate 1,567,713 of JARHVA010002806.1, read as the reverse complement.
TATTATTCCTATCTTTACCTTGTTACAAAAGTATAAGTTATATTGAGACTTATTTGGGAAGTATATTTTGGCCTATTATCCATTTGACACTTTGGAAACTAGACACATTTGGTTCTCACATGAGTTATGTTGGTTGAATATTTTGTCGATTAGTGTACTGATAAACAAAATAGGTCTAATCAGCCAAAGTAGGAAGATTAGTCATCCAAATGTGTAGGTTTACCACATTAGAAGGGGACTGATCTCTTTTCTCATCAAGGGGAGGTTCCTTATAGGTATGCTATATATATAATATATAAACAAAAAACAATACTCAAGGGTAGGACAAACCATCCATCTCTCTTTTTTTAGAGATGATGCGTGCAAATCAAAGGAAAAAATCAAGGGAAATGATAGAAAGCACTCTTCTTCTTTCAGAAGTACTATTCAACAAACCACAAGAATATTCTTGGTAGTAACAACAAAATGTAGCAAAGGACATAGTAACCAGCAAATCGAGATGCAGCACAAAGTCTCCCCCTGAATTGCTCAAGAGTAAGGTATGAAGGACAATGAGGGTACAAAGTTATCCCAAGGTCCTTTACACATAAATGAAAAGAAAACACACTAAAGGCAATTATGGGGGCATAAAGTCTCTCCATAGTTAACTCTTCTAGACACCTTCCTGACTACTTTCACTAATTTTGCTTGTTGAATTAAAGGAATAGAAAATATATTAAGGAAAAAGACATAAGAATAGTTTCCTCAACAACAAAGATATCACAGCACAAAGTCTAAAAAATCACTTGCTTTCTTATTCCAATAACAAAATATGATCAACAATCTGAGCTCAAAGTCTCAGTAATGCCTTTCAATTTGGGTAGAGTTTCACTCTGATTGTCAAAAAAAGATATATTTACAATAAAAGAGAGTCTCTTATATAGCCTCTTCAAGAAGGACTCAAGAACAGTAACACATCATGTTACATTGAAATTTGTTAAGGAGACAGGCATGAATGTAGGGGCATCTACCCATTTGTTTTTCTCAATGCAGAGAAACAAGTCATGCTATTGAAATTTTGCAACTTTCAATGTCTACCTGGCGATCTGATCCTTCTTCATCGTTCCTCCTTTTTTGGTTAATTGAATCGGGTCCTTGATTCAATCTGATACTCTATTCTTTAATCACTTTTTGTTGGTCTTGGCCTTAAATCCTTTGAATGCATTTGAGACCATAGATTTAAATCTACAAGGATCAACAACTATTTTATGAGCTTTGAAATTGATGTTCACACACCTATCAATATGCTTTCAATGGCTAGTTCACTGTTCTAGAATTTGACATCTTTGGGTGCATCACCCCTTGGTCCTTCTTTGGCTTTTCTATTTGGCACTTTCTTAAAAAGAACCTACCCTTTTGGGCCTTAATAAATGATCCATTTTGGGTTGATAAGAGCCCCCCACAAGGGTATTTTCCCTTCAGGCAGTCTTTGGATGGCCTTCGGGCTTCTATATTCTGGTGAGTCGCTAGATTCTTCCTTCAAATTTCTTGTTTTACATCTTCCCAAAGGGAAGGTGACCCTTTGGCTTTAGGGAAGTGTCCTTAAATTTGGTATCTAAGAGTCCCTTACAAGGGCACCTACCCTTCAGGGTCCTTCAGTGGCCTTTTCCTTAGAGTCTTTGCGGACATTTCCTGCATACAATTCTCGCGGGCATTTTCCCATGGACAAAAAGTCTGTGGAAATGTTTTGTTTGCCTTGGTCTTTACAAATTCCTTCAGGATTTCCTCCCATGGCTTCTCCCATAGACAAATTCCTGCAAACAAAAATTCCACGAGAATTATCATTTTGTTCTTCGGCTTTGAAAAAATCCTTCGAGATTTCTTCCCACAGCCTGTTTGAATTCTTTCAGATTTTTTGTCTAAAGGAATTCCTTCAGACAAAAGTCCCAAAGAATTATGCCTTTGTCCACATTAAAAAAAATTTCCAAAATAATTTATCTTTGTGGCCTTCTTTGAAAATGACCCTTTCAAAGGGTATTTTTATCGACAAAGTTCCCTCCACAAGGGCACTTGTCTTTCGGGAGGCTCTTTAAACTTTTGCATTTGAACTACTCCTTTGAACCGACTGAGTGAACCACTTGGTTAAACCAAGCCATTGAACCATTTGATTGAACCAAATGTTGAACCGATCCATTAAACCATTCCATTGAACCACTCCATTTAACCAAGATGATGAACTGAGCTTTGAACCAAAATGGTCCAAGCCGATGGTTCAAGCTAATGGTTCAAGTCGATGAACCATTTGATTGAACTGAAGTATTAAACCAACCATTGAACCAAACTTTGGTTCAATGGTTCAAACAAATCCTTTGAACCAACTGATGAACCATTTGATTGAACCAAAGGATGAACCAAAGTTTGGTTCAAAGCGGATGAACCACCCGAGTGAAACAAAGCGTTGAACCACTTGGTTGAACCAAGCCATTAAATCGTTCCTTTGATTGAACCCACCATTAAACTGAAAGCATTAAACCTTTGAACCAAAGTGGTTTAATGGTTCAATGGTTCAAGCCTTCTTTGCTTATATGCTTGCCGATGGAGATTTTTTATTGAACCAAGGCACTGAACCAATCTCAAAAATGACCAAATGTTAGAAATTGATTCTTTTGGTTAAACCTGCCTATAGAAGTCTTTGAACCTATAGAAATAAACCTGATAGTAGAGTTCATAGAAACCAAGTTTGTAGAAATCAACTTGTAAAGCCCATTAAACTTGGCATGCAAAGTCCGTAGATTCAAGCTTGCAGAGTCCGTAGATTCCTAAGAAGTTTGAAAAATGAGGAATTTGAATGCCCAGGACAAATTTTGGAAAGGGAAGAGACAATTTTGGTCTGTAAGACAAAAATAGTTCAAATGTTGTCCCAAAAATGAGTGATATTTTTGGGGGACAATAGCTGGCTCTAGTTGGGGAACTTCTATCAATTTCAAAAAGAATTGAAGGGAGTAGAATCCAAAATCTCCAGTGTCTTCATGTGTACCATTGGACTATGGAGTCATGCTACCCAAAAATGGAAGGCATCAAAAAAGAAAATAAACAAAACAAAATATAATTAAAAACTATACAAATATACTACATATATATAGATACAATGATCTGATACTTCAAGAGTTGAAGTGTTTCAGATGCTGCTTCCTAAGAGACAGTGAAAATAGTGTGCCATCTTGGTAAACTAGCAAGAATATATTTTGTCCCCAGAAATGGTGATGGGTGAATGGAACTCTCCACTAAGAAACTAATTTTTTGCATCTTCCTCTTTGTTTTTTCTTCTTCTTGCCCCATGGCAAGATGTGATCTTCAATTTGAAATACATAACTCCTTGCTTTCTTGGCAAAGGGTTCCTTTGCCTGATTTTGATTTGTAGCAGCATGGTCCATTATCATAATTGGTTGTTCTTTTGGTTTAGTCTAGCACATGATTGGATTGTCCATATCAAACTCCTGAAAAATTATCAGCTTAGCATCTCCTTTGATGTGAAGGATTTTGATTTCTTCATTTTTAGTAATCTTCAATCTGAGAAATAAAGATTCACATCTAACTATATTGTTGGTGTTGCTAACTTGCAAATTGTATGAAGGAAGAATATCTTCTTGAGGATATATCAACACAGTCCCAACTCCATCATTGGTGTAAAAATTGTTGCCATTGGATTTTAGGATCGAAGCATCATCAGAAGTTGATCTCCCATCAAATTTATCTTCATTAGAGATGGAAGATCCTTCTTTACTTGTATTGTGCCCTACCAATTCTCTTAAAGTCTTATTTGGATCAATTCCTAGATTGTCATCCATAGGACTTTCATCTATAGAGACGTGAACATTCTCTATAGTCAAAAAATAATTACCCCTATCTAAAGACTCAAACAAAATTTGTGTTGTAGGGGCCAACATTTGGGTGACCACATTTTTCCTCCTTTTTAGGGAGCAACCTCTTTATTACACCTTGGATAGGGATCCTTGCCTTAGGTAGGTCCATGCTTAGTTTTCCTCCCACATCCTTGCAAAAATTTCATCCAAGAAAAATGCCATAAGATGCTGGGACGTCAGCCACCAAGACAGTCATCTTGATTTTCTTGTCTAGAAAGGCTGCCAATGCAAATTAGGCATCTTTAATTTGCCCCAGCAATGGTACTTGTTTGTTCTCCATGGAGAAACATCTCCCAAATGTCTTGGTTAGTGTGAGACCTAGAGACTCATCTACTTTATTAGGCATGACATTGTTAGATGCCCCAAAAGCAATGATGCAATTGTTAAGTTGATAACCATTTATTAACAGGGAAACATAAAAAGGTTCTATTTTCCCAGGGGTAGCTGGAGGAGTAATGACAAGATTATTTGGAATGGGCATGTTCTTTTGGGAATCAAGAATTATTTTCTTAACCTCTTGTTTTACAGGGACAGTTTGGTTCTTGACACATTGGACCAACTTATCCAATTGATTAGGATTAGCTTGCAAATATTCAAATTCAAACATTTGTATTTTTGTCTTTTTGACATGATCGATTATGTCAAATGGCTGAATTAAGCTAGGTACAGAGAAAGATACTTCAACTTTCTAAGTTTTAGGAGGGATGGGAGGAGGGCTGGTTTATGAGATTGAAGTAGAAGGTGAAGGTGAAATTGATGTACTTATATTTTTGGTGATCACCAGATCCTTTGACTGAAAATGCAGAGTGGTTCCACGCTTAGCAATTGTAATTTTTGGTTGAGGATGCTCCACTGTCTTCCCTTTATCAGCTTGCTAGAATGATTGGTTCTTGGACCTAGTAAACACTGCATATGATCCATCAATATCTTCTCCTTTGATTCTGGGTTTATCCTGGTAGTTTAGGAAACCAATGTGGGAGTCGTCAGCTAATTCTTCTTGATTTTATTCAAGGAGATCAGCATCATTTTCTTGATTCAATTTAGGCTAGAAAGAGAACTCTGATTCTACTTTAAGATGTTCCATTGTTGAATTAGTTGGAGGATCTTCCAGGGCAAGTTTACCTTGTAGGGGAGGAAGGTGATTTTGTTGCCCTTGATTCCTGGCAGCATTGCCCTGATATGACTGATTTGGGAATGTCCTTCTGTATGAAAAAGCAGAAGACATTCCTTGAGCCATTTGCTTTCTGAGAGTAAGAAACTCATTTGCCAATTTTTGCACCATTGGATTTGTGGTGCTTGTAGACAAATATTTAGAAGATGATGAAGCTCTATTTCTATTTAGATCTCTTCTTATCTTCCCTGCTGAGATGAGATCATCTTCTACCTCAGTGGCCAAAAGTTGAGCTACAACAAGATCTATTTGACCAACACATCTCAAAAGAAAACTTACTTCAGGTAACTAAGAATTAATGAAGAAACATTTGAGATTCTCAGCTATAGGTCAAGCAATTATAGGAATTCTATTTCTCAATTTGTCAAATTTGGCTATGAAGTCTCTCATAGGCTCATAAGGCTCTTTCTTCATTTGTTAAGTTGAGCCAGAAGTGCATGTGCATCTTCTATAGGTTTAAATATAGCTTCAAACTTATCTTTGACGGTATTCCAATTAGTTATTGATCAAGCCTGTAGATGATAAAACTAATATGTAGCAGTGCCTTGTAATGTTTCTACAAATAGCCTGACTGCTATGTATTCTAATTCTACTCTAATTACGCCACAGGCTATGCTAAAAGCTGCAATGTGTTCATGAAGATGAACTTTCCCATCACCATAGAATTTGGGTAAATTCTTCCTTGAACTGCGTGGAAGCTCATGTAGAGGTGGAGTAAGATTGAGAGGACCAAAAGCATTACCCCAGGGGCCTTGAACTACCATTGCAAGATTTTGAAATGAGGGATAACAAATCTTAGAGGGGTAATTATTAGAAAAGCTTTATCAATAGTAGAAGTAGATACTTCATCTAGCAAAGGAGATCTGACTTTAGTAGGAGGAAAGCTCTTGGTTTGTTGGAGATGAGATGGTGAAGGAAATAGATCAAAATCACTCTGCTATACCAACTCAAATACAGGGTCAATGATACCTTTAGCCCTTTGACTTCGTGTATACCATGAATCTGCCAAATTATGAAACAAAAATGGAAAAGAATTGACCTTGCTTTAGTTAAAGCTTTAGGCTTTAAACTATGCACTCTTTCCCAGTAGCTCTGGTTTTGCAGACCAGATAAAATAAAGGAGGTGGGGGAAGATGGTAAGGCTATAAATAGATAATGGGTAAGACATGAAATGGAGTTGCCAAAGTCTATAATGGATAAGGGTTATAATGATAATGGGTAAGACATGGGTGATGTTTCAATCTAAAACTTGAGGTTCCAAATTGCACAAAATTATGTATATCCCTAGTGGAGTCACCAAAAATTGTTGGTTGAATATTTTGTTGATCAGCATACCGATAAACAAAATAGGTCTGATCAGCCAAAGTAGGAAGATTAGTCATCCAAATGTGTAGGTTTACCACATCAAAAAGGGACTGATCTCTCCTCTCATCAAGGGGAGGTTCCCTTTAGGTATGTTATATATATATATATATATATAGAAAATAATACTCAAGGGTAGGACAAACCATCCATCTCTCTTTTTTTAGAGATGATGAGTGAGGATCAAAGGAAAAACTCAAGGGAAATGACAGAAAGCACTCCTCTTCTTTTAGAGGTACTATTCATCAAACCACAAGAATACTCCTAGTAGTAATAGAAAAATGTAGCAAAGGACATAGTAACCAGCAAATTGAGATGTAGCATAAAGTCTCCACCTGAATTGCTCAAGAGTAAGATACGAAGGACAATGAGGGCACAAAGTCATCCCAACGTCCTTTACACAAAAATGAAAAGAAAACACACTAAAGGCAATTATGGGGGTACAAAGTCTTTCCATAGTTGACTCTTCTGGACACTTTCTTGACTACTTTCACTAATTCTATTTATTAAATTAAAGGAATAGAAAATATATTAAGGAAAAAGACATAAGAACAATTTCCTCAACAACAAAGATATCACAGCATAAAGTCTGAAAAATCACTTGCTTTCTTATTCCAATAACAAAATAGGATCAATAATCTGAGCTCAAAGTCTCAATAATGCCTTTCAATTTGGGTAGAGTTTCATTCTGATTATCAAAAAAATATATATTTACAATAAAAGAGAGTCCCTTATATAGCCTCTTCAAGAAGGACTCAGGAAGAGTAACACATCATGTTACATTGAAATTTGTTAAGGAGACATGAATGAATTTAGGGGCATCTACCCATTTATTTTTATCAATGCAGAGAAACAAGTCACGCTATTGAAATTTTGAAACTTTCAATGTCCACCTGGCGATCTGATCCTTCTTCATCATTCCTTCTTTTCTACTTAATTGAATCGGGTCCTTGATTCAATCTGATACTCTGTTCCTTAATCACTTTTTGTTAGTCTTGGCCTTAAAGCCTTTAAATGCATTTAGGACCATAGATTTAAATCTACAAGGATCAATGGCTATTTTATGAGCTTTGAAATTGACATTCATGCACCCATCAATATGGTTTCAATGGCTAGTTCCTTGTTCTAGAATTTGACGTCATCGGGCACGTCACCCCTTGGTCCTTCTTCAGCTTTTCTATTTGGCACTTTCTTAGAAAGAACCTGCCCTTTTGAGCCTTAATAAATGATCTGTTTTGGGTTGGGAAGAGCCCCCCACAAGGGTATTTTCCCTTCAGGCAATATTTGGATGGCCTTTGGGCTTTTTTATTCCAGTGGGTGCTAGATTCTTCCTTTGGATTTCTTGTTTTACATCTTCCTGAAGGGAAGGTGACCCTTCGACTTCAGGGAAGTGTCTCTCAATTTTGTAGCTGAGATTCCCCCACAAGGGCACCTACCCTTCAGGTTCCTTTGGCGGCCTTTTCCTTAGAGTCTTCGTGGACATTCCCATGGATATTTCCTACAGACAATTCTCGCAAGCATTTTCCCTAGGCTTTCTTCGCGGGCATTTTCCCACAGACAAAAAGTCCATAGAAATGTTCCATTTGCCTTGGTCTTTACAAATTCCTTCAATATTTCCTCCTGTGGCTTTTCCCATGGATATAAGGTTTGCAGACAAATTCCTACAGACAAAAAGTCTGCGAGAATTATTATTTTGTTCTTTGGCTTTGAAAAACTCCTTTGGGCTTTCTTCTTGTAGCCTATTTGAATTCTTTCAGACTTTTTGTTTGAAGGAATTCCTTCAGACAAAAGTCTGAAATAATTATGCCTTTGTCTGCCTTAAACAAAATTTCTAAAAGAATTTACCTTTGCGACCTTCTTTGAAAATGACCCTTTTAAAGGGTATTTTTGTCGACCAAGTGCCCTCCACAAGGGCACTTGTCCTTTGAGAGGCTCTTTGAAATTTTGCATTTGAACCGCTCCTTTGAAATGACTGAGTGAACCACTTGGTTAAACCAAGCTGTTGAACCGTTTGATTGAACCAAACATTGAACCAATCCGTTGAACCATTCCGTTGAACTGCTCCATTGAACCAAGCTGATGGTTCAAGCCAATAAACCGTTTGATTGAACTGAAGCATTGAACCAACCATTGAACCAAACTTTGGTTCAACAGTTCAAATGAAGCCTTTGAAGCAACTGACAAACCATTTGATTGAACCAAAGGATGAGCCAAAGTTTGGTTCAAAGTGGATGAACCACTCGAGTGAAATAAAGCGTTGAATTACTTGGTTGAACCAAGCCATTGAACCATTCCTTTGATTGAACCCATCATTGAATAGAAAGTGTTGAACCTTTGAATCAAAGTGGTTCAATGGTTTAAGAGTTCAAGACTTCTTTGCTTAGATGCTTGCCGATGGAGATTTTTGACTGAACCAAGGCACTGAACCAATCTCGAAAATGACCAAGTGTTAGAAACTAATTCTTTTGGTTGAACCTGCCTGTAGAAGTCTTTGAACCTGTAGATATGAACCTGATAGCAGAGTCCATAGAAACCAAGTCTATAGAAATCAACCTGTAAAGCCCATTGAACTTGGCCTGCAGAGTCTATAGATTCAAGCCTGCAGAGTCTGTAGATTCCTGAGAAGTTTGAAAAATGAGAAAAATGAATGCCCAGGACAAATTTCAGAAAGGGAAGAGACATTTTGGTCTATAGGACCAAAATAGTTCAAATGTTCTCCTAAAATGAGTGATATTTTTGGGAGACAACAACTTGGTCCTTGGAGTTTCCTAGTCCTTTCCCTCATTATCATTCATTGTCCTATATAATTTTATTTTTTGCCTATGTCAATCCTACTTTTAACACTATTATTGATTGATTGTATCCCCTAGTAAGGTTAAACTACATTGACCTAAGGTCCATTTAGACTATGTAGGAAAAAATTAGTTTATGAGGTTAGCTCGGTCACCCCTTTTCCATGTTCTCACCATTTTGTGAGAAATCTAAGCCATGATATTTCCATTTTGTGATAAACCTAAGCCATGATCTCTCCCCTTTATGATTCAATCCTAATCCACACTCTCATCATTTTATGAGTTAAACCATTCTATATATCATAATCTTCCATTGATATGAGATTCCAAAAACCCAAAAAGCCATGATCTCTCCCCTTTATGATTCAATCCTAATCCACAATCTCATCATTTTATGAGTTAAACCATTCTACATATCATAATCTTCCATTGATTTGAGATTCCAAAAACCCAAAACATTTAGAAAATTTTGAAAACCCCTAAAATTTTTAAAATCCCAAAAATAACCTAAAAATTTAAAAATTTAAAAAAAGGATTACAATCTCCATAAGAGATATTAAGCTGTAAAATTTTTTCTTGCTTTGTCATCCTGTTAGCTAGTGGCTTTTGCCTTTGTTCTAAATGGCATAGTTTACCATATTTTCTAGGTGGGAACACCTTATCCAACCATAATCATTTTAATTTGTCATTACCCTTATTGATCATGTTCACTCTCATTTTTGACATAATTACATCCACATGAGGTCCACACAAACTATGTAGGTAGTGTTTGGATACATGGGGCATATAAAGCTAGTCTTAGTCTCAGTCTCAATCTTAATCTCATTATCATTTATCTCTAAAATTTTCTCACCATTTTGTGAGTTGGAATTTTCCTATACTTTTTTTATAATCAAATTCCTTACATATCATCATTTTATTTTATCCCACATCCCTCAGAGAACTACATTTTGTATACAATAGAAATTATATGGTGTGAATGAATAAATCCTAGATCGGATAAGATAGATCACACCTATAGTTTCAATTGGGGCACACACTTGTTAAGTGGGAGCATGACCAGTATGAGGATCCACTAAACCTAATTAATGGATTGCTTTACTTTTATCATCTGTCACAAGACATCATGCTAGGCAAGGGTCCAAAGCCTATAGTCTAAAACAATCGCACAACAACCCTAAAAGAGTCATATGGATTTTATATTCACTTATGATAATAAAAAAGAAAGTAAAATAATCTAATAACAAGAAAATTAAACTAATATAGTGCTCACCAATTCTTGTGGCATAAAGTGGGGGTTAGAGCAAAACAAGTAAATAACAACTAAACTAAACATGTATAAGAGACATATAATCACATCAGTGTATATAGAATCCTAATACATGGGAGAGAAGAATACATACTACATTATCTATCTACTCTTACAAATGAGAAATAACTTTAGGAATACTTACCTTTAAAGATGAACCTACTGAGTCTCAACCTCTCCCTTGGCCAATGATGCTTCACAAGAGATTGTTGTGGCTTGTAAAGATAACTAAGATAAATTAGCTCTAGGCTAAATGACCTACCTAAGCATCCACAAGACAAGATCAAAGATCTAAAATAAATTATTGAACCCTAAATCTTTATTCCTCAAGTAGAATGGTAAATAAGTAGATGTTTATTCACACCTCTTTGCTTAATTCAACTCTCTTATGAAATGGTAAGGAATAACCTTTCATATATAATAGTATCTCACCTGAAAGACTTTCATACATGTCAGTTATGCTAGGTTGATCAGGTTGACCTAGCACATTATTGAGCTAATGCCTAAAGTTTATGCTAGGTTGGCTAGGATTCAAGGCAATAAGAAAAGGCAAAGTATCCCTAGAATAAGCTAGGTTAACCTAGTTTATTGAATAGGTAAAAAAAAGAAACAAGGTAATAAATGAGGGATAAAGCATGAAAAATGGTGGGAATATATAGGAAATATAGAAATAAGCTTAGGGTTTAAGGTTATAGGAGGCAAGAGTGTAGATATCAAGTGGTAAAAGGAACAAAAATCTTATGAAGCACCAAAGGTCTGCCCACTTATTTCCTGGTGCACCCCTTAAGGCATGCACTTAGAGAGATTATGACTCAATAGGTTATTACAAGATACGAAGTTTTAGTAATCAATAAAAGTGTGAAAATATTATATGTATACATATGCCCCAGTCAAAGTTCATCACGTGTCGCATAAGTGCAACACAGGATGGTGCTTTGGGATGGAACATGACACATAATGTTGATGCTAAGTAAAGTGAATTAAGAAGAAAATAAGATAAATGAAAGGATAAAATTGAAAAACATATACCTTTAACTTACCTTAGTGCTAGAATAAAGTGAATGTGTCCAATGTAAAGCACACTAGGTGAACATATAGAAGTTAGTGCAAAAATAGCCAAAAATTGAAATTTTTGAAAGATAGGCATATAATAATTGAAAAGAGTTTCTATGTCGTCATAAATCTAACACATTTTATGGTTTTCAAAATGGATGAATAGAAACAAAGATATGAAAAAAAGAAAGAATCTGAAGGAATATAAATGAAGAATGTAATTTACTAAAAAGTAGTTTTAAATATCAAAAAGAGAATTTATTTTGTTATTTTACATTGTAAGAGAAGAGAAATATAGCTCTAGAGAGAAAAAAAGCTAAAATGGCAAAGGAATGACATGCTAGATAAGAGGGAGCTCCAAGAGCGAGAGAAGGTGAACTAAAGGTATGCATCTAAGAATCTCAAATCAAATTTGTAAATCTAAAATAAATTAATTGAATTTTGATAAAATTTAATTTTAAGCATTTATATATGATAAAAATGAACAAAATTAGATTCTAAAGGAGGGAAATACAAAGACAAGAAATGGGTTAGAAGGAATTAGGGAAAAAGTCAAAAAAGCAAGTTTTTGGAAAAATGTGCTAGGTCAACATGTTAAAACCTATGAGGTTGACCAGTTCAACCTAGTAGAGTAAATTAGGCTAAAATCCATGTGGTCAACCTAAACAGTATAGGTCAACCTAGCACATTTTGGAACCAAAAACCTAGTATGGGGTATCTAGTTGGTCCGTAAGGGCCAAAATAGAAACTTAGCACTAGAAAAAGGAGGATAAGAAGGAAAATAAGAAATGTGGAGAAAAATAAGATAAAAATAAGAAGTTTTTTGGTCAAACTAGGTTGACCAGGGAACCAAAGAAAGCATGCAAAAAGTTTAAAGAGAGCTAAAATGGTCCAAAATGACCAAAGAAGGGCAAGAGGGACCAAAATAGGCTAAAATAGATAAAAATAATAAATTATACTTTTTTATGATTAAAAATAGAATGTATAAATAATGTATTATGATTATACATGACATGGAAGAATAAATACATCCTTTGTTATTTCTTGATTATAGAGACGATGATAGCTCTAGAGATTTTTAGATGTTTCTTGGCTACCAAACTTGTTGGAGAGATTTTTAGATAGAGATAGGGCTAGACTAATATCCATAGGTCTAGGAGGTATAGTAGATATGTGTAGGATACCCCTGAGTGCAGACCTATTAGTCATGTTCCTTGGTTATTAGGAATGACTAACTAACAACTTTAGATGGGAGGTGGATGGGGACGTGATAGAGGTGTCCATCATATTAGAGGATGTACATGTCATCCTCAGGCTACCTATGGTAAGAGCACCACTAACCATAGGGATACCAGATAGTGGAGAGGAGAGGAGAGGAGATCCTTAGCCATGTGGGATACAAGCTCAGAGATGATATTATCAGGGTGGAGAGTGAGCATGGATGATGTTTATATATCATAGATTCTAGATTTTTAGAAGGTTGTGATAGGCCTTATGACATAGTGGGTACTCTATCACAAGTCAGATGGTAAGGTACCATTATACATGGTAGCCTTGTGTAGGATGACGTTAGAGGAGGGGGTGTTATATAGTTTAGGCTCTGCCATTTGGGTCCAACGCATGCATGATCTATATGAGATGCTAGTTAAATGGTAAAATACTATGGGACTGATCATATTAATGACAACATAGATATATGAGAGATTTCCTATGTATCAACTAACTAGGTTACCCCATGCAATTTATGAGAGGTCACCTTGAGTGAGGAGAAAGAGAGAGGAGCAAGTAGTGTGAGTCATGCCTCACATGCTAGCACTATATATGGTGAGATATATGATATAGTATGATGACCATATGAGTAGCTAACGACTACCTAGGAGAGCTAACACATAGTTTGACTAGCGTTAGAGAGGAGAGAGGTGATAAGACACTATACATGGTGGATACAACCACATCTGATAGCACAAGTGGAAAGATAGATGGGTTTACCTCATCTAGTAACATCAATACTCATGCCCAAGTAGTGGACTCAACATTTGAAGGGGCCATAAGGGAAGAGGGGATTTGGACCATTGATAGTGAGGTAGACACTATGTCCATACCAAAAAAAACCATGAATTGGTTAGGTATGATGAGGGGCAAAGTTAGAGGAGGAGGTAGAAGTAGTGATACCAGATGTACCACCACTAGCTCTATAAAGAGATGAGATGTAGCCACTAAGGACATAGCATCGACAAAGGTATGAGGAGAGAGTAAAGACCACCATCATCCTTGGTAAGTAGTAGAGGAGCCATTAGAGACATATATGAGTGAGAAACTGCTCAAGTGTAGGCAAAGATAGATATGAGCCATGACAGTCAAGTTTGAGCTAAGGAGGCAACCTATATAGGAGGTATTAAAAGGTCATATAGATGGGGAGATTGTGCTAGGTGAACACATGGATGGTGAGACTATAGTAGTTGAGACATAGATAAGTAAGAAAAATATGATTAATTTATTACTTAAGCTTTGAATTGAAAGATAGATAGATAGATAGATAGATAGATAGATAGATAGATAGATAGATAGATAGATAGATAGATAGATAGATAGATAGATAGATAGATAGATAGATAGATAGATAGATAGATAGATAGACAGATAGACAGACAGACAGACAGACAGACAGATAGATAGACAGATAGATAGATAGATAGATAGATAGATAGATAGATAGATAGATAGATAGATAGATAGATAGATAAATAGATAGATAGATAGATAGATAGACAGACAGACAGATAGATAGATAGATAGATAGATAGGTAGGTAGGTAAGTAGGTAGGTAGGTAGGTAGGTAGATAGCTAGATAGATAGATAGATAGATAGATAGATAGATAGATAGATAGATAGATAGATAGATAGATAGATAGATATTGTGATATATGATAGTGATTTAATATCAATTTGGTGTGATTTTTTAGGTGTACCTAAGGATGAGGAGGAGAGATGGGGGTCCTTAGTTAGGGCATCACTCCATGATGTCTTAGATGAGACACTATAGCCATATGACCCCATGACACTAAAGGATCCAAGTGTATCATATGCCTTAGCTTAGGAAAGTTAGTTTAGACTAACAAGAGAGGCTACAAGGTAGATATAAATGTAGAGAGATGGGGCACAACCACCAGTAGAGATGGGTGTAGGAGAAAGGTAGGCCTAGTAGGCCCTAATTGATGAGAGAGCTATACATTTGGAGATAGTGACATAGATGATATAGGCATATATAGTGATGCAAACCTAGTTGATGAAGGCACATACAGTGACCTAAACTAAGTTAGTTCAGGCATAAGTGTAGATAGTACATTTGTAGGGGTAGGTATAGGGATTAGGATCTCAGACTACCTTATTATAGCATAGCATTCAAAGGATTTATATTGAGGACTTAGTAGGTAGTGTGGCTAGGCCATGAGATAGATAGGATGGAGCCTAGCCCTAGAATGGAGCATTGTTTATGGTTGTATATGTTGTATCAAACTCTTGAGATATATATATGATATATCTTTTTGGCTTACTAATTTTATTGTGTATGTGGTCACTACGGTTGTATTGTTATAATTTTTTTGTTTGTTTATGTGGATGATTTGGATATATTTCTTTCTAGCACACATTTTTAGATTTGTTGTATATGCTATAGGAAATATATGTGATGTGGTTTGTTTTCTAACATTATGAAAAACATGCATGGTTAAAAAAAATAGGAAAAAAGACTTGAAAAAATATAATCAATCAAAAATGCACTACACACTAATTCAAGCTGAGAAATGTGTAATAACATGAAAACTTACTATGTATAAAGAACCAAGAAATAGCAAACAAGATGGTAAAAAGGGGATTTTTTTTCAAACCAAAGATGAAAGATTTTTGCACCAAATTAAAATAATTAAAATCATACTATATCATGTTGGGAATCATGAAAAACAAATTAATAAAATGGAAGGTATGCAAAAGGTCACAGAAGGTAAGAAAAAAAATGAAAAGTCAATGAAAATTTGGTCTTAAATTTATCACACTAATTCAACCTAGGAAGTATGAAAATTTTCAAGAAATGGTTGAAATCTTAGATACACTTAGAAAATAAGAAAATAAGAAGCAAAATAAAAATGAATTAAGCATAAAGCATACTAGTTCAAGCTAAGAAGCATGTCAAATGACATGTAACTTCATAATCAATCGAATCTTATCTCAAACTTGACACATGTAATTCGATGTTGACTTGATTATTGGAGAGATTTGTGAGGAGGGTCAAGTCATATCTATGGTCTTACACTACAACTCAACAAAGGTAACACCATATGGGGTGGAATAAGCATGAACAACCAAGTACATGGGGAATAAGGGTAATAGGATAAAACACTCATAAATAAAAACCCAAAAGGATGCCAAAATAGCATTGGCAAGAAGAATAATAATATTGGATTGAAATGCAAAAGGGATGGTAATTTTGTGAGGAATTGTTGGGTCCTATCTACGATCTTATGTTTTAACTCACAAAAGAAAAACCCAAGGGGTGTGATCAAAAAGCAAGACAATATTTCTCAAGAGGAAATATGAGGAAAGGGAATGAAAAATGGAGTGTAAAAATCAAATATTTAGGCATCTTAAGAGAAGACCTCAGGAGATAAGAGGCATACTAAGAACATGAGAAGACACTAATTGACTAGTGGTCATCTATGTATATATGAAAGCTATTCCCTATAGACACAAAGCTTTGTAGGTAGATAAGTGTTCTACTAAGATCAGATTATGAAGGTGCATTGGTACAATAAAAAAGTAAAATGACATGTTCCCCGATCTTCAATACCCCTTACAGAGCCATCTGTGTACTATGAAGATCAGGTACTTGTGTGAGAAAGTAGGTAATACTATAATATTTTTTATTGAATTCCCCTATTTTAAACTACTATTCTACCACACCCCAAAGGACTTTGGCTCTATGTGAAACTGACTATGGATTTTAATCTTTGATTAGAGATAGGAGATGTGTTTGAATCACATCTTTTAGTGTATTTGAATTTTAAGAATATTGCATATTTTTCCTTTTGATATCATTTCCTTTTGTTTAAATGATTTTTCTTTTAATTTATTTAGTTTTATATTCCTCCTCCATACAGATTTGGAATGACCAAGCATGAGAGAGATAGTGATGCACACAAATGAGTTGTTGGTTAAGGCTAAAGGAAGTTAAGTAACCAAAGAAAAAATACTAACTATGACACTTAGGCTTGACAATGAACAAATATGTGATATCAAATCTCAACTATGTATATGATTAGTTTGCAAAAAAAGGAAAAAATGAAAAGGGAGATCCAAAGGTGGACCAGTAAAAGGAAATAATAATGAGAAAGATTATTTACTAACTGATCACATGGTAAAAGGAGACAATAACCAAAGGAAATAGGGTAAATACAACCAAGTCACCATGATAATTATTTGTGAAAATCAAGGATAAGAAAACAAATAATCATAAAGATATAAGGTAACAACAAGCTAAATATGGTGATTTTGTGAGTATCTACCAAGTCCTATCCATAGTCTTACAAAGAAACTAACAAAATAAATATCCAAGGGATGCAACAAGAAGAAAAAATAAATATAAAGTAATTATAAGGAAGAACAAACATATGTGAAAAATATAGAATATAAAATTAACAAGAAATATAGTACAACAAAGAAAATAATGATATAAGATAAGCAAGAATTTGACACAGTGTCAAATGATATAATCATGTATAGAAAAATAAATAAAAATGGAGTACACATCCAATATAAATATAAATATAAAATTACCATTCATTTGCTCATAAGTATTGGTAAATATATCCACACACATTATCTAAGATATTGGATAAATCTCTATGAAGCTAGATACGAATTATTGCTAATGTGTCATTGATCTTTGTTAAATACTGGGGAAATACTCCTTTTCTAATCTCCTCAACTAAAAAAGTGTGAATACTCATTATATCATGCTAAGGAGGAAAATCAGGCAAAGGATGATTAGAAGAATGTGTGGGAATGAGATCTATAGGAGAAGGAGGAATCACCAATGGAGAAGGATCCACAGGTGAAGGAGGGTCCACAAGTGGAGAAGTAATCATAGGTATATGCACAAAAGGAACCATAGGAGGTGTAACTATGGGAGAATAAGGGGGGGCCTTCTTGTGACAATGACCTATGGGAGGAATATTATCTAGTCTAGGGATAGCTATAAGATGATCCTTAAGATGCTATTGAAGAATACGATAATGATCAGTATGATGTGTGTTGCATTGGTGCCATATACAATACCTCTCACCATACTTAGGTATATATTTAGGAATAATATTAGGAGGAGGTTTGGTAGTATCTATGTATGGGGAAAAAGGATGCAAGGTATCAATATATTATCACAACTTATGACAATGTGTAGAAAAATGAGTATTTGTCTTATAAAAGCAATAGATACACTTATGAGTGTGTTTAATAAGAACACTCATGGGAGAAGGTGTAACAAGTGTGCAAGAAGAGGGAGATGACTCATCACCCCATTTGGTGGGCAAACGATCCATCTTAGGCAAAATAAGAAAACCATCACCAAGAGGAGGTGATGATGGAGATAGAATAGAACTAGTCTTAATAGGAAGAGAACTAGTGAAAGAAGCAAGAGTAGGCTCACCAATAGTGAAATAAGCAATAATAATTGGTTCTAACATAGGTTCAACTATGGAAGGAGTAGGATCAATAGAATTTCTAAGAAGAGAAGCACTAACCTTAGGAGTAAACCAATGATAGGAATTAGGGAACCTAGAAAGATGGTAAGGTTTAGTCATAGCACGATCCATGAGTATCTTCCTACAAGGCTCCTCAAAAACTAGAGGTGTCAGTGCCATCTCTATTCTATGATAAAGAGGAAAAATAAAAGAATCAATAAATATATAAGTCAGAACATGAGAGGATACATGAAAAAACTCAAGTAAAGAAGAATGATAATGCACAATCTTAGCATCACAGGCTTGGACAAGACCACCTTATAAAGGATCATCTAAGGAATAGCCATCATCATAATCAAGTGAATGAAGATTAATGACACAAGTTAGAATAACTTTGTCATCGAAAGAAGCATGGTGAATATAATGATGAGTCTTGGATAAGACTATAGGAATGTCATCATAAGGAAGTTTGTGAGAGTGAAGTTGTAAAAAAGTAGGAAGTTACAAGATAAGATGAGGCATGAGATCAAAAATTTTGATCTTGAGATTAATCTCATTAGGATCATCATCATTAGAGTCTAAAAGGTTGGGAGGAATATTACTAATAAGCTTGAGATGCCCATTGTATCCTCCAGTTGAGTTGATAGGAAAATTTAGATGTTGTGACTCACAAAATGGAATGTTAGGTAAAGGCTCAAGAGTAGGAATCTTAAAGATACCATGATCTTGGAATTATTCAAAATTCCAAGGGTTAGTATCTCCTTGAATCCTATAAATTGCTCCATTATGAGGGAATTTAATGCATTGGTAGGTAGAAGAGGCAATATCTCACATACAATGAGTTCATGGCCTACTAAGAAAGATGTTATAATAAAGAGGAAAGTTAAATATCATCACCTTCACATGAATGGTGATAGGTGGGATAGTAATGGGAAGCCACACATACCTAAGAGGAGGCATTTTCCTTTTATCATATCCTTGGTAGGTGTTATGTGTGGACTTAATATTACATTTAAAATATCCAAGGGTTTTAATTAAATCAAGAGAAGCAACATAAGTGATATAACCCTCATCAATCAAAACATGATTAACTTGGATATCACCGATTTTGATGCTAATAAATAGGGTAGGGTCATCTGCATGAAGTAGAATCTCATCAAGAATAATATATGTGATGGTAAATTTTAATGAAAGAGAAGTGTCAATAGTTTTGTCAACATTTATGGGCATATCTTCACATTGTTGTAATATACTATCCTCAAAACCAGATAAGGTTGCCTCTCATCCTGCTAAGGGATGATGAGGGACATTCATCTCAAAAAATAGTTGCATAATATGGTTCTAATGATGGGGAGATGTTCTCATGAGTTCAATAAATGGAGTTTGAGAAGGGAGATTAGTGAGCTCTACAATAGGATCCCACTCATCATAACTCATGAGAAGATTGTTAGATATAGGAACATAATGTTTAAGGAGGTCTTTGGAGGGAAGAGCTGAAGAGCATTGAAATTTGTGTTGATAATAATGAGATGGTTTAGAATAAGGTTGTAAATCATGTTTAAATTATGAACTAATAGGTTCAACATGATCTTAAAGAGTAGAAGAGGTGTTAATAGGAGGTTGACTAATATTAAAAGGAGAACATGATGGAAGAGTGGTAGAAATAGCATGGGATGTGTTATCCAAAGGATAATCATAAGTTGGATCTACATCAAAGGTTATAAGATCTTCTTGCCCCATCTCATTTAAATGAGTTGGAAAATAATCTTAGATAACACGATATGTTTGAGAATTAGATAGGGTGTAGATAGGTTGAGAATCGATGAAAGCTACTACTCTTCACATATTACTCATGCTAACCACCTTTTCTTTTGAAATTGGTTCCACAAGACTTTCTACATTATTGGTGGAAGAGATGAACTTGCCTTGGTTTTCTTGAGTTGGTTGATGATTAGGTAAATAATCCTTATAAATAGGTAAATGAGCATTTCCTTGATTCAAGGATTTAGAGTTATCATGAGTTTTATATTCTTTGAATGCATGATCATAAACTTGTTGACATTGGCATATGATAGAATTATAGTCAAAATTAGGTCAAAAAAGAAAGTCCATAGCTAAATTATGAAGCTATCTACAAGTCGCATGAAATGACCCTAACTCTCATGAAACCAAAAAAATTGGCCAAGATCATACCAGGCTTTCATAGGATGAGTAGGGTTAATTTCATGAGGAAGAAACCTACGTAGACATTTAAGCAAAGAGGTTTATGAACATTAATGTTATTTGTTGATAAATGAGAATTAGTAAATTGTTGAGAAGATGAAGCCGGTTCTAAAGAAGGGGTAGGAACAACAACTTGAACATGGTGAATGGTATCATATGAATCAAAAACACCATCACTGGTAACATTCTATTTTTAGTTTTTAAGTAATATACAAGAACTCATGGAAGGTTGGGGTGGTTTGAAATGACGCATAATGAAACCTTATCATTTAGTTTGATCAATATCTTCTTCCAAAGTGCATGGAGAAAGGGTACGAACTCAATATTGTAATTTGGGATAAAGAGCATTTGTAAAGAGTTGAAAAAGATTATCATTGGCCATGTTGTGTTCACATTTCTTTGATAAAGTCTTACATCATTTAACAAATTCTTGGGTGGTTTCATTTTCCCTTTTCTTGAAATTGATGAAATGGGCCAAAGTGTTTTCAAGAAGATCACTAATTTGAAGTTATTGAACTAAAGCATTCACTAAATCGTCTAAGTTAGTAATGGAATGAGGTCTAAGTTGATTGTACCAATCCAATGGATCACCTATGAGGGTCTTAGCAAGGAGCTTGGTAGAAGCAAAGGTGTTTAATTTTATAAAGATTCATAAATGTTTTAAGATGAAGATAAGGATTAGTTGATCCATTATAAGACACCTCCCATATCAATGTTAGCAATTTTAGTAGTGAGAGGCTCATTTTGTAGATTCTTGATAGTTTTATTGATTAAAGGATGTTGAGTAATAAGATTGCCTTGAGAATATTGAAGAAGAGAGGAACACTTTGGTTATGTGTGCCCCAATCCATTGGTTGCAATTATTTTTGAAGATGAAGAAGGTGATTTTTCATTTTCATTATTTAATTTGTGTTATGGGCTTAGAAAGCATTCATTTAATTGATATTTTACAATAGAATTTGGTGAGTTGGACTAACATTATTAGAAGAGTTGGTTTTGGTATTAGTGGTTTGGGTACCACTATTGGTGTTGTTAAGAGCTTGAGATGAATGATGAGAATGAGAGGCAGTAGTGGCAAAGCTTGATTGTGTAGCAAAATATGGACTAGTGAATGGAAGAGAGGAAGAAGCACTAGAAACATGAGTGCCATGGGTACCAAGCAATGAACTAATGGAAGGATTAGGGATAGTGGATCTTAAGAGAGGTCCACTACATGTAAAATTAACCATGGTAGTTAAGATACTAGGCATGGAATTAGAAGAAAGGAAAGAAGAATAATAAACATGAGAAGAGGTCATGATCAAAGGGAGAGGTTGTGAATCAAATAAATAAATACTACCAAATCCAATTGAGAATGTAGAATGTAGTGAGTGAGGTTCATTATTTTGACCATTAATCATGAGATTGTAAATGGTAGATGGATCTTTCCCTTGATGTTGGGGAAATTGGTTAATAAAGAAAAGCATTTTGGGAGTATATTCTAACTTAGGTTAGTTCTCTAGGATAAAATAAGGATTATGTTACAAAAAAGTATCATGAGGGAACCCATAGTCTAGTGTGTGAGTTTTAATATGGACATTACTAGCATTTGTAAAAGGAACTCTACCTTATCTATGGGAAACCTATGAGGATTGGCAAATTCCATCATGCCTGCTATTTCATATTTAGTGTTTTCACCCAATAGGAAATACATGATGAAAGAGGAAGGAAAGCAAGATGAGAAAACAAAGGATTCAAAAAGTTACAGAAATAAAGCTAAGTTGACCCAATCGACCTAGTGAAAAATAGGGATGATAAAGCTAGACAAGGTTTACAGAAATGACCCAATATAGAGAGCAAAAGCTAAGAAAAGAGGGGGAAAGCGCTAAAAAATGTGTTAGGTCAACCTAGTCAACCTAGTGTAGTGTATAGGAGATGTAGAAACTAATAGATTGACCCGGTTGACCTAGTGCAGTGGATAGAGGCAAAAAGCAAGGTCTAGGACAATATAGAGTTGAGTTGGTTGATGTAGCACAATAGATAAGAAAATAAAAAGGATAGCTAAAAAGATAAAAAATAAAATGAGATATGCTTGTAGCTAGTCTAGAAAAGTAGATACTAAAATGAAATATACAGTCAATTGAACTAACGCTAGTCAATTCAATTGGTATATATAAATATATTGAAATTTTGAAAGAAAATTATAGAGCAGAGTAGAAATAGAGAAATATAAACTGACCTTGGTGTTTTGGAGATGAAAATAGAATAGGTAATTGACCTTTAGCTTTGGAAAAAAATGGCCTAATCTATAGAACTAGGTCAAGCTAGTTGACCAAGTGAGACAAGAACATGCTACAAAAGCTAAAAAAGTGTGGTAAGTCAACTTGGTCGACCTAGTAGACTGAACTAGATGTCTAGAAATGTAATAAGTCAAGTTGGTCAACCTAGTTGACTAGATTACAAATTTGGAAATCTATAATTTGGAACCTGTGCTATGAATCTTGAATAAGAACCTTCTATAAAGTGGCTAAAATAATGCTAGGTCAACCTGATTGACCTAGTAGGCTGAACAAAAAGTTTTTAAAGTTTTGAATACTTGTGCTAAGTTGAGATGATTTATCTAGTTACCTATTTCTGCACATAGAGAAAAATAGTTGGGTCGATAGGATCAAGCTTACAAGTTAAAACATATGATAGAAAAGATGACAAAATGAATGAAAATAAGTGAAATAAACCCTATAAAGGTTTGACTTCATGTCAATTTTACTAGAATGTATGAAATAAAAATTACATGGTGTACATGAATCAATCCTAAATCAGATAAGATATATCACACCTACACATTAAATTGGGGCACACACTTGTTAAGCATGATCATGACCAATATGAGGATCTACTACACCTGATTAGGGGATCACTTGCATCATTTGTCACAACACACCATACTAGGTAGGGTTCCAAAGTCTACAGTCTAACATAATCATACAAGAACCCTAAAAGAGTCATATGGTTTCTATATTCACTTATGATAATAAAGAAGAAAGTAAATTAATATAATAATAAGAAAAGTAAACTAATCTAGTGCTCACCAAATCTTGTGGCACAAAGTGGGGGTTAAAGCAAAACAAGTAAATAACAACTAAACTAAACATGTGTAGGAGACATATACTCACATCAATGTATACAGAACCTAATACATGGGAGAGAAAAATGCATATTGCATTATCTACCTACTCTTACAAAGGAGAAATAAATTTAGTAATACTTAACTTTGAAGACAAACCTATCGATTTTCAAACTCTCTTCTGGCCAATGGTGCTTTGTAAGAGATTATTGCAGCTTGTAAGGGTAACCAAGATAAGTTAGCTCTAGGATACACAACCTACCTAAGCATCCAAGAGACTTCTCCACAAGACAATATTAGAGCTCCAAAATAAAGTATTTAACCCTAAAGCTTTATTCCTCAAGTAGAATGGTCAATAAGTAGATGTTCATTCACACTTCTTCACTTAATTCAACTCTCTTATGAAATAGTAAGGAATGACCTTATATATATAGTAGTATCTCACCCTAAATACTTTTAGAAATATTATCTATGCTAGGTCTACTAGGTTGACCTATCACATTATTGGGCTAATTCTTGAAGTTTATGCTAGGTCGGCCAGGATGTAAGGCAACAAGGAAAGGCAAAATATCCCTAGAATAAGCTAGGTCAACCAACTCAACCTAGCTTACTAAACAGTTGAAAAGGGAAATAAGGTAAAAAATGAGGGATAAAGCATGAAAAATGGTGGGAATAGATAGGAAAGAGAGAAATAAGCTTAGGGTTTAAGATTTTGTAAGGCAAGAGTGTAGATAGCAAGTGGAAAAAGGAACAACAATCTTACGAAGCACCAAAGGTCTATGCACCCCTTTCTCAGTGTACCCCTTAAGACATGCACTCAAAGAGATTGAGACTCAGTAGGTTCCTACAAGATACAAAGTGTTAGTAATCAATAAAAGTGTGAAAATATTATGTGTATACACATTTATCTTGAAGTCTATAGGGCTATGTAGGAAATGTCCATTTATTTGGGGAATTTGGAGTCATCTCGACCACCCCTTCATTTTCCTTCTATTACCCCCTTCTATCTATGTTACCATCTTGATCTATTATTTGTCCTTTAGAGCTTAAGGGACACATTTCCAAGAGTAATGCCTTACATTCACACATGCACAGAAGATTCACTACTTGATTTATTTATGGTGTGTTTGTGTGTTTTATCTATCATGATTCTTTATTATTATTCTTGGTACATTTTTTGATAAACTAGATGCTTTATAGTGATTTTATTTTAGTTTGTGTTTGATTTTTTCTTTGCATGTTTGTTTATTTCTTCTTTTTTGGTTTCTTTGACTCGTTCCAATATGTTGGTGGGGTCATCATCATGGTTCTTCATGTCATGAAGTTGTACTTGATTCCATCCACTAGTATTTGATAGCATGGGCATCATGGTTTCTATCATTGGTGCATTATTTTCATTTATTTATTAAATTAGGGGTCAGTATTTATACACAATGTGGCCCAATTGTCATGGTGGTTTATATCATGATTCATCCCATTCATTGCCACATCAAAAATGAAGATGTTGGAAGTCTAATTGGTAATTTTGTATCAATATATTTCCTTGTCTATTATCCCCCAACCAATTCACCCACATGCATAATCATCATTTACTAAAATAAAAATCTATCCTACTAGGGCAAACCATTGAGACCAATCAATGATAAAATTTTTCCTAATGGGGTAGCTCCTTGCATTAGTGATCAAATTTTCCTAGATGGGGCACATTATTATGATCAACCAGTGCCTCCCTTTTGGGGACCCACACCATTATCTCGTAATTATTCAATCATTAATTTTCTTCATGACTTTCATTACCTTTAAGCACTCTTATGTGCCTATTTTTTTTTGGATTCTTCATTATTTAAAAATTCATTACACTATCACACCTATGTTTTCACTCATTCATCTTTAATTTTTACAAGTTACACCCTTGAACTATGTTTTCCAATCAATCAACCTAGCTTACTAGGGAAAACTAGTGTAGATCATTTAATGATCAAATTCTCCCTACTGAGGTAGCTCCTTAAATAAACAATAAAATTTACCATGTTGGGGCACATTAGTATGGTCAATGAAGACCACCCTTTTTGCGGACAATTCCATCATTTACTCTTTCTTCTAATTCTAATCGAACAACTTTCACCTTGTTTGGCACAATACAAAGTGTGCCACTTATTTTGGGATGTATCATTCCCACTTCCCCTTTTCTTGGGTCCAATTTAATTATATTATTATCAATCTTTGGAAATCAATGAGTGCAAGCATTACCTCAAGTGTATTAATCTCGTCCATGGGTTATTTTCACTTTTCCTCTTATTTATTTTCTTATTTTCAAGGGCTTGTCCATCAATCTTATTTTTTAGCCACTCCCTTGAGGGTGCATTATGGGCCTCCCAAACATTATTTTAGGATTATTTTTTAACTCATTTTCAATAAATTAAACAAGATTTGACAAAACATTAACACATCATTATTCAAGTGTTATTCAAATTATTCTTAATGACTTTTTCATTTCTTTGAAAAATGTTATTGTTCCTAATATCTCGTAACACCTTCTCAAACAAGGGGAAAATGTAGACACTTAAAATTGGACACTTTGTGTATATAAAAAAAAATGTAGATGACCTACAAATCATTTTTATCTCAAAGAAGATAAATCACACTTACACTTTTGCTTATTGGTACATTTAGACAATCAGGTTCATAACCAAGATGGATCCACTAAACCTTACCAAGGCGTTTCTTACCACAATAATATCACTAGAGATGGTTCCAAATCCTCTATTCAAGTAACACCATGTAATAACCCTAGCTAGGTCCTATGTTCTCTATGTTTCACAAAGTAAATGGCAAAGCAAAATAAAAGCTAATTTAGTTCTCACCAAATCTTGTGGCACAAAATGGATGTAATAAACATGAAATTAAACATGAATATAAGATATATCCTTAATCCAGTGTATATAAAATCCTAATGCATGGGAGAGAATAATATAAGTTAACTAGCCCTGAAGACTTGGTTAACTCCCTAGTCCAAGAATTTTAAACTAGTTATCTTCTCGAGAACAATTTAACCCACTTTATAAATTGTAAACAACTTGAAACTAAAACGGCACAAGCCTTCATCAAATGATGGAATAACTTGTCTAGAAAATGGGAGAATAATATGTTGGATGATAACCTCTTACACCTATTCACTAGTGCTTATACCCCAAATTATAGTATCAGGTTAGGACTCTTTCTCCAATAACCTTGAAAGAAGCCCTTGAATAAGATACATGACAAGACTTCCTCATGTTTCATTTTGAACCATATGAACTTATAATGGGCACTCGTATGCTTATTAAAAATAAAAATCATCATGAAATTAATTTAGGTGTTGCCAAAACCTATGACACTATTCATAATATTCAATCAATTGTTCCAAATAACATCATGGAGCATGTTCCCCTACAAACAACACTCCTACTACATTTTCTCCACCTAAACATACTAATGTGCACAAACCATTATCCCTATAAGAACTTCAAAAACATCTTCCAAGACCTATGCCATAATATCTTGACCCTAATTGTCCTATGAAATAATGGTATGATCCAAACAAATTTTGTTGGTTTCATGCAAGTTGGGGCTACTCTCATGAGACATATAATTATGCAATATTGCTATGGATTTTCTTCTTAGTCCAAACCTTGATCATGAAACCCTTATTCTAAAGCATCAAAAAGCATATTATATAGCTTTTAAATCCCATGAAACATAAAATAAAAACCAATCTTTAAACCAAGTTAATGCTCATATTTATATCTATAAATATCCCCTTCCCAATCACCAAGATAACATTGAAAAACCTACTCTTTCTACAAATAATTTTTATAGTCTTATTGACCTCAATACTAAGAAGAAAACATGGTTAATATGACTAATATGAGATGATTAGTTGCTTTTATTGACTCAAATCGAACACCTACACATCACACCTCTCAATAATTACATGTCATTTAGGATACTTGCCCATCACATCTAATGGAATCGGGGCAAGAGGAGATTATAACCATTTAAGCACCACTCTCAAAAACACAACTTCATTATATCTCTCATACCATCTCTACTCTTCCCCTAATATCCACACAATAAGACCAGCTTTCTTAAACTTTTAATAGTATTTATTCTACCCAACCATAATAAATACTTCAACCAACCATAACATCACCTAAATTAAAGTAACACATTTGTAATCCACCTAAAACAACCATACCCTATCAACAAAATTTCAATTTCAATTTCAACCCTCCTTCCCTAGATCTCTTACAATATTACACACCTATATCTAGCAATCCTCCCATGGGTTATGATGAATGGGATGACACTATGGCACTTTCTCATCTCACATCCTAAATACCTTTCTTAAAATTAATGTGAACTTTTTCCCATAATCAAAACTATCTAATGTAATTTTGTTTGAAATGAACATCCCTCTTCCTCCTCTAGTAGGATTTGAAGCTACATTATTTGTATCTGAAGTTAGTATACTTTAAAAATGTGAATAAATGTCCATCCATGTTGATGAAATAATGGACACTTCTCTTTCACTTAAGTTTCTTATCGCTTCCATGATTATTGATGAGATAATTCTTTATGTGGATGATCCTCCTCTATTAATTAGCATCTAAATTGGTGATATCCAAGTTAAGCATGCCTTGATTGATGAAGTTTTAGGTACTTGCATTGCCTCCCTTGATTTCATTAAGATACATGGATATTCTGAATGTAGCCTCAAATATACACATAACACATGTCAATGGTACAATATAAAGCAAATTCCTCTTATAGGTTGTGTTTGCTTTCCCATACCATTCCTCATATCACTGTCTACGTGAAATTTATAATATTTAGCTTTCCACTTTCTTACAACATCTTACTTGGTCAACCTTAGACTCATTTTATGAGATAATTCACCTCATTCGCATGCCAATACATCAAATTCTCCCATAATGGAGCTATTTACAAGATTTAAGGAGACACAAACCCCTAGAATTTTGAAAAAAATTAAGAACATGGTGCCTTTAAAATTCCTATCCTTGAACCTTTGCCTATTATCTAATTTAGGGAATCCTAACTCTTCAACTATCCATTCAATTACACTTGAGTTTATCATGATCACCCCAAATTAACTAAGAACATCCCACTTAACCTCCTAGATTCTAATGATGATGATCTAGATGATATTAGCCTTAAGATAAAAACCTCTAATTTATCCCCTCATATTATCACCAAACTTCCTACTTTGAAACCTTGATCCCATCAATCACCCATCAATGATATAAATGTTGTCTTAACCAAGTCTAGATATTCTATCCATCATGTATCCTCTGATGATAAATTCATTACTACATGTACCATTGACTTACATACACCTGATTATGATGATGGCTATGCTTTAAGTGACCCATTTTTGATAGATTTGTCAAAGATAAAAATTCTAAATTTATTTGATATCACTCTTCTTTATTCATGTCTTTTCATTCATCTTTTAACAATCTTTTCTTTATAGTACCTAATATTATATTTATTACTATTTGTCATAGGGTAGAGAGATCACTCACATGGTACACCTCAAATTACGTCAGATCCCCTCACAAGTATGTTCATGGATCATGCCATGGTAGGCCCTTATCACTTTTTTATATACTAGGATACTTATATTTTACTTCCTCTAATGATGATAGCTACTATTTTTAAACCTACCACATGGCTAACCCCACCCTCAGATGAACCTAGTCTAGTTTTTGCTCTAGATTTACCTTTAAATGATCCTATTTAAGTTTTTATTCTATCTATGTCTTTACTAGGTGATGGTCTTATTTGTTTACCACAACTTGATCCCATTCCCACCCAATGGGAAGATCAACCTTATTATGATATCCATAAAGTTGTTTGTCATTAGACCAAATATTTTCAGTTATATTAGCCACCCCCATATTCTCCTTCCACCTCTTCAGGTAGTAGGCCCCCAAATCCTACTAAAAAATGTATTTGTTTCTTTCATGGGATATATAACCACTCTTCCACTCATTTCCAAAAACTTAGGCAATATATCAACACATTGTATCAAACTAGTACTCAACCCAAAGACAAAACCATACCTCCTCTGAAGCTATTACCATAGTATATCCATAAATATGGGGAAGTATAATATCTTTGGTATTGATTTGGTACACATCATATTGATCATTGTCACATTCTCTAGTAACACCTTCATGACTACCCATAGTCAACACCCACACCGGTAATTCCTCCTTCTATAGGTTGCACACACAAGAAGACTCCTTCTCTATAGATTGCACCTCCTTCTCACCCCACAGACATTATTACCATAAATACATCCACTCCTCAGCTTGATTATCATATGCATGATACCCCTCATAAGCATTATTCTACATCATCTACACCTACATTATTAGTTGAGGAGATATGGAAAGAAGTCTTTGTAAAACTTCCTAAGAAGATTGATGAGACATTGGACACCATCAAAATTCATCTTCATATAGATTTTTTAGATGTCATGGATAATATTTATGGTCAAATTTATCATTATTTTTAAACCCGACAAGGTCTTCTTTCACATTGTTCTATGTTATTATTTGGATTGGATTTATGATCCATTTTTATATAACTTGTACACTTGACTATGTGTCAAATTTAGTTTCATTATCTATTTTACATGGATCATTATATTATATTTTATGTGGTTTCATTTATTTTTACCTTTCTTATGGTTGCTTATCATTCTTTTCATGAATGCACACTTTATTTTATGGATTCTCTTTCTTTTACAATTCTTATTTGCTACTTTATCTCACTTAAAAATTAGATAATTATTATTTTTACTTGGTTATACAAACATTGATTCCCTTAGTAATCTCTCTCTACCATATGATCAGTTGGAAAACAAGACTTCTCATTGTATTACTACTATATACCAATCTACTTAGGATCTCCTTCCTTTGTTTTCCATTACCTTACTAATCATACATATGGTTGAAACTTGAGATTACATATTAGTTCATAAGTAAGCCTAAGTGTTTATTTAGTCATATCTTTGGTTACTTATCCTCATTTAAACCAAATTCTAAATCTCATTCATGTGTATCACTTATATCATTCATGTTGGTTATTCTAAATTTGTATGGAGAAGAGTCATAAAATCCATAAAAAAGGTTAAAATTCAAATAATTTAAATAAAAGGCAATGATTCAAAAAGGCAACATACAAATTCAAAAGTCTAATCACACTAAAATAAATTATTCATAGCACATCCCCTATTCCTAATCAAAGCTCAAACTCCAAATTTGACCTCAAGATAGAGTTGAGGTCTATGGAGTGTGATAGGATAGTAGATTGGGATTGGAGAATAAAAATATATATCAGTGTTACCTACTCTCTCACATAAGTGCCCAATCTTCACAATAGACTGACAAATATGTAAGACGTCCTAAGGAATGGGGAACATGTTATGAGAAGATAGGCCCATTTTCATTTTCATTGTCATATAACCATCATGATTTTATCTTATTATCTCACCTATTTGCTTATATAACTTTGTGTTTATTATGAGTAGGTACCCTTTGTATTTTCATGGTAACTAGACTCTTAATGTCTCTCCTTTATACCTAGTATGCCTCATGTTTCCTAAATCCTTCTCATAAATGCCTATGTCATGATTTTTACATTCCCTCTTTCATTAAAATATTACTAATATTTCCCTTTGAGAAATATTATTTTGGTAAATGATCATTCCCCCTAGGGTTTTCCTTTGTGAGTTACAATGTAAGTGTTGACCAATTTTCGCCCACAGGCCAAAATTGTTTAACTTCTTTCTTCGCTATTCGAAGAAAGTTGTTTCAGGTTACACAAGTTCAATACCAGTGGTTCTCTACTTGGTTCAACATGATTAGTTCAGTCATTTGGTTCAACTGGTTAGTTTATCAGCATTTGTTTTCATCTTCTTTGAAATCTAATGGCCTGGTTCTAGCTTAGTTCAACGCAAAGTTCATCGGCTTTGGTTCAAAGGTTCATCGGCGTGCTTGGTTGAACCTTTGAACTGTTGAACCATTTTGGTACAACGGGTTCAGTTCAACAAAAAAGTTCAATAGAAAAGTTCATCAGTTTGGTTCATTAGGAAATCGGTGTGCTTGGTTGAAATTTGAACCGTTGAACCTTTTTGGTTCAATGGCTTGGTTCAAAGGGCCTAGTTTAATACTCAATTCAAGGGTATGCCCTTGGTCAAACGGTTCAGTTCAAAGGTTCAGTGCCCTTCTAGAGGGCTGGCGCTTCACAAGAAAAGGACCCCGGCAAATGTTTAAAGCTCAAGTTCAAAGTTCAAGTCTTGATCAAAATTGGCTAAGTCTAAAGGAATTTGGGCTATGAATACCAAGGAAATGAAGCAATGGGTAGACAGAATTTTCATAGACTTTTTATCCACAGGAAAATGTCCATGGACAAAAGTTCATGGAAATATAGCGAAGCCAAAGGCAGACCTGGGGAAATTTACCTAGGGAAATTGTTCACAGATAATTTGTCCATGGGAACCTAGGAGACATTCACGCCAATACAGACAATTTGTCCATGGGAACCCAGGAGACATTCACGCCAATACAAGGGACCCACCGAAGGACCCCAAAGGGCAGATGCCCTTGCGGGGGACTTCCAGCCCAAATGTGAAGGGTAGTTTTAAAGGAAAAAGGGGTGCCCGCAAGGAAGGAGAATAAGCAAAGGCCGATAAGGGATCTGATAGTGTTGTGATAGGGATGGTGATGTCCCGGAGGACATCAAGTTTAATGGAGCCAGATAGCCATTGGTTTTCAAGCAGTGATGTTTGAGAGGCCGTCAAATTTTGGAGGATGAAATATCCATTAGTTTTCAAAGCATGATGATCATATGAACATCAAAATCAATAGAGGGAAATGGTCATTTGTCTTCAAAAACAAAGAGAGCGCTAACCAACCAGGAGCCCAAAATGTAGTGACCTGCTAAGATGTTCACCCTAGGGGCTGAATGAGCTAGATAAGACAAAATGGATAAAGTGACATGCAAGGAATGAGTGAGAAGTTGGTCCAACTGGCGCTAATTGAAGAAGTGACTCTAGTAGATGAAATAGTGCCAACAAATTGATCATTTGGGATGCAAGTAGCTAGTGAAGCAATCGGTTTCTCCATTTGGCATTAAATGAGAAGGCAAACCATGTAAGCCACCTAAAGAGAAATGCAAATTTTGAGCAGACAAAATGAACAGCTCATTAATGTTTTGAGTGACTTGTTTATTTCCATGAAGGGACACGTATGCCACTTGTAAAAGGAGCACTAAATGGGCCTCTTTGCTTCTCATATATATTGCAAACTTGGTCATTTTTGTAATCATCTTTTCACAGTTTTACCAGGCATAGCCTTGCTAAAATTTCTACTTGAATCAAATAAAGCAATTTTACCTCTTCTTGGATGGATATTTTGTGTATGTCCTAAGTGTTTGATTTGTGTTCAGTCATTGTCTTTTAATGCTCTCACAAGTTCAAACACCAACACACCAGCTATCTACAAGGTGCCATCTACAGCTGATAGGAGAAGAGTTCCATTTGGGGTGAAAAAATAGAGGAAGTCAATTACAGTATGTATTTCATAGCATCTTGGTGAGTCCCTATTCCTATGTTTTCATAAGAACCTCCCTGCCATTTTCTTATAGCCTGGTCTTTCTGCCAAGTCTGAGTGTATGTATGTTATTTGTCTAATTCTGAGTGTGGATGTGGGAAGGTCGACTTGTTTTGGTGTATCACCTCCTTAGAGTAGGCTTGTTTTTCCTACACTCTCCTTTCCCTTTTCATCCCCCCCATTATATAGTTATATATATACCTGTATTTTTCACTTGTTGGAACAAACAATGATACATCAAAGGGAGCTAGCCCTTATTTAGAGACACTCCCCTCTAGCTTCGCCAGTCCCACAGGTGAGAGGGGAGTTTCCATGTTGTGAGGAAAAGGCAAGAGTTTGACCTCCTTGCCAAGGGTGAAATTTCTTGCATCAATAGTTTTGGCACGCCCAATGGGCCACACAATTTGATAACTCAGTAAAGTTCAAGATTGATGCTAGTCCTGATATAGCCAATTCAAAGTTTTCCAACATCTGGCGACTCCACTGGTAAGAGCTTCAGTCCTCTAATTAAGACCAGTTGCTTAACTTTCTATGCCTAAATTCACCACAAGGTCTACTTCAAGAGGGGTTCCCTTCAATTTCATTGAATTGCTTTTAAACTCTACTAAAAGAGTATGATTTGAGAGGACCCATCCTTATCTAGCCATCAATCTTCTTAAGCCTGTTATAAGAGACACAGTCACAACAGAACCCCAGTTACAACCAATCCTAGCCATGGCTTTGCCTTTTGTGGCTTTTCATGGTGAGAGCCCCTTGAATCTCCCACACTATGACCTAATTCTGGGAATAGCTCTAAAAAATGTGCCTTCTTTTGATGGATTGGGACCTATTACAGCCATCAAGCATATTAGGAATATTGCCAAACTCTGCAATATTCACAATGTAATAGAAGAAAATATTGCCATCAAATTACTGGCATTGTCTCTCAAAGGCAAGGCTCTTGACTGGTACGAGACCTTGCCTATGAATTCCATACATTCTTGGAATGAATTGGGCACTTAATTAATAGATCATTTTTGGGAAAAGAGTGATGGCCTCTCGCTCGCTGAGCAGTTGATGACTATAACGAGAGCTCTGCATGAGTATATGCAAGAGTTCAACACATATTTTCAAAAGACTTGGGACATAATTCCCATCCTGGTAAGACCGACTCCCAGCTATGCTTTCTTGTACTATTTAAAGGCATTAAACAGTGATATTACTATGATGATCCAATCCATGGGAGGACATATACTGCCAGCTGCTTATGACATTGCCATAGCAGCCAAAAATTTCTTGGTTCAAGCTGAAAAAATCACCCTAGGCCTCACATGCCACTTTTCCTAGAAATGTTGCCCCCAATTCAAACTGTTTCTCCCATAATAGCCCCTTTGCCTAGTGTTGAAAATCTAGTTGTCGTTATATCCAATGAACTTCATGAGGTTGAAAGCTTGTTGCAAAACATGTCAAATGAACTTGTAGCCCTTAAAAGGCAACAAGCTCAAAGCAATAGGCTAAACCAGGGATATCAGCATTATGGTCAAGGACCTAGACCCCCTTTTCAAGGCTATAATCAAGGATAAGGTCAGCTCACTCAGACCAGACTGTTTCAAAATTACAACTCAAGCCCCCTTTCATCATCCAAAGTCATGGTGCCAGTTCAAAATAATCTAGTACAAGAGCAGCCAAGTTGTTCAACCATGGGATATAGTCAAGAATAGTCCATTTACACAAATGAGATGATGAATTATTTTTAGAATGCAGACAACCAAACAGCCACTCAATCTCAGGCCTTCGAACCTTCATTGCAACCCAGCATGAGTAGTAATCAGGCCTAGCCTGATTCTACCCTAATGAATCATTTGGAAGGGGAATTTTACTTAGTGAATTATGTGGGCACTGTAGACAATCAAGATGATTGTGTTGCAGCCAACATGAGGTTTAAGAGAAGGGCAATGGGAGAAGCCCAGGCCACCACTCAGGTAGCAACAGCACCTCCTCCATTGCACTCTAATTTAAAGGGCCCAAATTTTAGGTGATCATCTATACCTTTAGCCCCTCAGCCTGCAGTTCAACTTGGAATCAACCCCAAAAAAAACATGAAGGGATGTAGCCCTAAAATCAATATAGTGGACCAGATGAAAAAGCTACACATGAATATCTCTTTATGGGATTCATTGTCTCTGCCAGGTTAAAAGGATGTGTTGAAGAAAGAATTGCACGAGTTGGATTGTCAAGCTGTCCTAGCTAGCACTGATAATGTCTTGATGACAAATGGATAGCCTTTCACTTTAGGATAGGTAAATAAGGAAGAGAAAACTCCCCCTTTCTATGTATCCTTAGTCATTGGGGACTTCTTGGTACACAACTGCATAATTGACAGTGGGGCTAGCACTTTAGTAATGCCCAAGTGTATTGCTAACAAGATGGGACTGAAGTATGAAGAGATGAACAAAGGAGTCCTACAGCTAGATGGGACACCTACAAAAATAGTTGGGATTGTGAAGGGTTTAGGCTTGAAATTGCATGCTTGCCCAACCTTCTCAATTCCCCATGATATAGTGGTAGTGGATGTTCCTCCATATTTCACAATTTGCTTGTCCAGGGACTTCACGTCAAAGATAGGTGGCTATCTAGCAGCAAATTGGTCATATCTAGTTTTCAGAACCAAGTATGGGACCAAGGTGAAAATTGAGTCTGAGCCACTCTACAAGGACCATCTAGAACCATATTCACCCAAGGCAGCAAATGATAGTTACACAATCATTGACCCAAAAGAGTCCTAGACAGACCAAGCTCCGTCCTCTGCTCTTGAAGGAGTCGCAGACCTACTCTTGGATGAATGGGGAAATGATAACTTTGAACATGATCCATACAATTTCATTGAGGAGGCAGACCTTGGATTCTATTACATGCATGAAGAAGGCGCCTTCATGCCAAATTTAATGAAGGCAAGCAAAGAAGACCTTGGCTTGTGGTAGCTATATTTTGATGATTCTAGAAGTAAGCTAGGCACTAGAGGTGGGGCGATGTTGGTCTCCACTTCAAAGGAAAGGTACTTTTTAGCTTTCTATTTTCAATTCTCTTGCACAAGTAATGTTATAGAATATGAGTCTCTCATACATGGCCTTGAATGGGCAAGAAAAAGAGGGATTAAGGAGTTGCAAGTCTTGGGAGACAGCAAGTTGATTGTAAATTAGGTGAGAGGCTTGAATCTGACCAAGAATTCCTTGTTAAAGTCTTACAAGCATAGAGTTTGGGACTTGGTGGAGGATTTTCTTGCCTTTAATATCACCTCCATTTCCAGAGAGCAAAATAAACAAGTGGATAGGCTGGCAGCAATTAGTGCCCAGT
Organism: Torreya grandis; assembly: GCA_037957365.1. Classification (NCBI taxonomy): domain Eukaryota; kingdom Viridiplantae; phylum Streptophyta; class Pinopsida; order Cupressales; family Taxaceae; genus Torreya; species Torreya grandis. The sequence continues at coordinate 1,531,051 of JARHVA010002806.1, read as the reverse complement.
TTGACATTTCAAAGGAAATAAGTCGAGACTATGGTTCATGCCACTTGAAAGTGGTGGTTTGGCCTTCAATCCCTGACAACATTGCAAATTGGTAGGTCTTTAAAAGTGACCAGCAAATAACTTTTTTCTTATAGGAAGAAGCTAAATTCACAACACAGAATCAAGCAAAATTGTAGCAGTAATACGGCAATCAGATTGTTCTGTTGAAGAATAATAAACTCCCTAAAGGTCTGGTCACGCTTGAAAGCATCATCAATAGAGATGACCAATTGAGAAATGACAAGGCATACATCACAACCAAAGAGGAGAATTATGAAAGGGTTAAAATCTTCAAGGACAAGCTGCTTGCGCTTGGAAAAGTTTGCACATTTCAAGAAAGGCAGGCTTTCATTTTGTTGTGTCAGGAGTTCTCTGATGTCTTTACTTGGGATTACAGCGACTTGAAGGGCTTCGACCCAAGGCTTGCCCAGCACACCATTGAATTAGAAAAAGGTGCTAGGTTAGTCACATAGAAGCAAAGACCTGTCAATCCAATAATTGAGTCCCTCATGCAGAGGGAATTGACCAAATTGATTGAGTCCAAAATTATATTTCCAATCAAGCATTCCTCCTGGCTGGCCAACCTTGTTCTTGTTAGAAAGAAGAATGGGGAGATCAGGTTGTGTGTCAATTTTAGAGACCTTAATAAAGTCTCTTTAAAATATCATTATCCCCTTCCAAGCATGGAGTGGATCCTTCATAAGGTAACAGGTAGCGAACGTTTCTCCCTCCTGGATGGTTATTCAGGGTATAATCAGATTTTAGTGCGAGGTTGTGATCAGCACAAAATAGTGTTCACTACTAAATGGGGAACATTTGCCTACAATAAGATGCCTTTCAGGCTATCTAATGCTGGTGCTACCTTTTAGTGAGCCATGGATATGGCTTTTGGAGGCTTAATGAATAACAACATGCTGGTCTACCTCGATGATGTGACGGCATTCTCCAAGGAAGCGAGCCAACACATAGAGCACCTCAGGAAAATTTTTGAAAGGTGTAGGTAGTTTGGCATCTCTCTTAATCCAAAGAAGTGTGTGTTTTTTGTTTATGAGGAGAAACTCCTAAGCCACATTGTGTCTAAGGAGGGTTTATCTATTGACCCCGAGAGAGTTCGCTCTATCCTGGAGATGTCCCTACCGAAGCACAAGAAAGGCTTAAATAATTTCTTTGGTAGGATAAATTTCATTCAGAGATTCATTCTAAATTTTGTAGAGATAGTCAAGCCACTCACTCCTATGCTGAGGAAAGGTGAGGAATTCAAATGGATAGCTCAAAGGAAAGACAACTTTGAGGCCATCAAGCAGGCCATAACTTGGGCTCCCACTTTGATCAGCCTAGACTTTAGCAAAGACTTCAACCTCTATACTTTCAGCAATGAAGAGGTGATATCTGCCATGCTTACCCAAGATAATGGTGATGACCTCAAATAGCCACTTGCTTTTTTCAGCCAAGAATTAGAGGATTTTGAAGTCAGGTACATGTATGTAGAGAAGCAAGTCCTAGCAGTAGTGTAGAGCCTGAAGAAATTCAGGCATATGTTGTCTAACAACAAGATTCACCTCATGGTCCCACACCCTAGCGTCAAGGATTTCTTGACCAATCGAGACCTGAATGAGCAGAGGGCAGGGTGGATTACCAAAGTGATAGAGTATGACATAGACATTAAGATCACCAAGCTGGTGAGGGGAAGAGGCTTATGCGAATAGCTCGCTATAGACTTAAAGCAAGAGAGGAAAGATAGCTTATTAATTCATGATGTAGACACTACAGAAGAGCCAGCTATCATAAAGGATTGGACGTTCGACATGAGACGTTTCCTTATTACTAGTGAGTGCCCACAGGGTCTTGATAAGACTAGAATAAGGTATTTCAAATTCCAATCTCTCCCTTATGTCTTGGTTGGTGAAGTATCATTTAGGAAGGATCTCTTTGGGGTTATTCTAAGGTGCATTGACCCAAACTAGGCTGATAAGGTACTAGCTAAGTTCCATGATGGGCCAGCAGGCAGTCATTTTGCCCCTAAAACTACGGCAGCAAAGATAATGAGAGATGGCTATTTTTGGCCTACTCTTTTCAAGGACACCCATGCTTGGGTAAGAAAGTGCCAGAAGTGTGCACTTTTTGACAAAAAATAGTGATTGGCTACCATGCCTCTACAGTGCATTCAAGTTGAGTAGCCATTCATGTAGTGGGGCCTAGATTTCATAGGGATGATCAATCCCCCCTCCAGTGTTGGTCACAAATGGGTCCTAACTGCTATGGATTATTTCACCAAGTGGGTGGAGGCCATCGCTCTAAAAGAGGTGAATGAAAGCACAGTCTTGGAGTTCCATGAGGACCAGGTAACAAGATTTGGGGTCCCAGCCACCATAATCTCAGATAATGCCTTGGCTTTTTTGGGAACCAAAACTAGTGAATGGGTGCTGAAGTATGGCATATACCTTAGCACTTCATAAAATTATTATCCATAGGGTAATGGGTTGGCTGAGTCCACCAACAAAAATTTGATCAGAATCATATAGAGGACCATGGAAGAAAATCAGAGGACTTGGCATGCCAAGCTAAAGACAACTCTATGGGCCGACCAAATTACTCCAAAGAGAGCAATCAAAAATTCTCCATATATGCTCATATATGGAAGGGAAGCTAGGCCTCCCATCTCACTTGAACTACCAGCATTAGATCTCACCCACCAGCTATAGTTAGAAGAAGGAACTAACATGGAGATCAGGCTGTGTGAGCTAATGGAGCTCCAAGAGATAAGGGACCGGGCTATGGCTTCTATGACCAGTCACCAACAGCAAGTAAAAAGACACTTTGACAAGAAATATTTGTCAAAATATTTCTCTGAAGGAGACATTATCTTCAAATGGGATGAATACCAAGCTAAGCCTAGAAAGCATGCAAAATTTGATGCACTATGGAGCGGTCCTTACATAATCACTCAGTGCAAGCAGCATAATGCATTCCAACTCTCCAAGTTAGATGGTGAAGAACTACGTATCCCAATTAATGGGATACATCTAAAGCATTGCCACTAAATTTTGGTTCAACTGTACATAGTTTCCCTTTTTTTCTTTCCTATTTTCCCTAAGTGTTGTTGCACAAGTAGTAATTTTCTTAGTCTTGCATGTGTTTTCATTTCCTTAGAGGTAGATCTGCATGACTGGTTCTAAGTTTTAATAGAGTTGTTGATTCTCAAAGTTACTATCTAACTCCATGCCCAATGGATTTTTAAGGTGACTGGTCTTTAAGCATAGTAGGCATGCTTCCCCTGTGAGTCACTATCTGCTGACCAATTTGTGCCCACAGGCCAAAATCATTCAACTTCTTTCTTCACTATTCAAAGATAGTTGTTTCAGGTTGCACAAGTTTAACACCAGTGGTTCTCTACTTGGTTCAACACAATTGGTTCAGTCATTTGATTCAATTGGTTGGTTTATCAGCATTTGTTTTCATCTCCTTCAAAATCCACTGGCCTAGTTCTAGCTCAATTTAATGAAAAGTTCATCAGCTTCAGTTCAAAGGCTCATTGGTGCGCTTGGTTAAACCTTTAAACCATTGAACCATTTTGGTTCAATGGGTTTAATTCAATGGAAAAGTTCAATAGAAAAGTTCATCAGCTTGGTTCATTAGGAAATTAGTGCGCTTGGTTGAACTTTGAACCGTTGAACCTTTTTGGTTTAACAGCTTGGTTCAAAGGGCCCAGTTCAATACTCAGTTTAACGGTATGCCCTTGGTTAAATGGTTCAGTTCAAAGGTTTAGTGCCCTTCTAGAGGGCCAGCACTTCACAGGAAAAGGACCCTGGAAAATGTTCAAAGCTTAGGTTTAAAGTTCAAGTCTTGATCAAAATTGGCTAAGTTTGAAGGAATTCGGGCTGCAAACACTAAGGAAATGAAGTAATGGGCAGACAAAATTTCCATAGACTTTTTGTCCATGGGAAAATGTATGCAGACAAAAGTTCATGGAAATATAGTGAAGCCAAAGGCAGACCCAGGGAAATTATCTATGGATAATTTGTCTATGGGAACTTGAGAGACATTCACGCCAAAACAAGGGACCCACCGAAGGACCCCGAAGGGCAGATGCCCTTGCGAGGGACTTCTGGCCCAAATGTGAAGGGTAGTTTCAAAGGCAAAAGGGGTGCCCGCAGGGAAGGATAATAAGCAAAGGCCGAAAAGGGATCCAATAGTGTTGCGATGGGGATGGTGACATCCCAGAGGATGTCAAGTTTAACGGAGCCAGATAGCCATTGGTTTTCAAGTGGTGACATTTGGGAGGCTGTCAAATTTATGAGGATGAAATATCCATTGGTTTTCAAAGCATGACGGTCACGTGAACATCAAAATGAACAAAGGAAAATGGCCATTTGTCTTCAAAAACAAAGAGAGCACTAACCAACCAGGAGCCCAAAATGCAGTGACTTGCTAAGATGTTTGCCCCAGGGGCTGAATGAGCCAGATAAGACAAAATGGACAAAGCGACATGAAAGGAATGAGTGAGTAGTTGGTCCAACTGGTGCAAATTGAAGAAGTGACTCTAGTAGGTGAAATAGTGCCAGCAAATTGATCATTTGGGATGCAAGCAGCTAGTGAAGCAACCGATTTCTCCATTTGGCATTAAATGAGAAGGCAAACCATGTAAGCCACCTAAAGAGAAATGCAAATTTTGAGTAGACAAAATGAATAGCTCATTAATGTTTTGAGCGACTTGTTTCTTTTCATGAAAGGACACGTATGCCACTTGTAAAAGAAGGAGCACCAAATGGGCCTCTTTGCTTCTCATATATATTGCAAACTTGGTCATTTTTGTAATCATCTCTTCATAATTTTACCAGGCGTAGCCCTGCTAAAATTTCTACCTGAATCAAATAAAGCAATTTTACCTCTTCTTGGATGGATATTCTTTATATGTCTTGAGTATTTGATTTGTGTTCAGTCATTGTCTTTTAATGCTCTCACAAGTTCAAATACCAACACACCAGCTATCTACAAGGTGCCATCTGCAGCTGACAAGAGAAGAGTTCCATTTGGGGTGCAAAAATAGAGGAAGTCATAGTATGTATTTCATAGCATCTTGGTGAGTCCCTGTTCCTATGTTTTCATAAGAACCTCCCTGCCATTTTCTTGCAGCTTGGTCTTTCTACCAAGTCTGACTGTATGTATGTTATTTGTCTGATTTTGAGTGTGGATGTGGGAAGGTTGACTTGTTTTGGTGTATCACCTCCTTAGAGTAGGCTTGTTTTTCCTGCACTCTCCTTTCCCTTTTCATCCCCTGCATTCTATAGTTGTGTGTGTGTGTGTGTGTATATATATATATATACCTATATTTTGCACTTGCTGGAACAAACAATGATACATCAAAGGGAGTTAACCCTTATCTAGAGACTCCCCCCTCCAGATTTGCCAGTCCCACAGGTGAGAGGGGAGTTTCCATGTTGTGAGGAGAAGGCAGGAGTTTGACCTCCTTGTCAAGGGTGCAATTTCCTGTGTCAATAGTAAGTCCATGGATAAGACCAATCTCTCCTCACAAATTACCATAATAAAACATTTTCTTACTACCATTCACCTCATTGGTGTTCCCCTTGTGATTTTCACTATAATACCATGGATAGAATTAGGCCCTCCTCACAAATTACCACATCAAAAATATCTTTTAGATCATTCCTATAGTTGTTTCCACCTCATTGGTGATCCCTTTTTTATTTGTTGTGTAAGACCATGGATAAGACCAAGCCCTCCTCACAAAATATTCCAATACCTAGTTCATACTATAATCAAGTCAAAATAAAATTCCATACTTCAAATTTGAGATAATTTGTGTTAGATTATGATTTACACATAATTTACATACTTCCCATTTTGATTTTAGTATGTTTTATGTTTACTTCATATAAACTTCACTTTTATCTTCCTATTTTCCAATTGCATGTATGTTTACAACAATTTTATTAAATTTTTCATATTTCCATTTATGAATTAGTATGATTAATTTGATTTAAACTTAGATTTTGTTTTTCTTTTCATACTTCCAAACTTGATTTAGTATGATTGATTAACTTTATTGTTTGTTTATTTTTATGCCATTGGTTTTCATGTGTCTTACATTTTATTACAAATCTTCATAGTTCCCAAGATGATATAGTATGAATTTTATTTGTTTTAATCTGGTGAAAATATTTTACATGGTTTGAAAAAAAATTATTACCATTTAATTTACCATTTTTTAGTTTATTGTACTCATTCATATTTTATTTTTACACATTTTCCATCATGATATAGTGTGTATTACATTTGTTTTGGTTAATTATACTTTTTCAAATCTTTTTTGCCTTTATTTTTAACCATTCATGTGTATCACATAATGATAGAAAATTAAAATACATCACATATTTTCCATAGAATATATTAAAAAAATTAAAATACACATGCTTGAAGGAAATATATCCATGTACAACTCATGGGTCAAAGCATAATAGTTTGTCCCACTTTTTAGCATAAAGAGGCCACATACACATTCATCTTCTCCTCAAGATATCTTAAGTTTAGTTCATTGAATTTAATTGATAAATATGCTTTATAATATATATACAAATATGTAGTGCATATATATTTTTCTAATTTTTCTAGAAATCATTAAGTATTTTTTAGGATTTTTTTTTAATTTTTTTTTGGCTGGCTAGTGGAGCATAGTATTATACTCTGACCCTCATAAGATAAATTAACTATCAATATCAATATCAATATCAATATATATATATATATATATATATATATATATATATATATATATATATCAGATGTTTTATAAAATCCAAAGTAAAAAATACAATAGTTATAGATCTAAGGTTGTTTTCCATCCTATCTATCCTATGGCCTAGCCACGTTACCCATCCATGTAGACAACTGACCCCTCTAAATGGTGTGATATAAAGAGGTAATCTAGGATCTCAATCCAAAAACTTGACCCTATAGGTTGGCCACCTAAGCTTGTACCTATCCAAGCTAAATATTATTTTCCATGTGTGCATCTCATTCTTATCCTAAGGCCTACTAAGCCTGAGACTCCCTAGTTCCTACCCCTATTAGTGGACATAACCCATCACTTCATGCTTTTAGTTGTCATGCAACCTCACCCACCACTCTAAATTATCTTGAATGATCTAGTGCATATGGAAAAACATGATCAACCAATGTGGTAGGGTCATACGATGATAGAATCCCATCCAAAATATTGTGATGTACAGCCATAATTAGGGTCCCCATCTGATCTCCTCTACAATAGTAGTATCTAAAAAAATAGAAACCAAATATATATATATATATATATATATATATATATATATATATATATATATATCTTAAATCATTTATATATCATAAATAATGATGCAACTAGTCTTATATATCAAAAACATAAAATAAATTCAAAACATTTCTCACCAATGTCAATATTGCTAACCATAGTCTCATAATCTACTCACCCACTGAGTACCTCCTCTATTAGTTTCCTCTAAACCAATGCAAAATTAGGAGTCACCACCTGATCCCATCATGGCCCCCTCCTTAGTGGCTTATCTATATACTAACTATGTATTGTCACCGTTATAGGATTCCCATGTGTGAAAGCTAGGACCTATATCTCCTCGTATCAATGGTGTCTCCATATTTAATGAGCTTGTGGTGGTAATTATCACCTCTATTGTGATCCCACATCGCTCACATATATATCCATGGCATCATATCCTCCTATATTTTTTGCCTCATACTATCATGCCTGACCAACCCATGGTTTATCTCGCTAGGTACCATGAACCTCCTCTCCCTCTTAGATCTTTAGCATGTCATGCCTAATAACCATTCACTATTGAGGGGGTGATAGATTTGGAAGTCCCAACTATCTAGGTACATGAACCACTGGATGAGGTTCTACTTATGAAGTGTAGTGTCTTGAGATCTATACATGTGTTAAACCTATAGTAACAATGGCCCAACTTAGCCATATAGAAAAAATGTGAGTGTATAGGTGTCATACAACCTATCCTTTTATGATAGTCTACAAAGATATAAAATGGGGCACAAATTTTACTACATGGTCTTACCTCTATTGAATAACTCAAGGTAACCTATCATCGATCATATGGGGAAACCTAGCCAGTTGATACATAAGGAATCTCTCATAAATCCATGTGTTTAGTAGAATGATATGTCCCATTATCTTCTACTTGACCCAAATGATAGAACCTAGATCATATAATGCTCCCTAATCTAAAATAATTTGGCACAAAGCCATCACTTACTTTTCCATCTAGTTTATTACATATTACTCATGATGTCATAAGTTCTATCATGGCCTTCTAAATATCCAAAATGGTTGTAAGATAAATATAAAATAAACTAACACACAATTGAGGATATATATTATTTCATGTCAACCAATTAGATAAGGCTAATTTCTCATCCCTTGAATCTAGTGTATAACAAATGATCAATGTCAAGTCAATAGGAAGTCCAAACAACACATGGATGTCCTTCAAGGTGACCACCACCTTTATAATATCCCATACACCTCCCATCATAAAGTGTTTGACAATCATTCCCATGTTGTTAGGATCATAACAATGAGATCAAACTTAGTGGGATCTATCCCATCTCCATGATGACTCTAAAGCCAAAAGCAACTAGTCAAGATCTATACACGTCCAATAACCTCTCCAATAAATCAAGTACTTAGGATGCATCCACCATGCACCAAAATCTTTGATGTCTCTTAAGAACATCAAACAACAAATAATGTATTAGACCTCAATGTCATAATAAAAAACACATTTTTAAATATTCTCAAAAAAATTACAAATCAACTCTTTCATTAGCTTTTTTGATCAGAATGTATTACATCAGCCTTTGGGTATGTAGTTATCCCATTTTTCCAAACACTATCAACATGTTTAATACTAAATTATCCCTTTTCAAGCTCTAGCATACTAAATCAGCCCTCTAATACATAGTCAACCTCATCTAGTAAATTATATCAACCACATAATATGAAATACATCAACCATAGGGTACTATATCATCTATTTCCCTATTTATAACTAGATCATCCCACTACTACATAGTCAACCACCTTCAGATGATACTATATTGGGCCACTGCTATGTAGTATTCCCCCTAGTTTTTCCTCACTTTATAAACTGAGATGATAGGTTCGACTCTATTCATAGTTTGTGATGACTTTTTTACCATTTACCATAAATGCCTTAGGCATTTATTAGTCTAATCTTTTTCTACCTAGTACCCCATTCTACCCCTAGTCTACCTAAAAAAATCCTAGGGTTAATTTTGGTGTCTATATTTTGCTTACCATCCAATTTTATATACTTAGCTTAATTTCAATTAAAATTTCTTAGAAAATGAAATTAATGCTTCTATTACCTATGTTTCACTTGTTGCAACCTCTATGAATTTTCCACATTGTATTTGTCATCTCCTCACCATGGTCACCCTCTAGGCTCAAACTAAGTATCTCAAAGCACTATATTCTTAGAATAGTAAAATAAAAATTAAATTATTTTTTCACCTTATTTATATTTATTATTCAAAAAAATTTACCTATCAAATTTTTTCGATTTGATTCTATTTTTTTTACCATAACTTTGTTTCTAATATCTCTTTTTCCAAACCACAAGATGTTTTAGAATCTTGACATTATATAGAATCATTTCACATATTACATGTATATTTTGAAGAAAAAAATGATTTTTTGCTAATTTTCACAAGATTGCCTAATGTTCCTTACATTGGACACCTTCACATTTATTTCACTTCATTCCTTTTATCCAGTACTAATTTAAGTAAAGGTATGCATTTTTCAATTCTATCATTTCATTTATCTTATTCACTTCTTACTAAAATTTATTTAGGTTTAGTATTATGTGTTGTTATGTTATTTTCCCAAAGCACTATCCAATGTTGCACTTATGTGACACTTGATGAGCTTAGAGTGGGGCATATGTATACACATAATATTTTCAAACTTTATCAATTAATTGTGATTTATCTCTTTTAGCAATCCATCAATTCTCAATCTCTCTAAGTGAACACCTTAAAGGGTGCATTGGGAAAGGGGTGGGCAGACCATTGGTGATTTGCAAGATTTTTGTCCCCTATATCACCACTTGAAATCTACACAAACATATATTATACACATTCCTAAGATTTTTCACCTCCATTACACACTCATGTAATCAATTCATTACCTTATTCAACCCTTATCTAAGCCAAAAACTCTTTGACATTTATCAAGTAATGTCGATCTGGGTTGACCCTGTACTTCAATTATATTTTCATGTTATGGGGCTTTGTCAACCTTAACTAGCATAGTTTTGGACATAACTTGCTTTTATTAATTAACCATATAGGGTTGCTTAGGGATGACATTATTTGATAAACTTTCAGAAGGGTTTAGGGTTAGATTTAACTATATATAAACATTTTTTTGTCATTTTATAAAAGATAAGAAGAAGAAATTCATATATTGTCCACATGATTATCAACCATTCTACTTGAGGATCATTGCTTAGGGCTTCAATACTACACTTGGAGATATAGATATTATCTTGTGGATAAGTCTTTTGGATGCATAGATAATTTATGTAGCCTAGAGCTTACTTATCCTTGTTATCCTTACATACCACAATAACCTCTTTCAAAGCACCTTGGGAAAGGGATATATTGAGACTTGAGGGGTTCATCTTCAAAGGTAACTATTCCTAACTTTATTCCTCCTTTGTTAAAGTAGACATATTTTCATTTTTTATATTATATGATTCTCTCCCATGTATTAGGCTTTCCTATACATTGGCTTAATTATAGATGTTATATGCATGTTTACTTTCATGTTTATTACCCCCATTTTGTGCCACAAGCTTTGGTGAGCACTAGATTATATTTTACTTTACTTTGTCTTTTACTCTATGAATATGAAAACATAGGACTTAGTTAGGGTTATCACATGGTATTTCTTGACTAGAGGCTTTGGAACCCTCTCTAGTGATATTATTGGGGTAAGGGACCCCTTGGTTAGGTTTAGCACATCCATCTTGGTCATGACCTCAATTGTCTAAATGTACCAACAAGTGAAAGTGTAAGTGTGATTTATCTTTTCCAAGCTAGGATTGATTTGGAGATCAGTTACATTTTCCCTTATATACACTATGTCAATTATAATTATGTATTTTATTAACACTTTTAACCTTATTAAAATCATTATTCCTCTAATTTTTTATTAATCCCAATTAATCAAGTCTAGTTATTCCTCTAATGAGAAAATCCATGGATTTGAATTATCCTATTTTCATATAAATAAAAAATTTAAATATTGGCTCACTCAATATAGCATAATCATACCAAGTGTGCAAGTAATAAATCTTACGAGCTCTTACACCCCTCTTACACACTCTTATTATTACACTCCTATTACACACACAAAGGGTTCATGATTTGAATCTCTTACATTTCTATGACATACTCCACCCATTTTATTCCACACTCCATCTTTATCCTTTATGAGAATGGAGGACTAATCTTAGACCTCTGATCCTCATCCCAATATGGATGGTCCATAATCATTTCCAAATGTATAAGTGAAAGGGTTTACAGACTCCTTCATAATGGTCAATAAAGGTATCAAAGATCTATCAAATATCAATGCCATCATCCAACCATTCTCATTCCAAATACAAGCCAAAGGCAAATCATGTGTAAACAAGGAGAGATTCTAATCATGCAAGGATTATAACATTGATGAAGAATTCTACATATACCAGTTGAGATCCCCTCTTTAGAATAATTTTCAAGAAAGTCTTTAAGGGATGTATAAATATTGTGTTTATCTTCTAATATTACATTTCTTGCTTGATTGTCACATAACTCAACCTAGGGATTAGTCTTGAGAAGTTATGTCTTTAAGTTGTTTTTATTATTTCACTAGTAATTGACAAATATATACTAGATACCTAATCTACTTCTTGAACCACGTGTCAATTTCAATCTGGTATGTCTTGAACCTCATTCTAATTCATTTAGGTTTGTCTTAAACCAAGTTCTAATTTTAATTAAAAATAAGGTCAACTTTGACTGAAGTTAGCTCCAAATCCAAACAATTGGAATTATGCCAAATCAAGTCTCTTTTGGCCAAATCTTATTATTTTGAGTCAATCACATGCTAATTCAAACCACTTATTGTCTTTTCATTAAATTTGTCACCCTTGTCAGTTCAGAATGACGAATTCATTTCATCTATTATTTATTAAATTTAAATCATATCATATCATTCCACCCTTTTTGGGACCAATACCACCATCTTTGGGCTATTTTCATAGACCAATTCTACCCTCTTTATGCTAATTCTATGAGGCCAATTCCACACTCATTCTAAATTAAAGTATTCCACTTGCATGTATCTTTACTTGGGGGAATAATTTATTCCATATTTATCCATGGTGTTTGAAACCACTTTGTATCACACCCTATTCAAACAATTAAAGAAATTCATCATTTTGTGGCTCATAAAAGAGGGAGCTAAACTCTTACCTAACTTTCTTATAGACTGATTTCATACCTTTTTTAAAAAATAGGAAATACACGTGTTGAAGAGTAAACTTGTATACCCACCCCAACATAACCATGTCATCACTTATCAAGTAAGAAGGATGGTTAATTTTTCTCTTATAAGATCATGATTATATTAAAGTCCTCTCTAGTAGCTACTTTATTTGATAATTCCCTATCCACTTGTCTAAAATCTAATCTAATCTTAGAGCTACATCAAATCCAATCATCTCCTCTCCAAGGGCCATCATCTATTTAATAACAAAGTGTGTCCAATTATGATATATATTTTCCCTTCTCAATCACAATCATATACATCCACTTCTAAATCAAGAATTAAGATAAATAACCAATCCTCAACATTTTTTGTTGAATCACCCATATTTGACAAAACCTAAACCATTGATGGTCCATATCTATTTAATGAAGGACCCTTATTTAACATAGGATCCATCTTTTAATAACTCATTATTTAAAAATAATATACCTTTAATCCATGGCCTAAATCTCCCCACTTTAGAAAATTCCTTTGTCTTAAAGCCTTCATTTCTAAGTGAAAAGTGAAAAGGGTACTCATGGACAATACAACTTAGTTGGACATTCTTGTAAACACATTTACATCATAAAAAATTTCCCCTTTACATCCAAGATTATTATCAGCATTAATATCAATAGTAGCATCAGAATCAAGTTCTATTTTTGAACCAATATTAGAACCAAGTTCCATTTGAGAACCAATATCAGATTTAGCATCAGAAGTAGAATCAATGGCAGTCTCAACATCATATTTAGATACCTTTGACTCTGAATTAGGTTCAAAATTATATTAAATTAGTGTATATTACAACATTGGCTATACATTTCTACCATATCCACTTTATTTTGCATCAAATTTAGAATCAACATACCTTAGTAAATGTTATGATATCGACTACACACTCCTTGCAAATTATCTTGAAAAAAATTATGATTCTTCTATGGGTTTTGAGGAAGTTTATTTTGACATTGGCACAAGTTCTCATAGTATCCTTTATGAGAACTATGTTGAATTTTACCCTTTAATTGATATTATGTGCACCTTTAATATTAACTAGCCAATCCATTATATTTCCATTTCACTACCCACAAATGTTGATTAGGATCGACAATATCACAAATTATTGAAATCCTTCCATAGAGACATCTCAATGGCATAATTATTTGGGATCCAAGACAAAATTTAGGTAGAAAAACAATCTCCTAGTGAAACCTTGTTTGAGATGCTAAGGGACAATCAAAGTCTACACTCAACATCTTATAGTGAAACCTTGTTTGAGGTGTTAGACGAAAATCATAATGAAAATTAATAATACTTTAGTGAAACTTTTCTTAAGTTTCTAAGGGAAAATCAAAATGAATTATCAATGACCCTTATTGAAACCTTATTCAAGGTGTTATTTGATAATCCACATCAAAACAATAAATAAGAATTTATTAGTGAAAACCTCTTTAAGGCACCAATAACTAAGCTAATTAGTTATGCATTGCTTAATGAAGATATTATTAAAGTCAATAATATCCCTACCATAACAAAAAATTATGTTTAATCTATAATCATCAATAATATGTGTGACTAAAAATCCCAATATTTGTTTGTCTCCCAGCCATTATGCATTTTATTATGATCCTATTATTCATTCAAGACTATATTCCATTATTCAATTAGATCTTTATTAGAATGCCTATCCTTCTTTACCTTTCCTATCAAAACTATTTTTTCTACAGGCTACAAATATATCTTTTCTAAAAGTTTGGAAGAAGAAAAATCAACATCTAAAAAATATCAAAATAACACCAACGTACTCCAAATCAACCGCAGGTTCTTGATAGAGTAGTTATTTCAAATAAGTATTGGTTAGATAAAAAAAAGGATCACATTATGCATATCATAATCCCTCATTGAGTTGAGATGATAAAAAATCAAAATAATTAAAAAATCAAAATTATAATAGAAACAGAAATAAAAATAATTTGTTATAATGGTGAAAACCATGCTTGTGGTATCTTGGGCAATTATCATGATGAAAACTAGGTTATTGGCATCATGCATAAATAGTTAATTATTTGTAAGTACCTTAACACTTGGTGGAAACCTCACTTGCATTGAAGTCCATTCCATTCTAATAATTTTATATATTTAATTATATTCAACCCAACCCATCTAATTGTGACCATTAATATTCCCCATCTTGACCTTATATAATATTGGAAGATATATTGTGACCTATTTGTAAACATTCTAGTATATTATTTGAATGTCACTTTGATGAATAGATATATTTAATTCTCATGTTATATGGTCCTTTGATACTCTTAGTCATTTCCCTCATTGCCATCCATTATTATCTTGCATTGTCCATTTATCCTTCATTCATTATTATCTTTCACTATAGGAGGAACTATAGTGGCTTGAGATCCATTTGGGCTATGTAGGTATCACTCAATTTTTAGGTTAGCTCAACCACTCTTATTCCATGATCTCACAATTTTTCAATCATTTTAAGCTAAACTCTTGCTATTTTGCGAGTATTTTATGCCATACTTTCATTGTTTTGTGATCAACCACTCTTATTCCATGATCTCACAATTTTTCAATCATTTTAAGCTAAACTCTTGCTATTTTGCGAGTATTTTATGCCATACTTAAATTGAGCATTATGCATCTCTTAATCTTCTATTGAGTTGAGAAGCCCAAAAAACCCAAAACATTTTAAAACAATCCAAATATCCAAAATATTTAATAAGGGGATTAAAATATCCAGATAGATATAAAGACACAAAATCCTAAACATTTAAAAAATGTCTTAAAATCTCCATGAGAGATATAAAGCTACAAAATTCTAGATATTTAAAAAAAGGATTAAAATCTCCATATAAAATACAAAGCCACATAATCCTAAAAATTTTAAAAAGGGATTAAAATCTCCATAAAATATATAAAGCCACAATATGCTAAATATTTTCAAAGGGATTAAGATCTCCATGAGAGATATAAATTCATGATAATTCAAAAACATTTGTCTTGTCCTAAATTCAGTCATTATCCTTGATTTTCATTAAGCTGCTCATTTTAACAACCATTGGGATATGTCCTTCCGAAATCTTCCATACAAGGGCATATTCATTTTTGGTCCCAATCATTTCATCCACCTTAAGATATGTCTTTCCCTTACATGTATCCTTTCTTGGGGAAACCATTTCATTATCATTTTTGAGCCTTCACATGTGGATTTTGAATAAATTAATGACAAGATGCTTTTTGTTTCTTTTTGTTTTCATGTTTGTGTGTTTGCTTATCTACCTATTTATTTTATTTTATTATTCCTTTGGTTTAGTCCATTGTGCTAAAAATATCAACATTATGGTGATTATTATCTTGCACTTATACTTGATTTCTTCCATTGACATACATCAACATTATGATCATGGTTTTTATCATTTGTATGATGTTTCCATTTGTCTATTAGATCGAGAGTCTATCCTTGTGTATAATATGACTAGGTCATCATGGTTTTTTATATAATGATGCATATTGTCACATGTTATATTAAAAACTAAAGTGTTTGAGGTTTATATATGATGTCACACTATATTGGTAGTTTATCCCCTTGAAATATCATTCATTATCTATTGAAATAATTTTGGTCATCTTTGATTGCATTGTATCATTCCATTTTATTTGATCAAGTCAAAAAAATTAAACATTTCAGTTATATGTGCTCATCAACATGCATCTATCAATGATCATGTAGTAACCAATTCATACACATTGATCAATTATTATTCTCATCCAATCTAAGATTATCTATTCTTCATAAAATTATCTTCCAATTTCTCAAAGAACTACATCAACTTGAGGTCCCTATGGTCAATGTAGGCAGTACTCAGTACCAATAATTTTTTGTGGTCAACTTGGCCACCATTTTTAATTTTTATTAACATACATATTATTCCAATACAATAAAAACATTTTTAAACAATTATTGTGTTCTTCCAATCATTTATTTCATCCCTTTGATCATTCTCATGTGCTTGGTTTTTTATGGCTATCAATGCATGAAAACATTAGTTCAACTAGATTAATCGCATCTATGGGTTAGTTTAATTCTTATTCTTATCCATTTTCTAACTTTTGAGGGCTTGTCCAATATTATTTTTTAACCACTCTCTTGGGACATCATTGGTATCCCAAACATCATTTAAGCCTTCCTTGTGGACTCATTTTCATTAAATTAAACAAGATTAAATAAAATGTGAACACATCATTTTTCAATCATTATCAAATCATTTTAACAACTTTTCAATTATTTGAAAAGTAATTATTTCACTTGTGTCTCATAACATCTTCTAAAATAGGGGGAAACTGTGATACTCAATTCTCACGACTCTCATGTCAAATTTACAATTGGAATGATTTATATCACTAACACATGAATCACTGAAACACACAAAGATTGGATATAAACTTACCCCCTCTTTATATATATATATATATATATATATATATATATATATATAACTCACCTTTTCTCCAAGGTTGAGTTAATGTGTGTGTGTGTACAAATATTGGATGGAAACTTACCCCCAACCTTGGAGAAAAGGTGAGTTTCCCCCTATCAATTGAGATTAACTCAACCGTGCAACCCAGTCATACGTATAACCTAGTGAGTGCGAGTAATCCAAGTCAAGTCACACTATAAAATTAGTGAAATGTAAATATTTGATCACTCAATCCTATAAACTTGGTAATATTTAGTGATTCAATCACCTCAACCTTTCCAAAATTTAACCAACCACTACAATATATTGGCTCAATAACGGTCCATAAAATTCCATCTTGGTGTAGGCTAATGTCTGTAAAAGTATTTGAAATCTGAAATTTGTATTGATTTTGCAATTTAAATTTCTCTTTTTCATGGCATATATACCTCATTTATGTCTCAAGATGAAACCTAGGTATAACAATGGTACTAATGTATAGAATGTTGTCACAAGTGTGTGTCTAAATCATATAACTATGTAATTTGGCCAATTATTAAAATTTTCAAGTGTGGAAGACATGTTACCATGACATTACCCTACTATAATCTAAAATTAATAACTGATATAGGTGTGGAGAACATGTTTCCATAACATGCCCCCACTATAATCTAAAAATATTAAACATTGAATAAGTGTGGAAACCATGGTTTTTGGCATGACCCCACTAAAATTTTAAACTATGAAAGTGTAAAATCCATGCCTCTATGACATGCCCCCCTTGAGGTGAGGGTAAATAGAATCTAGTAGTTGCCTTACCTCAAAATGATAAGGTAACTATATAATATGTGAATGTATCATGTAACATATAAGAGTAGCATGTATAGGTAGATATATTAATGAGGTACTTAGTATGTGATCATGTCAAGTCCTAAGATACATGATGTTAATGATGGAAACATCTAGATAATAACATTACAATATCAACAATTAATTGATCACACAAACAAGAGCACTCAAAATCAAATCAAAAGATAATGGTATATAAAGAACTCACACAAGGGGCATGCTTAAATGTTGCATAATCAAAGAGACATGACCTAGTAAAATTTCCATAAAGCAAGAAATCACATATTTAAATGTCAACATACAAAAAACTATGACATATGCAAATCTCATAATAGGCAAACATAAACATGGGGGCAAAAAATAATGGAACATATTCAAATCTTATAACATGCAATACAATGTAAGACACTAAATAATGTGCAACCTATGTGCATTTTTCACTCAATTTTTCTAATTGATACAATTTATTTCATGATATTTATTATCTTTATAACATCTTTACAAGAAACACACAAGGAAGGTATACCAAGCTCAATTGATAAGACCAATTTCGTACCATAAATAAAATAATAATGTGTAGCCTGAGTAGGTATACAAACACTAGTATAGTATGCTCATAAAACATACACTATCTATTGATGCTAATTTATACCATGTTGTTCAACTATATTTTCAAGTATTTTGATAATAATTTTATTTATTTCTTCTACTTATCTATTACCATGTGGGAAATAAGGTGTATAAAAGTCATGTTTGATTTTGTATTTATTGTAAAAGTGTATTAGTATTTTATTTTTGAATGAGGATACATTATTGGTTATTATATCTAAAGGTATTCCAAAAAAAAAATAATGAGGGCCATCAAAAACATGCATATGTCATTCCCTGTGGTGAACTCAAGTAGGATTTCCTCTACCTATTTTGTAAAGTATTTTGTAGTAATGATTAGAAGCTTGTGTCCTCCTATGGACATAGGATATATTTTTCAAATAAAATCAAATCCACACAAAGATAAAGGATATGGTGTGATTATTTACTATAATTCATGAGATGGTGAATGATTTATATTGATTTTTTTTGACATTGTAAACAAAATTTGGCAAGTTCAATACATTATTGTTCCATGGTGGCCAATATTGACCTTGGCATAAAATTTTGTGGGACATAGCCTTGCTACTAAAATTCCCACAAAAATCATTTTCATGAATTTATATAAGTGAAATTTGAGCTTCATCTTTATTTAAACATCAAATTAATTGCCCATCAAAGCCTCTTTCAAATAAATCATTGTTAATAATATCATAATGAAGTGGATCTAATTGTAATTTATTTCTTCGATTCCATTTAAAGTAATCTATTATGTAAAACCAATATGGGAGATTATATATATTAGTATACCATTCTATATTTATAGTGATATAGTAATGGCAAGAATTTCTAAAACATCTACCTTATCTAAAAATATGGAAGGGTTTTCTAACTATCATATGATGAAGTTTATTTGATCATCACTGATATCAAAAGGCATTAAGGATGTGGTACTAATATAGAATCTACATGATAGTTTTTATCATCAAAATTTTCACCTTTGAGGAGGTTTTTCAAATCCTCCTCACTTAAGTAATAGAATGGAGACACCTCTAGGATATGGGTGGCCTAATCATTGAGGTGAATCTCTAGATAGGGTTATCTCCCTTGATGTTATCACCTTGAGCTAATATTAGACCTATTTATTGCAAAGGAAAAGGGTAAGAGAACTAAAAGTAAACTAACTAAGGAGGTGATGCACAAAACTAATTGATTACTACCAACCAACTACATGTGCACATGTATACCATGATACTAATCTCAGCATACACTTATTCCAATCTGAATCTCTTACATCAACATTTTAATGTGGAGGTTAAGATAGATGTTTAGGCTATGAGGACTAATAAAGAGGTATAAAATGACACTAATTAATAGATAAGCACACTCAACCCTTACACTTCACTTGAACACTTCACTTGACTTGTAAGAGAAGATTTCAAATTGCATATAAGTGATAGAATAGGACAATATGTCAAGGAAGACTAAACAAATCACTTAACAAGATCAACTATGGATACATACACACTAAGTACAATCATAAAATGAGGTAAAACCAGCAATTTTATTGATCAAAGGCATACACATGAGCAAGGCTTTGCCATACTCAAGTGGAAGATCCATTCAAACCCATTCAATATTAGTTTTATAAAAAGAAGATAGAAGAAGAGAGAGAGAATATGGTGTGGAAAATCCATCATGACAATTCATTATCAAAATATATATAAAAGACGGGAATATTAAAACCAAGTATATTGAAAATATGTCATCTTCTTTCTTGAACTTCATGATCAATTGTTGATGAGATTCCTTGTGAGGAGTGGCATAGGAGGTTATTTTGGCAGTCTTAAGCTTCTTGAATCTATCTCCTTTTTTTTTATGCTAAACATTTATGTCTATAATGGTATTTATAAGTCCTTAAACTAGTACTTGTCATGGTTAAGCAACTTTTATGCCAACCTTTATCTCTTATATGCCTTTTCATCTAGTAAAACCTGCATTTGAATCTCAAGATTCTCCACATACTCTCTCTTGTCATTAAAACCTAGTTACTCAAGCAAGGTCTATTTTTGTATCATGGAGATCTTCATCTCAATCTTCCACTATATGGAATTCTTGCATTAGGCCAAATATATTTAGTTTAACCCATAGAAATCACCTTACAACTCTACTATCACTTTTGTAACTTGATGAGGTCTAATCTGATCTTTTTTTTTTTTGTTTCATGGCTATAATTCTTTATTAGATGGTGTATTAATACTCTAAAATGTTTTTAACGTGTTTTTTATAGTTTTTAGAGTATGTCCATGCTCTAATTAGTCTTTTCAAGACCTATAATTAGGTCTCCTTGAACTAGCTGATGTAACTATCAACATTTTTGCTCCATATAGTGGCTTGGTGACCTATTTATAACCCTAAAAGGTTTGATAAAGGAGTATAAAATGTCACACCATCTCTATTTAGGCTCATAAGGCCTTTTTATCTAATTTTAGGTCTATACCAACTTTACATACTCCTTAAATGGGTTATAACCTTCTTTTTTATCTATTTTCCATACATTATTCCCTCACACATGTTGAAAATTTACTTATTTAGGTGCCTAGGAGAGGCAAAAACATCATTAAATTAATTAAAAGGCTCTTTTAATCCATTTTGATTAATTAGACAATAAATCTCTTTTGTAGGGTCATTTTTAAGGGTTTAGGTAGGGTTTTAGGCTCTTAGACCCTTAACACTTGTTCATAGACCTAAGGGCATTAATGTCTAAAATATATATATATATATATATATTTTTATTATAAAACCTTATTCAAATTTTCCAATTGTATCAGGGTATCATGCATCTCCTCTGGGATGTTCACACGTGGTGAAAATGTTTTTTGGGCTAGTAGACCTGCAACAAAGGTCATGAGGGAAGAATTTGAGTGAAAATGGGAAAAGAGTTTATTTTTTAATTTTAAAACCTTATTTAGGTATAATATACCTACCTTAACATATTATAATGGTTTACTCTATTTACCAGTTCCTTAGAACCTTTATAGTTTTCACTAGTTTGTGCTTAGGGTTTATGATCAACTTATTGTAGGTGAACCTAATATCTTATTTTGATCCTATTCACTTACCATTATTGGTTATAACATTATTATAAATCTCATATTATATCATCCCAACTCCCATATCATTATAAAATTCACCTTAAAACTAGTACAAGATCTCCATACTTTAAGGTCAAGCCTATAAGAGTATGTAATTAGGCCTTCTAACTGTTACGCTCATTAGAGTGAGCTTTTCCTCAAATTGTTAGATTTTTTAGTAATTTCAATAGGGTAACCAATTTTTACTCTTCTAAATACCCTTTTCAAACCCTTATTCTCTCATCTAACACACAATTTGGTCTCTTCACCACCTAGGCCTATGGTAGACCTATAAGTAGCCATTATCCCTAAATTTACTTTTTTATGTTTTGCTTATGATGAGTTTACTTGAGAAACCATAAAATTATTTCATTGTCTCTCACACTTCATATTATTTTTCAACATTATCTTATTACACCCTCTTACACTTCATATATCTTCAATATTGTAAATCTCTCCTCTAGGCCTGCAACCCTCCTTACACCCTATGTGACTGTGTTGTATGGAGTTTAGAGTTTAGACACCCATTAATGGTCCTCATTGTCATATTATATGTTTATTTATGGTTATATATATGCATGTATTTATATACTAAGTATTTTAAATCCTATACACAACATATAATAAGGTTTATGAGTCACAAATGTCTACTTATAGGTCTATAGACTTGTGGGTAGACAAAACCCATCTTGATTCTGCCTATTAGCATGTTTTGAGTCTTCTATCCTTTATCATACCTCATAAATATCTAATTAAACTATTTATACCATCATTTACCTTCAATTTTCCTTCTTGAATAACTTGTCTCCATTACTATAACCTAAATTGAAAACATATCACCAAGAATTTACTCAAAGAGATCACCTTGGGCGATGACTACAAGATGAGGAAGAGTATGAGTAGAGTGGGGAGTTTATAAGAGATTATATGGGACATTATAATTCATTATAAACTCTCATTATACCTTTGAAGGAATTAAAAAATGTTTTATTTATTGAAACACCTCAAAACTTCACAAAATTGGTCTTTCTCATGCAAACAATGAGAAGGAGGCTCATTTGAGCTAGTGCATGCACATGCATGATATAAATGATATATTTTGGTGACCTATAGATCTCACTTACCCTTATATAACTCTTTCATTTTTTATCTTTTCCCATTGATTTCACAAGTGTAGGCATAAAGACAAAAGTGAGCCAATGGGGATTGAAGTCACTTTTTGACCCATCAAGATCTTAATAATTTCTCATAAAGCTAGGGGATTTTTATTTGAAAACCAATGAAAATAATATAAATATAATTATGTTCCCCTCCTCTATTAAAAAATATTGGTCCTAATTCTCTCTCCTCTTTATGTACTAAATATTTGAAATTTTCCTTTGTGAGCTTGTCAAGAGCTTGATAGGAAAGATAGGACATTTTTTGCTAATATTTGACATTTAAATGTTGTAAAAATCCTTATATAAATTTTAAAATATTATAGGGACATGAAAAAATCAGTTTATTACACTTGTTTGGCTCTCTCTATGTTGTATTTTGCTTTACAATCCTTTGGCAAGTGCCTTCAATGTTGATATTTTAACTTCTTGGGATTTTGTAGGCCCCACCACCACTTTCATATTGTACCTAACTTGTATAAGCATGAATCAAGAGATAAGCACCTTTACATGACTTAAAAACATGTTAAAGACCTAAATAATGCATTTAATCTCTCTCCTATCAAAGACAAAGATTACTTTAACTTTCCCAAAAGAACCTAAAACCTTGCTAAACACAAAATAAAAACCACCCTAAATGACTATTTTAAGGCCCTATATAGATATCAATAAATTTAAAATTATCTAGCTAGCAAGTTTTTTATGAACCTGATCTATGGTAGCCAAATATTTGCTAACATCTTTGGCAACCTCTTAGCGATGCTTGATTACTAAACATGCTAGACCAGTAGCCTAGTCCATCCATTGGGTTATAGAATCACTTTCCCTCAATATCAAACCTAAATTAACCTTTACACTTGACTATAAATACCTTAAAATATATAAAACAATTGATTACCTTCACCAAGATAATAAAACAAGAAACAAACAGATGAAATCAAGACACACGCTTGTGTTATAAATCATTTATGGAAAACAAAGCAAAAAAACACTACCAAAAATGAATAACCTTGAGATATTTTCATCTTGGATAAAAAGAAAAAACCATCTAAATTCTTCCTCCATGAGAAAAGCAATGATGTAGAGCAAGTTGTTCCTTGGACATGATGCTTGGTGGAGTAGTCTTCTTTCTTGCCCACTCATTTGGCACAATCTCATGTGAATTTTTCACATCAAACATGTTTCCAATTAATACATACTCATCTTGTATCCCCAGACTCTTCTCATGATGCTTTTTGATGTTTCAAATCACCTCAAACATGACTACTTCTTGACTCATAAGGGAAACATCATCTTTAGCTTCTTTTGGATCCATGAAATGGTATGTTTGATCTTGAATGAATTTTGGGGGATTCCCACATTATTTTTGAATAAAGAGATCAACCTCCAAAGCATCCTCAATATACCAAATAGGAGGTATAGGCCGTGGAAGATCCTCAATTCATATCTCTAAATAGTTTTACCACATATCATCTTGTAACTCTTCATGTTAATTTTAGAAGGCATGATTCATATGATTTTCATCTTGAGGGCATATCTCCATCACCTTTATATCTATTGGCATGTGATCATGATCTTCATAGTGATTAATTAGAAGATCACCAACCATTATTACCAATTGGCTTTGTTCTTCAAATGTAATTGGTTTATGCTCATTAGAGACCATTTCAATCCTACTCAAGTCTTCATTTTATTTACATAGGATCTCTTCTACATCAAGATCAGTTGTAAATTCTTCATGGAGACTCTTTATGCAAACATTTCCTTGAGATCCTTCCATTGTTAACTCAATCAAATATTATTTACAACAAGGAGGACCAACACTTTTAGTCAAAGTTAAAAATAGACATTTACCTCTTTTAGGATACTTGAGGCATCTTGGAAGGTATCCAAATTCATCTCAATTGTATTTAGCTATTCCAATTCATCAAGAGGCTCCAAGAACTATTTTTCTTGATCATCCATGGTCTCAATGAGATGACTAGTTGATTATGCTAATGTTGTAACCACTTTAATTGGGCTTTGCTCATATTTAAGTGGGTTATCTCCCCCAAATCCTACTACTACGTGATTAATATCACCTTCCCCTTCATTACCAAAGATGGATTTGTTCTTTTATTTACCAAGTGGAGTGCCAATGATGAGTTCTTATTCATGTTCACTTGAATATAATTCTTTATAGCCTTCACTTTTTTCACTTACATCTACAACTTGACCTTTATTAGTCTCAAAGAGAACATGTTCTTACTCAATGGTGATTTTTTCAACCTCAAAAATAAAATTTGGGCTCTCATGATCAATGATATTATCTTTCTTATCTCTCCATTCATCCACTAATCCCTCAAACCTTGATATATTTTTATCTTCAAATTTCTCAACATAGAACTCCTTCATTTGAAAGATCTCTTGAACTGACTTTCATGATGGGAAATTTTTAGGTTCTAGATTAGGGAGGGGTGGGGTTTGACTAGGTTCATTAATTGGCTTTAATTTTGGAATCTCTCTCTTGTTCTGGATGCCCTCTTGGATAGACTTTCATGATGGGAAGGTTTGGGGATCTTGAGGAGAGGTGTATGATGCTTGAATAGGCACTATTTACTTTTTGGATTCAAATTCTTGATCAAAGAATAACTCATCTTTCTTTCCCCATGACTCTACTACTTACTTCCAACTTAGGATCTTATACTTAATATACTCCTCTTGATGGTGTGTTACAACTTGAGGGCTGAGTGAAGGAATTGAAAAACTTATAAACTACCTTGGAGGCTCATCAAATTTTTTATTTTAAATGAGCATAGGAAAAGGTTCATGAGAGAGAGTTGGTTGATATTGGGTAACAATGAGTGACTCATTCATTAATCAATCCTTTTTTGATGTCTTATTGAAAGTTAATCCAAGTAGGAACACCAGAATACTAACTTAGGATTAAAGAGGGTGATTGAGGTTGAAGAAACTTTAATTCTTGTTCTTCCCATATTACTAATATATCATCCATGCACTAGTTTGAATCCTTTATTTCTAGCCTTTCATTGGTTTGTACATAATTATTTTCCCTCTAAAAGGTCACCCACTCACTTCTTATAAACTATAATGAGTTCCTTAACTTTTGAATGAGATTACTAGGGACAACTCAGCTAAACTATATACCTCCATCTACCTTTCTCATCACCATTTCATTCTTATACATCTTCATGAATAGTTGTGAATCTTTTTATTTCTTAGTTTAGACTTGCATATCTATACACTCCTACTTACCCCTTAACTCTTGATTATGATAATCTTGTTAGGATTGATATAAAGGCTAAAAATCTTGGTAAGATTGATGAATAAAGGAAAGAGGATAGAGATCTTGATAGAAAGGTTGATCACATTGATAACAAGGGTCATATGAAAGATAATTAGGGTCATTATAGGGATGGTATGGATCAATATAAGACTAACAAGGTTCATTAAGCAACTAATAAGAACTAATATGCTACTGATAGGGCTCACCAAATCGCATAAAATAGAATTATACTCAAAATTTAGCCATGGAACCTCATGAGAAAGATACAAAACAAAAATTGCTTTCTTATAGGAATACATGGGATACTAAAAATATTTGATTGTGCTTGGAGTCACCATTGGTTTTTATATGCCTTTAAAGGTTGATGCACTAAAGATAACACCAATCATTATTTAATGGATGAAGTCTCTTGGTCCTACCAGGCATGCCAAAATTGTTATCATCAAAATTTGCACCCTTGAGGAGGTTATTCAAGCATCCTCACTTAAGTCTAATCATGGAGACAAATATAGGTTATGTGTAGCCTAATCAATGAAGTTAATCTCTAGATAGGGCTAGCTCCCTTGATGTTATCACCCTAAACTACTACTAGACTTATTTATTATAAAGGAAAAGGGTAAGAGAAATAAAAGTAAACTAATTAACAAGGTGATGCACCAAACTAATTAATCACTACCAACCAACTAACTAAATGTTCACATGTATACCATGAGACTAATTTGAACATACACTACTCCCAATCTAAATCTCTTACATCAGCATTTTAATATGGGGGTTGTGATATATGTTTTGGTTATGAGGACTAATCAAGAGGTCTAAAATAACAATAATGAATAGGTAGCCACACTCAACCCGTGCATTCACTTTAAAACTTCACATGACCTAAAAGACAATCTTTCAAATTGCATATAAGTGTTAGATAGGACAACATGTCAAGGATTACTAAGCAAATCACTTAAAAGATTAACTATCTATATATACACATTAATTACAATCATATAAGGAGGTAAAAATATTATTATTTATCAAAGGCATACAAATGAGTAGGTATTCACCATACTTAGGTGGAGGATCTATTCAATTTCATTAAAGGATTATTTTATAGTAATAACAAAAAAAAGAGAGAAAATTTAGTGTAGAAAATCCATCATGACATTTCATTATCAAAACAATTACAAAAGAGGGGAAGATTGAAAGCAAGTGTATTGAAAATGTGTTATCATCTTCCTTCTTAAACTTCAAGATCAAGTGTTGATGAGACTCCTTATGAGGAGTGGCATAGGAGTTAATTTGATAGTCTTGAGCTTCTTAAATATAAATCCTTTATTGTGAGGCTACAAATTTATGTCAATAATGGTAGGTAAAATTCCTTCAACTAACACTTGGAATGGTTAAGTAACTTATATGCCAACCTTTATCTCTTTTATGCCTCTTCATCAAGTAAAACCTGTATTTGAATCTCGAGCTTCTCCACATACTCTCTCTTGCCATTAGAACCTAGTTAATCAAGGTATAGTTTTATATCATGGATATATTCATCTCAATTTTCCACTCTATGGAATTATTGCATCAAGCCAAGGAGCTTTAGTTTAACCCACAGAAGTCACCTTGCATCTATACTATCACTTTTGCAACTTAATGAGGGTTAATGTAATCTCTTTTTCTTTTTCATGGCTCTAATTCTTTATTGTATGGTGTATATATACTTTCTAATGTTTGTAACATGTTTTTGAGAGTGTTTAGAGGATGTTCATGCTCTAGTTAGCCTTTTTAAGACCTGCATTCAGGTCTCCTTCAACTAGTTGATGTAATAATCACCCTTTTTCATCCATATAGTGGCTTTGTCACCCATTTATCACCATGAGAGGTATGATAAAGGATTATATAAGATCACACCATCTCTTATTATGCTCATAATGCCTTTCTACCTGATTTTAGACCTACACCAACTTTACATGCTCCCTAAATGGGCCTATAACCTTCTTTTATTGCCATTTTTTGTACACTCTTCCCTCACATATGCTAAAAATATACTCCATCATGTGCCTATGAGAGTCATAAAAATAATTAAAGTCATTACAAGTCTCTTTTAATCCATTTTTATCAATTAGACAATCAATCTCTTATGTTAGATCATTCTAGAGGGTTTAGGTAGGGTTTTAGGCACTCAGAACCTTAACAATTATTCATATCCCTAAGGAACTTAAAATATTAAAAAAATTAATATTTTTTAGTATAAAACCTTTTTCACCTTTCCCAACTGGATTAGGATCCCATGCCTCTCCTCCAAGAAGTTCACACGTGATGAAAATGTTTCTTAGGCTAGTAGACTTACAAATATGAGGTCAAGAGGGAAGAATTTGAGTGAAAATGGGAAAAGAGTGTTTGGTTTTGACTTTAAAACCTCATTTAGGTCTAATTCATCCACCCTAACATATTCTAATGTTTTATTTTCTTTCCTAACTCTTTATAGCCTCTGTAGTCTTCACCAACTTGTGTATAAGGTTAATGATCAACTTAGTATAGGTGACCCTAATGTCTTGTTTTGATCCTTTTCACTCACCATACTAGGTTATAACATTCTTATACATATATACCTAGATCATCCCAACTATCCAATATACTTCCTTCCATAAATTCACCTTAAAACTAGTAAAATATCTCCATACTTCAAGGTCAGCCTTTTAAGAGTATGCAATTAGGCCTTCTAACTGTTAGGCTCATTAGAGTGAGATTTTATTTAGAATGTTATAGTTTTTAGTAATTTCAATAGGTTAACCAATTTTTACTCTTCTCACTTCCATTTTTAAACCCATGGTCTCTTATCTAATACATAATTCTGTCTCTTTACCACTTAGGTATGTGGTAGACCTATAAGTATCCATTAGGCATGAATTTACTTTTTTGTGTTTTGCCTATATTGATTGTACTTGAGAAACCATGGAATTATGTCACTCTCTCTCACACTTCATATTATTTTTAAACATTATCCTATTAAACCCTCTTACACTTCATAGATCTTCAAGATTGGAAATCTCTCCTTTAGGACTACATCCCTCTTTGGACCCTATGTGACTATATTACATGGAGTTTGGATATTAGACACCCATAAATGGTCCTCATTATGATATTTCAGGATGTTTAAAGGTTATATATATTATTTTAGGTCTATAATAAGTCTTCTCAGGCCTATACACAATGTAGAATAAGGTTTATGAGTCATAAATGTCCACTTACAAGTCTACAGACCTGTGGGTGGATAAAACCCATCTTAATTCTACCTATTAGCATGTTTTGAGTGATCTATCCTTTCTCATACCTCCTCCCTCTCAAATTCCACTATCTATACCAAAATTTATCTTCAATCTACATTCTTTAATATCTATCTCCATGGCTATAACCTATATTTAAAACATATCATCAAGAATTTTCTCAAAGAGATTACCTTGGGTGATGACTACAAGATGAGGAAGAGTATGAGTAGAGGTGGGATTTCATAAAATATTACATCAGGATTTAAAATGCATTAAAAACTCTCATTATACCTTTAAATGACTTTTAACATGTTTTATTTATTGAAAACACCTCAAAACTTCACAAAATTCATCTTTCTCATGTGAATAGTGAGAGGGAGGCTCATTTATGTTATTGCATGCACATGCATGATGTATATCATGTATTTGAGTACCATGGATATATTTCCCTACCTTGATATCACTCTTTCATGGTTTATCTTCTCCCACTGATTACACAAGTGCAAACATAAAGACAAAAGCAAGCTAATGGGGATTGGAGTCACTTTTTGACCCCTAAAGTTACTGATGATTATTCATATATAAAGGGGATTTAATATATAAACAAATGGAAATAATTTTAGGTTAATAAGGTTCCCCTAATATTGTAAAAAACCTAGGTACCAACTCTCTCTCCTCTTCATGAACCAAATGTTTGAAATTTGCCTTTGTAAGCTTGTCACGAGCTTGATAGGAAAGATTCGGACATTTTTTCCAAAATTAGACCTTAAAATGCTATAAAACTCATGATATAACTTTGAAAATGTTATAGGAACCTGAAAACATAAATTTACTATGCTTATATATCTCTCTATGTTGCATTTTGCTTTACAAGCCTTTGACAAGTGCCTTCAACATTGATATTTCAACTTCATGGGATTTTGTTGGCCCCACCACCACTTTCACATTGTACCTAACTTATATTAGAATTAATCAAGAGAAAAACCCCTTTAAATGACTTAGAAACATGTTAGAGACCTCAAGAATCCATTTAATATCTTTCCTAACAAAGACAAGGATTACCGTAACTTTCCCAAAAGAACCTTAAACTTTGTTGAACACAAAAGGGAGACCACCCTAAATGACTATTTAAAGGCCTTGGATGGCTATCAAAAAATTAAAATGAGCTAACTAGAAATTTTTTTATGAATATGATCTCTTGTAGCCAAAATTTGGATAACAATAGTCACCTTTATGTGGAATACAGTTAACAAAGAACCTATCAAAAGTTTCTTTTAATTTATCCATTGTTTGTTTATATGTGCATAAATTATCCTGTTTGGTTTGGTAATGATTAGTAACTTGATTAAAAACTAATTGATATTCACAAAATACTTGAATATCATTGATATGAATTTATTTTGCTATTGATAATCCAATTATTAGGCCTCATAGTTTGTTATTTTGTTAGTACAAGAGAAGGAAAATATGTAAGAGACTAGCATGTATTCACTTTTGGGGGTGAAAAATTTAATACTTTAATGGCTCATATCCTACAACTAGATCCATAAAAAAACATTTTATATAAATTTTGAGTGATATTATATTCCTTGAATTCATCACATAATGCTTAAGTAATAGGAAAAGGATCAAATAATAGTGTTGCAACTAATTAATTAACCACAACTTGAAATTTTATTGATTTTTTAGATACAAATTCTATAATTTTCATCACCAATTTTTTTATATGGCTTGTTAAGTGGGTTTTATTCATGATTAAATTTAATTTATATTCATGAATTATAACATGAACCTCATTGTTAAGTAAATAGTGTCATAATGTTTATGTCATAAATACCGAAACTAGATGTAATTTTTCCATACCCATATATTTACAATCATAATCAGCAAATTGATGAATGATATAATATATTTCTCACTCTTTATAATCATCATCATATTATGCTAATAGGGTCCCAAGGGCTTCACAAGTGTTAGAGATATAAACAAGTAATGGTCTATCTGGTATAAGAGGCATGAGTACCGATGAGATTGTTATGTATTATTTGATTTTATCAAAAAAAATGATAAATGTCATCCCAACCAAATTTTGTATATTTTTTGAGTAACCATATTAAAATGAATGTATTATCATCTAAATGAGTAATAAAACACCTAATGGCCTAAATTATGCCTTATAAACATCGTAAAAGTTTTAGATTAGTTGGCAGTGGAATCTCAATGATAGTTTTTTAACTTTTTTGGATCAACCTCAATGCCTCACTAATAAATAATGTATCCAAGAATATTTTTTTTAAATACTTTAAAAACACATTTTTTTGGATTTAACCACACATTAAATTTTTGCAAACATTTGAATATATTTCTTAGATCAATAGCATGGTCTTGGAAATTTTTTATTTTGCAAGTAAATCATGAACATTTTTTATTTGATTAGGTAAATCATAGGTTTTACATGGATATTTAAACCAAAAAGTTCAATAAATATAAAATAGATACCAAAAAATATAAAATTGAGAGACAATAACCTCAAGCCAACTGACAGAAAAGGAACTCAATAAAAACACCATGAACACCCCAAGACTAACCTAGATAATAGAAAGCAACACAAGAACAAACCAAACAAAAATTACGTAGAAGACTCCTCAAAGCCTAATTGATCCTCCTTAATTATTGATTCATTCATATCTTTACATTCCTTCAGTTTAGTCTTCTTTATTTTGACCCTAGTGTGATTATTTGGGCCTTCCACATTCTGGTCCTTCTTTGCAATTATCATGGCCTTCATAGCTTGGGTCAATTTTATCATTCTTTATTTTCTCATTGACTTTGGTTTTATTCATTTTCATAATGATTTTTGAGTGAGTGTTAACATTGGTAGAAATATTCCCTTTTTCCTCCTTTACCTTCCTAATTGGCATTTCTTCCATAGCTTGATTTATGCCTTAATCTAGTTTAAGGCTATTCTAGGTTAGCTTTAACTTATAAAATTAAACCTTCATGATGTTCTAATCCTACATTAAACTAACCATTTATTGGCCTAGGTCCTATAATTTATCTTATAATTCTTTTAGGTTCATCTTTTGTCCCTTGGGGAAGTCCCCAATTTGCCTACTAACCTCTTTATTCTTCACTTTAGTAGCCCTCAAGGATCATATTCTAATCCTAGGTTTGGTTATAGTCCCACCATGGGATGGGGTAGTTTATACCTTTCACTTCCATTTTTTGTCCTCCACCTATCTCAATTCAAAATGAGGACTCTCAAGGGGGAAATTAGGTGGGAGATTAAAGGATTATTTGGTTTATTATGTTATATTTAGCTAGTTTTTCAGAGTCTTCCTCCAAATTTCCTTCTTTGATGTTCTTAACTATCTAGACCTCAATCCCCCATAAGGATTCCCCTCTCTTGATGATGAATAATATAAGGCCCTGGTGGATGAGTTCATTAGTGGAATTGGATTGAAAGGATAAAATAACGCTTTCAAGGGACATGAGCAAAAATTAGGGAAGACTAATTTTATGACCCTTGAAATTATTTAAAAGAAGAAAATGGTGGGAGAATATGTGATTAAATTTACCCTCCAAGGCTATATATTTCATTATCTATAAGTATAATTCTAGCTAGTACCTTGGTAAGTTTTCCCTTGGGAAGCCTTTCTTCTCTATTTTTAGGGCAATTTGTGTCTCGAAGAACATCTACATGAGATCCAACCTCTTTCACTTATCTTTGAATTATTTTTTACCTTCACAATACATGCATGTAACCTACCCTATAAATTCCTCCAATACATATATCCTTAAGCCTATAAATCACACCTTACACTAGATCTAGCCGAGGGTAAAATCCTTAGAAATATTATCATTGTGTCCCATAATTCTCATCATAAATTTTATGAGGCCTCCCTTTTGCAATGTATACCACACCTTCATATTGCATTGTGACTTAGTAAAATAGATGGGCTTAATTTTGTCTCTATCTCTACCCATGTCATCAACTTCCTTCTTGGTATAATTATGGTCTAGTATACAGAAACTTAATGAAAATACCCAATGGATACTATCTGCTTGAGATGAGTTGTTATTTATGACACACATTTATTACTAACCTCAAAATGCTTAGATCTTGTGATAAGTGTAATCATAATTACACTTGATGTTGTGAAAATCATGATTAGATATTGGCATTACTCTCACATGTGACCCAGTCCTTTGTCAGACTATAGAAATATTTTGAATCATTATTTATTAGGTGGTAAATTTTAGGTGGTAGGCTATTAGTCCCATGCCATATGACTAAATCTCTATTTATGACTCCCACATTGACCAACCCATACACTAAATACTTACCCTCCTATTAAATATGCCTAATATAAATTTCATTAAAAAAATTGAGGCCTTTTGAATCCTTAATAACTTTCTTGATGGTATAAGATGGGCACACCTTACCTAAGAAGGCATTCAAGATATTTATGGAATCACCCTTAATGTCTATTTTGTTTATCTTTAGATGTGTAACCAGTTGAATACCCTAAACAACTACCTTAGCCTCTACCACATAGTCATTTTGTGATCTTATAGGTCCCACATAAGTAGTGATAAAAAACCCCATGTCATCCCTAATAACCCCACCACCCCTTACCTTACCCAAGTTACCCTTGGAAGTCCCATTTAAATTTAACTTCAACTATCCTCTTTGGGGACAAGACCATTCGGTTAAACTTATATTAAGTTTCTACCCTAGGATTGAGAGTTTGGGAGTATTATTCCATTGGAGGAGGATGGATAGTTTGGCCTCCAAGGTAGTGGTTTTATCATTGGAGATAATATGCTTCCAATCCTTAGAAATAGTAGTACACAATATATGGAAAGTATTTATGAGGTTTCCCTTTTTATTCTCAAAGAGACAAGAATTTATATTTTTTCCACTTTTTTCTAGAAGAAGTAGGTGAGGGATAAGAACCAAAATAAGGATAGGGAAGGTAGTTTCCAAGTTGGTTTCCATTAAAAAATGATATCTAGGATAGAATTGAGTTTGGCCCAGGTAACATTGAAATTATGAAGGAGGTCCAAGTTTTTAGAGACCAAAAATCACTCTAAAAAGAGATGGAAAATTGATTCCTCATTGGATTTATAAAGGATACACCTATTAGGGATTTACATGTCATGCCTTAACATGTTATTGAAAGTCATCATTTTGTCCTGGGCTACTATCCAAAAGAATATGTTGATCTTAGGGATAAATGTTTGATCCATATATCTCTCTAGTAGACCAATTCATCCTCTAATTAAAGATTAACAAGGTAACTAGATTTCATAGTGTAATAATTGATGTCTTCAGCTAACCAAATAATAAAATCATCTTTGGGGAAGATTATTTTATGGATTTGTTGGAGGGTAGAGTTCAAAGGATGGATTAATTGAAGGATTTATTCATTATTTGACCCTAAGGTTAGAGTCTTCCACATTGTGATACCATTTACAGTTGACCAATAAACCTTGACCTAGGATCCCATAATGGCTTTAAGGATTCTAATAATATCATTCTATGGGGTATTAGAAGCTAAATTTGATTAAGAGATCCAAGGGTCATCCTAGAACACAATTTTATCCCCATTCCCAACCTACCATCTACCACCTTTCCATAAGAGACCCTTACTATTCAAGATGGCCTTCAAAAATATAGATCCATCATTAGGTCCTTCCTCCCAGATAAGGTTATCTTCTTTTCTTCCATATAGATACTTTTATTTTATAATCTGGGTCTAATGGTTCTCCTCCTTTATTACTTTTCATTCAAATTTTTATATGAGATCTTGGTTCATTCTTTTGACTCACCTGAGGCCAAGACCCCCATTAGCCTTGGGGATATAAGATTTATCCCATGCTACAACATGGAATTTGATTCTATCTTCTAATCCTATCCATAGGAAACTATGTTGGATTTGTTATATTTTCTTTGTTATTTTATTGGGGATATGGAAAAGAGACATAAAAACACAGGGATGCTTTGGACAGAGTTTTTGAGAAATTGGTTTCTCCCTACCTGGGATATAAGGAGGCCTTTCCACCCTACCATTTTCTTCTGAATTCTATCCACCAATGGATTTTTAAGATTAAATTGCATACTTCCATCAAATAATAATATTATAAAGTAGGAATAAGGGATATTATTGATATTGAAACCCAAAATGACATACAACTTATTTTAGATTTCAATAATGGTGTTAAAAATTAATATGGAAATTTTGCCATAATTTATACATTGTCTTGAAGCTCTCTCATAATCCATGAGGATTTTCTTGAAGGCCTTGGCTTTAGTGACTGAGCTTCTCCTAACAAAAATATGTCATATGTGAACTATTCATGAGTAACAGAGATGGTATTCTAAGTGATTTTAATACCTTTGATGGTCCCTTACTCTCTCAAAACATTTAAGCTTATACCAAGGGTCTCTGCTAGTATGATGAAAAGATAGTGTGATAGGGGATCCCATTGTATGATCCCTCTACTATCCAATAAGAACCCTTTTAGGATACCATTGACTAGGATTGAAAAGATGGGAGTGCAAATGCAACTACATATCAGACCTTTGAAATAAGAATCAAATCTAAACTTAGCTAACACCTTATTTAAGAATCTCCATGAGACCCTATCATAGGATTTGTTCATGTCTAAATTTAGGAACATAACACATAACATGATTGGTATAATTCAAGACTAAGTGTAGACCTTCCTGGATAATTATTATCCTATCATTAGTATGCCTCCTAGAAATGAAGGCTCCTTACTACTCAGTAATAACCTTATTTTAAGGGGGTTGAATCTAAGTGACCAGAGTTTTAGTATAGATCTTGTAGATAGTGGAGAACATGATGATAGGCCTAAAGTCCTTTAATTGGTTTGTTATTAGTTTTTTCATAAATTATAACAAGGAAAGTATCATTGAATTCTTATAATATGGTAACAGCTCTGAAGATTTCATAAATATTAGCTTTAACCTCCATAGGAGTGATGTCCCAAAATTATTTGAATAATATTAGAGGAAATCCATCCAAATAGAAATCTTTATTTCCATCCATGGAAAAAACTACCAATTTGACCTCTTATAAGGATGGGGGCTTGTGAAGATCTAATTTCTCTAATTGAGATATGATCCTATGGATATTCTATAATAATCGATCCTCCAACTAATTATCTACTATTCTAGTTTCCTTTAATAATTCTTAAAGTGG
Organism: Torreya grandis; assembly: GCA_037957365.1. Lineage (NCBI taxonomy): Eukaryota > Viridiplantae > Streptophyta > Pinopsida > Cupressales > Taxaceae > Torreya > Torreya grandis. Next base: position 1,494,382 of record JARHVA010002806.1, on the reverse strand, counting down.
AGGATAATCTTTTCATTGATCTCATCTTCAACTCTACATTTCCTACCATCTTCAAGGATCAACTCAAATATTATGTTTGTGTTCTTATTTATATAAGTAGTGATGAAATAATTTGGTGTTCCTATCCCCTTCCTTTAGCCAGAGGAATCTATATTTTTTTTTTTTTTTAAATGATTCCTCCTTGGATTCAAGGCTTTGGTAAGCATTGAGGATTTCTCCTTTAGAGTTGGCTAGGATTTCATTAGATCCATTGACATGCATATGTTATTATAGATTATTCAACTCCTCCTCCAAGGATTTATTTTGGATAAATATATTACCAAAGACCTCCTTGTTTCATAATTTGAGATTGGTCTTTATGTGATTGATTTTCTTTGCCAAAATGAATATATATAATCCTAAAGTTAGTTCCTTCCACTAGTCCCTAATAGTATCATGGAGGTTAGGGTGGTGTGACAACATACTCTCAAATATATATTTTTAATTCTTAGGTTTGGAGATATTCTAACCCTCAAAGATGAATGGGTTATGATCCGACCCAATATTAGGAAAGGATGATAAGGAAATGAAGTAATGAATATCCCAATTTACAGAAACTAGAAAATGGTCAAATCTTACCTAGATTAATTTCTACCCAAGTCTTCTATTTGACCAAGTGAAGGGGTTACCTTTGAGATCCACATCAACAAGGATAGATCTTGTAATGAAATCATTTAATTTTTCATTCTATCATTGAAGTCTTGGAGACCATATTTATTTTCCATTAGGATTAAATGAGAATTAAAGTTCCCAACAACCAATCATTTCCAACTTCCATAAATCCCCTTAAAAGCTAGTAGTATTGGGCCCCTTATTTCATTAAGTCTTGGATTCATGCTAGCATGACATCCACATTAGTATGAGGGAATCATTTTATGTAATTATGTAATTTTGGAATTTTAGAACTAGCTAGAAGTTGCAGTGCATACCTTGCACTAGTTGATAGGTGGTTAACTAGTTCTTAGATCTTTAGGGCATCTTCTAGAATTAGTGATATGTGGTAGTTGTAGTGTAAACTATGTGAATTTATGGATCTAGTGGGAATGATCACCAAAGTTCTATATCGACACTCAGCATGGACATTTCACCCTAGAAGAGATGATTAATAAGGCTATAAAAGGATCTTAAACCAATTGAAGTAGGGAGATAGATAATCACAACAAAGCTATGGAAAAATGGAGTTACTCTGTATGAATGCATTTGATAGCCAATTGTGATCCATGAAGTTACTTAGGCTTAGTATGGATTCCATGAAGGCTCTATTTGTATATTCCCAAGCTCATTTGTGATCCCATGGGTTATTTAGTATGAATTAAACATATGCTCTACCATGAACTATATGCTCTGTATTGTTTAAAGCTTTGATTAATGATGAAGGTGGTTACCTTCAAACATTATGTGTCTAGTTTATAATCCTTTTGTATTACTAATAATATGTATAGTAAATTTAATGTTGTAGTTTAAATTCAATTATACTAAGTAAATTTCGTGTGTGATTTTGTTTCACATCATTAATGACATCCCTATAAACATTAAACGATGTCAACTATAACTTGTATAAAGACTAAGTATATAGATCATGTGCCAAGTGTTCCTATCCTTGATAAAAGTATGAGCTTATTATGAGTACTTAAAGTGAAAGTAGCCATTTGACCCTTCAAGCACCTACATGATGCTAGGATTAGTTTAACAAAGGCTTGTACCCATATGAATCTAGTATTAATACACTAAAATTCTTGTGCCTATAGGCCACTAGCCATATTCCATGAAAGGCTTGCACCTATGAATTTACTTAAAGCTTTCTTTGAATTGACTAAGTCCCATAAGTGATGTCTTAAACCATGGCACAAATAGCCCAATACGGGCCCCAATTCCTTCTCATTTTTTATTTGGGTGAGTGCATAAGGCATGTGCCTTATGTGAATTGATGTTGGCATAGCCAAGTGTTAAAATGTTGAGCACAAAGGGAATATCCCATGTTTGTGCCTAGTTGTAATAGATCAAGAACCATCTAAGACAACTTTATACACCCTTTTCTACAACATTTTTGGTTAAATTATCAAGACTCATGATAAATTTTATTATAATGGTGTGATAGAATGATGTACCAACTCTCCCTCAAAAATATTAAGCACTGGCTATAATAAGTGAAAGATAGTTTTATGTTGAAGCATCTATCCTATAAAGGATAAAATCAAAGAAAATGGGTTTATAATAACCTATATGATGTTTTGTATGAAATCTTTTTTATGTGAGTTTCTTGAGCATGTGTACTAGTGGTTGGCTACATATTCAACCCACAAGAGAAAAAGATAAGGAAAGTGTTATGAGTGGATAAAGGATCACTTAGAGAATCTTGAGACCCTAGATGTAACTTGGACTAGAGTAGTAGATAAATTGTGGAAAAGAGTGTTTAATATATACATACTTGAGTTCATAGTCTCAACATACTCATACCCTAAAGAAGTAGAGTATTAGTTCTTACATAACCCTAAAAGCAAATTTATGAAGGAATTTGCTGTAAATCTCAACAATCTAATTATGGATTATAGTTTTGAAAGTTTATGGATGGAAGGATAACATCCTTTTGCATATGAGAAATGCAAAGGGGGAAAATGGGATGTGTAGGTGAATTTTAATGGAAGGGGATGATTAAATTAACACCCAAAATATTAGAATATAGACCTATAATAAAAGATGGCATAGATTGATGGAAGATCTTAAACTTGGAAGTGCTAAGAGAACTCATAGTGAGTGGGAAGGGCATGGGGAAGGATCTCTTTAAATAAAGTAGTGTGAGGATGAGAGATATAAGAATCAATGGATCAAGCTCAACACTTGACAGGTGTAGAATTTATAAGGTTTTTATAGGATTTGGTGACTGAAGATATGCTTACTATGCCTACCCCCTTTAAACCTACAATGCATGTTCATGTGATGGATCCCCCACTTTAAGAAAGTATAAAAATAATAATTGACTTTTTTGATGACTTTGATCTTAGACATTTTTTAGACTTGGAGTATAAATTTGTGATTGAATAGATTGTTCCATATAAAAAGGTGAGCGTAACTACCTCTAGAATATTGGATTTTAGCTCACCATAATAGAAATTGAGTGCAAGCATACTAGCTCAGCCAATGTCATCAATGCAAAGTGGTCAATATACCATAGGACATGGTATAACACCATAATTAAGTTGTAAAAAACCATTGACATCAATTGCATCAGTATTAATGATGGGACCAGTGCCTAACCTAGTGGTTAGAGGCATTAGAGTACGGCCACCAAGATAGACACTAGGGGATAAGAGCTCCAAATATTAGTTTCCCCCATAAAAAATATATTATGAAATGTCCATGTACTTTCTAGAGTATCATGTTGTATATAATGTCATAGAACATGTGTTGAAGTGTGAGTTCTAGTGGCACATATGGGGCATAACCCAATCAAAGTGTAAGGATACCTAATTTATGACCACCTTCCTTAATTGCACCTATACCTGGTATAGAAAAATTGATCCCAATTAGGATATGGTTGACTACATTACCTTGAAGGATGCATTTCTAAAGGACTTTGACATTCTAGAGTTTAAATAGCAAAGCATATTCATGCTAAAAGAAATTACCCAATGATTCTCAAAGAGTGTATGCCTATATGATGCAAGATTCAAAACTCCTCTATCAAATATCCCATATGATATTCACCATTATTAGCATGTGCAATGGTTCATTAGAGGGTTGTTCATGCCATTTTGAAGAGTGCTTTCCATGAAGACATTTGCAGACCCTCAAGAAGCACTTAAAGGTGTGCTCTCAAAGCTAAGGTAGTCAAAACCATAGATATGGGGATCAAACTATTTATGGAGGCATAAATTGCATCTATGGATTCACAACTCCAAAATATTATCGTTAAATCTTCACACAATGCTCAAAGTGGACTATGGTGCACTGATTATGAAGTAGAAGGCCATAATCAAAATAACTACCCATGAAGAAATGTGCATACCTTACTTATAATCTACAAATGCTATTACGAGGTGTATGACTTCCATAACTTTCCTTTGTTACAATGTGTTATCCAAGTCAACACCACCATATATTATTAGTTGTGTGATGTCTACACACATACCACTTTTGATTATTAGGTGATTGATGAAGTTTATGAGAACATGAAAATAATAACTGATAAGCCACCACAGTAGTCAAAGGGTAGGATAAACAAGGAAATGAAGGCTATGATCAACATAACATAGGATTTAGAATGTAATAAGGTTTTAGAGGGAGAGGTGGAGGATGAGGTGGTAGAAGGTTCCCACCACACTCATGTTATAAGTGTGGCTCAACAAAGCATTATTAGCATGACTACCCTACACATTTCACATGTGGGTCTTATCAAGGGTCCTATAGGGTCAAATAATGCCTTAAATTGTACAAAAATTTGACCCAAGGTAGGCCTAGAATAAACAAAATCATAAGAATGATTAGGCATGAGTTGAAAATGGAAAAATAAACCTCAAAGGTGAAAATAACTTGCATAGAGATAGTCAAGGTGTAGGTGACTACTCATAGTGGATTATTTGCTCAACTTCCAATTGTACCAATACTTGAATTATGCTTAAAATATGGGGATATGGGTCAAACTAAGCACATAACATGGCCTAAACCCAAAGTTTTTCCTTACCAAAACCCAACAAATTAAAAATATGTATTATATAATTCTATGAGTGTAATACAAAACCTTCAAGGGGAGCTCTAATTATCATGAGACTTAGAAGCATAGGCTTATGCCTCTCAAAAAATCAAGATAACTAGGAAGTTGAGATACAAGAATTAACTAAGATGTTGTACCTCTTACAAATAGAGGGAATGAGAAGTTTGACATACACAAAATGTAAAGTACAACCAAGAAATCTTGGTGAATGCCACTATTTATGGATGGTCTATTTTTTAGGTCCTTTTAGACATAGGCATCAAGGTCAATATCTTGACCAAGAACACCTAGGAGAAAATGGGTAGGCCAGCCTTGAGGCCTTGTTCTCATGTACACTCCATGGCTAATAAGACCCAAACACAGCTGATCATAATTCTTGAAATTGTAGTTGTAGATATCATGGGCATTGAATTCCATGTTGAATTTAAAGTAATCAAGTTAGTATAGTAGGATAACTACCTAGTGCTTCTAAGAAGGCCATGGTGTTATGAAAATAATGTAGATATGTGCTTTAAAAGGTGTTACATGACATTTGAAAATGGAAAAGAGAGGGTAGTTATAGCCCTCTCAAATGACCAAGGTCCCCCTATGTTGAGAGAGTGGACATTGAGGATGAGATTAACCACATATATAACATCACAGCACAAATCACCAAGACTCTAGACCCAAATGATCAAGGAGTTATCTCTTGGGAAGATGGACAGTCAACCTCAAACACCACTAATGTTGCTTTTGACTGATGGGTGAAGAAAGCATAAGAGACCACTGGTCAAAGGTGTCACTTAATGTATATTAAGGCACTAAAACAAGTAAATATAAGTTGGTTCTATATTTATTTCACTTTTAAAATGTGGGTTCCTTGCACCAAGAAAGGGGGAAAGAGAGTATTTCACCTTAGTAAGGGCAAATGTGCAATGCTCCAAAGATATGAAGGGAGTAATCTAGTAGAATACTATTTTCATGACCTTGAGTCCTGCATCCCAAAAGAAGTGGATATAATGGGCACACTAATGTATATATTAAAGATCATTACCACACATTGGTGGTTAGCATAAAAGCCTAGCTTGCCAACTTGGAAAGATGTGAAGGCAAAAATTTGCACTAGATCTGAAAAGAGTAATGAGAACCTAAACATCTACGCCTACTCTGGTGACTTTGACCCTATATTTCATGTGCACCTTTGCAAAAAACATGGACTATCTATGATAAAAATGCCCCAAGAAATCTATGGTTACATACCTTCTATAGGACCTTGACGACTTAGGTGTGGGCATGGTACATTGTCAATAATATGCACTATGAGACAGCCATTTTTGATTCTCTTGAGTAGTTTATTCACACCTAATCATTTTCTTCATAAAACTTATAATTCATCGAGCCATTACAAACAATTCAAAGGTTAATATTTAAGGACATTGCAAAATTGGAGGAGTGCCTAAAAGACATGTTTAGTGAAAAAAGGGTTAGTGCTCCCCACTTTCTTCAAAGAGAAAAATATTAATAGTGACTTTAGTGATGAAGATGATGAAACATAGAAGGTGCAAAAATGGAAGAATTTTATAGGCAAAATAAAGTTAGTGTGCCAAGTTAAGGATAGTACCCCAAAATAAGAAGACCCTACTCACTTTTAGATAAAAACATCTGAGGGTAGCAAACAAGTCAAGGATTTTCACCAGGAAAAGAATGAACCCTATCATGTACCACTAAAAACTACAAAGTTAGATATCAATTTATAAGGGGAAATAAATATCACCACTCTGTGTGCCTATTAGTCTTACATAGTGTTGATGTGTATTGTTGATCTCCTAAAGGAATTCCAAGATTTGTTATCTCAGCACTATAGAGATATGAAAGTCACACACCCATCCCTCAAGAAGATGAGTATCAATCTATTCGATGGCACAATACCTATCAATAAGAGACCTTACAAGATGAACCCTAATATTTGTGCGAAGGTCAAGACAAAGATTGACATCATGTTAGTTATGGGCATCATCTACCCTGTATAAGAATCTAAATGAGTTAGCCCCATGGTTATTAGAATCAATAAGGATGAGTGCATCAAAATTTGTGTTGACTATAGATTTTTTAATCCCACCTACATGATTGACCCATTTTCAACTCCATTCACCAAAAAAGTCTTGGATGGTGTCGTAGGTTACAAGATATACAGTTTTATTGATGGGTCCTCAGGATACCATCAAGTCCAGATCAAAGAGGAGGACAATCCTAAAACTACCTTTATAACATAATGGGGTTGTTTCACATATAATGTGATTCCCTTTAGACTTAAAAATGCACCATCCATATTCTCATGATGGTGATCACCACTTTCAAATATTTCATTCACAAATTTCTCCAAGTATACTTCGATTATTGGACTATGTATGGGTTAGTAAAGGATAACTATGAAAACTTGTGTCTTATGTTTGAAAGGTTCAGGTAATTGAAAATATCTTTAAACCTCAAAAATTGTGTTTTCCTAACACCATTTGGCACTTTACTTGGGTACATCATCTACAAGGATGGTCTGCTCATTGATCCAGCAAAGATTTAAATCATCCTTCATCTCTAGACCCCATTAATGCAAAAATATGTTTACACCTTCCTTGGACATTACATGTACTATAGGAAGTTCATAAGGAACTATGCAAATATTTTAATTCCATTATAATATCTCTTGAAAAAGGATATCCCATTCTATTATGGCATAGTGTAAGAAGATGCATTTGAGACCTTAAAGCTCAAACTAGTAAGCACATTGATATTGTAATTTCTTGACTATATGACTCATTTTCATGTCCATATCAATGCATCTGGTATTATTATTAGCACCATTTTGGCATAATAAGGTGAATTCAAAATGGATCATCACATTTCATTCACAAGCAAAAAACTAAGGCAAAGCAGAACTACACCACAACTAAGCATGAGGTGCTTGCCATGGTCTATGCCCTGCATAAGTTTTGATAATATTTTTTGGCAACCCCCTTCATATTATTCACTAATCATAAGGAATTTAATTACCTGTTGATAAAACCTATTCTCCATGGATGAATTTATTTATGGATTATTTTGTTTCAATAATTCTAGATATTTGTTGTAGTAAAACTTGAAATATAAAACTTCAGCCTAGACCATCTATCTTGCATCAACTCTAGTGATGTGATAGTGTTTATTAAAGATGATATGCCTAATGTATAACTTTATAGGTTCTATCACATCCTATAATAATTGGTAGAGATCACTATATTTTTGACATTTGGATATGTGCCCTAGACCATGATGATTAAGGAAAAGTAGCTCATAGTTCATGCCACCCCTTTTCAACTGAACTATACAAGTTGATCTATGATGAGGTCCTATGTTGATGTATCCTAGAGCATGAATGGGATTAACTCTTATAATAAGTGCATGAGGGGATTTTTTAATTCCATTACATTAGAGATGCTACAATGCATAAGGTCTTACAATCAATATTATGGTGTCCAACTTTATTCTAGGATGAAAAATAATGCACCAAAGCATGTGACATCTACCAATGCATGGGAAAACCAAACTATTAGGATGAGATGCCTCTCATCCCCATCCTTTCCTATGTGCCATTTGAAAAATGGTCTATTAATTTTTTTAAGCCTATTACTCCTACCACAAGGCACACAAGCACATGATATATTTTGGATGCCACATATTACTTCACCAAGTGGGCTGAAGCAACCCTAACCAAATATTGTAAAACTACCATCATAATAAGTTTTATCTATGAGAATATCATTAGTCATTATATATGCTCACTTAGCTTGAATAAAGATCATGGTGTGCACTTCATCAATGAATTTTTCTAGATCTTATTGATTAAATATATGGTGGTGCATAATAAAATGACACCATACCATCCCCAATCAAATAGCATTGTTGAGGCATTCAATAAGATATTGGGAACATGCCTCACAAATATATATGATGTTGGTCACAAAGATTGGGATGATCATGTGTCAACAATATTATAGGCCTATCACATTATGTATAAGTTCTTGAACAAGGCTATACCATTTCAAATGGTGTTTGACATCAAGGCCATTTTACCTATGGAATTTTTAGTGCCCTCATTTCACATAGTACGTATTGGTTGATTGGATGACCAAGAGTGTTTGAGTGCATACCTAGAATATTTTGAGCATTTGCATGAGAAATGTGCCCAAGCAAGATGGAGCTAGCAAATAGAAAAAAAGCATGCCAAAAGCTATGGCATGATAAGCACATCAAACATAACTTTTTTATCAAAGGTGCACTAGTCTTGTTATATGACTCAAAGTACATCAAGTACCTAGGAAAACTATAGATTAGGTGGATGGGACATTATGTCATCCATAGTATACTGGAGACTGGTGCATGCACATTTCACACATTGATGGGTGAAAGGCTCCATAGGAATTTAAATGAAAATAGATTAAATCCCTATAGTCACTAAGATGGTGCTTGCACCATCAGACACTAATTTCCTAGTCATAAGTCAATTATTTTGTGTTAACCACAATAAAATTTGGTGTAAGCCAAATCTTTCCTTATGTTTTTCCATTATGTGGAGAGAATGAGCATGACATTTTTATACTTGTATAAGAAATTTTTTGGCACTTACACACAAAAATCTAGTTAGGTGAGTCAATAACGGACGTTCACTAAGCACCTGAGGCTAGACACCTAAGTTTTTGGGCATGTGAAGTTTGTCAGATTCAAAAATCTATGAGTACAAGTTGATAAAAGGAAAGCACAAAAGATGATCATATACGATAAATTGAGAGAGAATGAATCATTGGAGGACCAACATAAGGATTTATATGGGGTAGGGAAGGTTTCAATAAGAGATAGGAAAGCATATATAAATTGACCAAGAAAGAGAGGCATGATTTTAAGGAAGCACAACATAAAGAAGAGATAGAATCAAGGAGGTTGAATTGCATGCATGTGAATAATTATGCCTAGGTTACCATAATAAGGTTAAAGGTCACACCAAGGTGAACAAATTATAAGAAAAATATCATCGAGATCACTAGCACCCACCCAATGGTCAGCGGGAAGTGACCATTTAAATCACATGTCACTTCACTGAATAAACCATTATAAAAATTAATGTTGTGATGGTGGAAGCATTAAGATCTAAAATAAATGAGGATTTGGTGGTGGAATTTAATATATTTCATAGGTTTAGTATAAAGGGATGAATGGTAGACTTGAATAGGTTACAAACCTTTGTGAGAATTCAAACCAAATGATAGAATTGAATAGATCCAAAGCCCATCAAATTATAAAATGCTACCACAGTGAAAACTAGAGCACCCACTACCCCCCAAGTGAGAATGGTTAAACCATGGTAAGATTAAATTATGTTTTGAATTGAATAGGAGGTGACTAGAGAAGAATTAATATAGAAACAGAGCAGTATAAGTTCTAAAAAATGATGAGGCCACCATTAACAGTTCATAAATCTTGAGATCCAAATACATAATCATAGTTATAATGACTATGAAGAAGCACCAAGAAAATTAAGGGCTTTGGAAAGATCAATCAAATATGCTTTAATAGTGACCAATTTAGAATGGGTAAGAAAAGGTTAAGTACATGTCTACTATAGGTACAGAAGGATGCACAAAAAACATAGATAGTGAAAGAAGTAACCACTATGAAATGGGAGGCACAACTAGTAGAAGGCATAAACATCATGGTAATAGACATAGAAGCAAGTGTAAATCTTGCTTATAGAGAGATAAAATTCCCCCTAAAGGTCATGGTGTGGGAAAAGTGGGTGTCTTTTTCACACATGTGTAAATTTAGGGATTATAACCATCAAACAAGGAGCAATGTTCAAGATCTAAACCAAGACTATATGGTTGACACAGGAAAGAAGACTAAGGTGGGTGTTGTCCTCTTAGATATATCCATCAGAGACAAATTGGCAAAAACCAGTGCAACCCAACTATTTGATCTTCCAAACTTTGGTTAGCCAGAGGAATTGATGTAATTCTTCCTCTTATACATACATGGTGACCATTTATACTTCACAAGATGGTGCATGAGGATCTAGTGTACCTCATTAGTAATATCATGGGGCTTCCAGGCACAAGGGTATACATCCATCAAATTATGGAGTATGAAGTGGAAGTTGAGAGGGTCATGAATCTCTTAGGCTACAAAAAGTTAGGGTTCATGATCTTGATCAAAGATATCCAGGACCCTAGAATGAGGGTGGTGATGCACCTAGTAAGCTGTAAGCTATGACCTGGTGGATGGTGGTCTGACATTAGCAAAACCTTCTTATGTATCACCCATCACATGGTACAAGGGGTAAAATTAAACATATAAAAAATCATTGTTGAAGAGATTTTTAATAATGTAAAGGAGTGCCACAAAGCATGAAAAACCTTTAAGTGGGGGTATATGTTGATATTAATAGTAATGGAGGAGATAGGTGTGTTGGACAATGATGATGACAACCTTGGGTGTTCCCACCGCACCATGAATCCCCTATAATGAAGTATCAAGACTTCATTTGTCTACCTAGCTTCTCATAAAATTATAATAAAAGGGTACAAAGGTAGTGCAATAGACACATTGAATCCTTTAATATTGAATGATACATCCCTCAAGAGCTTCCCCAATATTTAGTGGGAATGGAAAACCTTTTTCATAATGCATCATTTATGTTTAGTGTACCTAGTTATCATGAATGGAAACTTGTCTAGATGGTTCAAGTGTCCTTATGCATTTTTTTCCAAGTGTTTCATGATAGTGCTAAGGAGGATTCCTAATGTGCAATAGTTGGAGATCCTAGTCAAGACCATTTATCAAGACAATATTAGGTTGGGGTGCCAATTTGTGCACCTTGTATCCAAGGTCAACAAGGATGAGGAGGATGACTTTGATAAGATGGACCTTCATCCCTTCTAGAGAAAAATAATAAATGGGTGCATCTTCAACCACTACTATGAAATAAATCTATGCAAGAAGGATAGTGATGCAGGAAAAGATGATGATCATCCCCTCCTAGTTAGTGATGAAGGTAAGGTTTCACCAAAAATGTAGGAGAAGACTCTCTAAAATAAATGAAGAGAGCAACTTGAAGAGATCATGGAGCACATTAATTTGAAGATTGTCTCTAGAGAATAAATTACACCTCCAACTCCTAAGAAGCATGAAACCTTCATGCCATAGAATGCTTCCTTCAGTAGGAAGCATAAGAAGAAGAATACTAAGGGGATCATTGCATTCCCTACTATAACTTTGGTAGATATGTAAAAAAGGTAACCCTCATGCCTAGAATGGAGGATACTGAAGAAGAAAGAGTAGGGACATGTATCCTATAGGTAGAAGAAGAAGAGAAGGAGTTAAGTGTCAAGAATGTACAAGAATCCCTAAAAATTTGCATGACCATCATGATTGAATAAGTAGAGGATTCAATAATCCCCTCATAAAGTGAATAAACCTCCACACTACCTCTAAAAATAGAAGAGGAGAAGAGAAGGGTTTGGAATAAAATGGGCTTAAGCGAGGAGGACGTTGAGAAGGCACTAGCATTTAAAGAAAAACACAAACTTGTTAAAGAAAAAAAGTAGCCAAGGTAGAGAAAAAGGCCATAAAGGTTCCCAAAAGCACAGGACCAACTATTAAAGTAATCAGGCAAGTACCAAGTGCCCCCACCAAAAAAGTAGAATAAGTTGCACAAGAGGTGTGCCCAAGTAGTGAATGGTTGCCTCAACAAAAAGAAGGTGATTTTAGTGCCTTAGAAAAACAAATAGAGATAGAAGAGGAAACCTAGCAGCAAAAAATTGATGTTGGCACAAAAGGAATCTACCTAGAGGTGAGTATTTAGAAACCTCAAAGGAAGAAGTGGATGAAATGGAAAATTTTGAGAAAGAAAACCCTAAGGATCAAATAGGTGAATCCTGAGGAAAGTATCAAAGAGAGCGATGGTGCCAGTGAAGATGAAGAAGAATAAATAGAAATGATTGTCATTAAGAAAGATGATAAGGATTTGAGAATAAAGGATAAGGCATAGAAGGGATGGGTGTATGAAGATCTTTATATGTTTGACACTATTCCCCCCAAGCTACCACAACTAGGATGTGCAAACAACTCTCATTTGTGGTCAATCACTATATGGATGAGCCTCATTTTGAGGCACCTATAAAGGATATTTAGAGCCTAAAAGAGCCTAAGGAGGGGCATGACTCCCTCCTTATAAACCCTCACACCATGAACCCAGTCTGATCTAGGAAGACACTAATCAGAATGTCAATTAAAGTTATGCATTGGAACATCATCAATGATGACAGGGTAAGAAAATGGAAAAATCTCCATAAAGAATCTGAAGATAAAGTATAGGCCACTAAATTCAATATGTAGTAGCTTTGTGAGTATATAGATATGGTTGAACCATCCCTTCTAGTCAGCATTGATACATAGAACCTTTCAAATGTTGACAAAATCTATGTACTAGTAGAACAAATGCTCCCAAGGTTAAAACCCAAAATGGCGCAAGAACAAAAACAAAAAGAAGAATAAGATCCATACATAATGCTACAAAAGGAGTTAGTTGGTAAGTTTGAATAGGTAGTGTTATCACTTTGGAGTGCACCTTGATTGAAGATGTGCAAGCACACCTTCTCTCTAGTTGATACAATGGGAACTTCTTAGAGTATGAGTGACTATTTGATAAGAAGAACCTCTAGAGAGGGTTGGTTCCCTTTTGATTTATCGATTATATCTAAACTACTATGATTTTTTGGGTGAAAAAGGGAAAGAAAATCCTAATTAAAGGGAGGTGATACAACTAAATTTTCTAAATCCTTTGAAGTTACTAAAATTAATGCACACATATAATCAATGGAATTTATATTTCTATCCTTAAGCAAAAATGTTTTAGATGAAGGGTTGAAAACCTCTTCAAATGACCTAGAAAAGGGTGAGATAGAGAGAGATAGGTGAGGAAGGGATCTGCAAAAAGGAGATAAATCTCACTTATACACTAATGCACAATCAAATACACACAATCTTCTATCAAAACTCAGATTCAAAACAAAAACTTCTTTATTGATAAATGGTCCAGCTTACAATTTCTCTCTTAGCTTCAGGATTTTTTTCAAAAAATGGATTGATTAAGCCAATAAATATGATTCAAACCTAAAACAGCCCTAAGTGGAGTTAAAAAAGGGAAAGGGTTAGTCTTGGTTGACTAAATCAAGACCTAACACCTTTTTCAATGTTTAAAATATTCAATAAAATCTTTTCCCTTTACAAAATTTGCATGCTTCTCAACTTTGGCATAGGAATTTAGTGGTGGGGCCAAGTTTGAAAGATTAGTATTTAAATAAACATTAAAATCTCCAAACTCAAATTGCCTACATGAGTCCAAAGTTGGCATAGAAGTTTGGAGGTGGGCCCAAGTTTGACAATTCAAATACTCTTGCATGGAATGATATGCCACACTTCAAACATAAACTCCACTTAAGGTGCTTGAGAGTTAAGTTGGAAAAAAAGAACATCCCCCTTTGCATGAAAAAAATGCCAAGACTTAAATTTAGAAATCCATTTAAATCTTAGTGAGTGACAAGTATATGTAATCTCCATGAAATAGCAGAAAGATGGTGGTGAAACACAAATGAACTCCCTGAACAGTCTTTCAACACCAATTCAAACTTGGTTACTTGATCAATTAAGTCAAATTGACTAGTTAAGCCAAATAAGTCTATTTTACAAACTTGGACACCATGAAACCTGAAAAAGAAGCCATTAAACCTTTAAAAATAACAAATTACACCTGAAAAATAATTTTTCATCATCAAAATTATGATTTTGATGAGAAAAACTTTGCTAATTAGTCAACATGCTTGACTAGGCCAATTTTGCACAAATTTCAAGCAAATTGGTCATTTTTATTGAGCTGATAGGAGAACCTCAAGGATTATTTATGATAAAATGAATATTTTAAGATGAATAACAAGTTCCAATCTTTTATCTCCAATGATTATATTATATTAAATTTCCCTATACTTCAATCTACATGCTTTTTTCCACACAAAATGTTATTTCCAACCTCAACTATATAGATACATACATAAAAAACACATTTATGGAATCCTCTCATAGTTTACTAGACGTTTGAAATTTTTTTGGGTTGATTCATGATGATTTTATTGCAATAAAATCCATTTTTCTCAAAACTAGTTTTTAAGGTGCTTAGGAAGGTTCTAAAGCTAAAAATTCAAACTAATAATCCATGAGGTACAGATATCCAAATCATAAAAAAATTAAATTTATGTATATAATGTTTACCCCTATAACATCCCTAAAAATATTAGATTCCCATGCAAAATATATGAAAAGTTACCATGTGAATGAAGTTTACCTACAGGGAATTGACTGCATTATGAGTTGCCTATGCTCTTAGTGATTTTTCATAAATATCATCCACTCAACTGATCTCAATTTTTAAAGAATTAAAATTTAATATGGTTACTCAAAACATACTATGATATTTCATCCTAACTCCACATGTGATGAACAAAATGAGCATCTAAAAAGGTGGCTTAGAAGGGTGCCTAGAACTACAAAAAGTGAAAAACTTCACCAAGATTAAAATAACTCCTCTAAAGCTTCAAAAATCCTTAAAAAATCATTATATGACCTTCGCCATGTTACAAAAACACTCTAAAGGTCATTTTTCTTGAAATGTCCAAAAATGTCTTTTTGGTCTAAGTACCTATTTGCTTGCAAAATACTATGTGAAGATGGTTTGCATAAAATTTCGAGTTTTTACACTCTATATAGGTATTATATTATTTTAAAATATCATTTCATGCTTATCAATCCTTTACTTATCACTAAAAGCTTCTAAAGCACTCTGGGATGAAGCATGCTCTAATAGTGATATTAAACGAACAGGGTGAGGTCTGAGACAAAATAGTGATTAAGTTCACTTTTAAAATGGATATTGAATTTTTTATGATTGTTACCAAAATAATTATGACATTTTTTAAAAAACTTGGTGTCTTAAATCCACCTATAGCTCCTAGAATCTTCAATTTTATCTAAATTTTGACCTCTGTGCATGGACTATCTATATTTTTTGACTAAGTTTTCATGTTTTATAAGTGTTTTCATGATTTTTTTAGGCTATAAATTTCAAAATAATCTTAATTAATCTCAATAATCCCTTAAAAAGTTTTAAAAACTCCTCTACCCCTACTTGAAGCACATCATGACCTTCAACCAATGCAATTAGGCTTAGTAAATGACTACACTTTTGCTTTCAAGTGGATGTTGACGTAGTTTTAAAACATTCTCAATATTTATTACATCTTAAAAAATTTATTTAAAACCATTTATACCAAAAATATCTCTCCACACATCTTCTTCAAAGCAAAATTGACTAGCTCAAGCTTTTAAGCCTCTAAACTACCAAAAGTTTATACAATGGCATGTGTACTCTGCCTGGAGATGCATAACTGTAGGTAGTGGTGAATTATTAGTTTGATATAAATCCTCTTTATATTTATCAATCTCCATAAATTTTTCATATGACCCTATATAGCATACCATTGTATCTTTCATCTATTACATACAACCCTAAAGGTATGGTTGAGTATTAGGGCTATAGGTGAACAATGCTAGGTGAACCTGACTATATCCATTCCCTTGAGAAACCCTTCATTCTCTCCAAGTTATTTTAAATCATCACTATTCATTTGACATAATTTCTTGAGACAAGAAACCCTTCACTAGACCATTGCATTAGAAAATCACCTACTTTGATGACTACAGGCCTACATTTAGCATAGTTGTAAGTCACTTAATCTATTTATAGCTCTTAAAGCCTGACTTGTAATTTACTTTACTCCATTAATATTTATGAGGATCAACTAAGTTTATGGTTCTTTAATCCCTCATTATCTTTCATTTCACAGTCATGATAGCTCCTCAAACACCAAACCCTTATGATATATGGGTTGGTTGTAGGTCATTTTTGAAAAACAAAAACCCTAGCTTTTAAAGATTGACTTTGAGTTTGGCCCTTTTCCTTATCTCCATGATCATTCCATTATTTTTAACTTCTCATAAACCTTGAACTAGCTTATACAAACTATCAAAGCTCAGTCATTGCCTTCAAACCCTCTCACTACCTTGGAAAAGAGCCTATTGGAAGGCTATAGGTGACATTTGGGGTGGTTGTAGCTCACCATAGGGATCCCTTGAGATATTTATGTTTGACAGGATTATCCTATCTAGGCTCATGGTGACCTCAAACTTAGAACCCTAATCTCTCCATGATAATTCATGCACGTAAATTCATTATGAATGAATTGTTGCTTAAGGAGGACTGTAGGTGGTTGGAGTTGTAAGCTACTTTAGGACTCGTACTATCATTAGGATGCTAATCTCAATGTTCATTTGTACTTTGATGCTTGAAATATCCTTTATGACTTAAAATGACTCTTATCTAGTAGACATATTTTCTTAGTTGTAGGTCATCTTTCTGAATGATATAGGCTTGTAGAATGAGGATGTCCTTGACTATAGGGTTTCTTCTTTGAAATTAAACTTGTCCTCTCATTTCTATCATGACTTAACTAAGATCAACTTGCCACTCACTTCTTGATTTGGCAATGTTTTATGCCTTCAACCTCCTTGATATGTTTCTTAGATCACCAAACCCTTATCTAACTATAGCTTGCCTTGAGTGTATATATAAGTTAGTTATTTGAAGTGTATTGCTATTGAAACTATAAACTTAAAATGAATAATATCATTTTTTCATCCTTCTTATCAATCTCTATCAAAATCAAAGCTTCCCTCCCTTAGAAAAGATAAACTAGGTTTGCATTTGATTCATCTTGCTACCATGGCTGTAGGTAATTTTCTTAAGCATGAGCTTCCTATAGGTGAATTTTCTTTGATTTTAAGCCTTATTCAATTCCATATATTTTTCCTATTGAAATCTTCATAATATTTGGGTCCTTCAATGTTATTCATGCCTTTTGATGATCAAACTAACCCTTAAAGCTTTAAGAAAGCTTATCATGTTATCAATTTGGCTTATTTTGAAAAGTGCATGCCTATATGATGGTCTTCATGATGCCTTTACCTTAATTTCATGATTTTAATATTATATGAACCTTATTTCCACATACTATCTCATACTTACCAAACTATCACCTTAAGCTTAAACCATGAGAAAGATATACTTTGTTATACACCTAGTTGCTCATAGTTACCCTTCTTAGTGACTGTAGGTGAACATCAAAGGTGATTTTAGGTAGAATTTTTAGGTCTTCAATGCTCATATTCCTTACATATGATCACTTTGATCACTTAAATCCTTCATCCCATATGACCATAGATGAATAAATGCATAGGTCTCCATCAAATGTTCATATGGTCATACCTCAAGAATATATGACTGTGTTACTATTTGCTAGAGTTGTGTTTTCCTTAGGTCTATGGTATGAAAGGATAAAGACTCTCTTTGAACCTCATACTAATAAAAAAATTTAAGACACTTAGTAAACTAAAACCTCACCTAAACCATACCCTTTCTTTTGTCACAATCCTTGCATTAAACCTAATTGTGTTTCATGTTTGATTATATAGATAATGGTTGTAGCTGATCAATTTTTCCCATTAAACCCTTAATTAGCTTGAATGATTCCATTTCTCTCTTACTAACCTCATGAAGTTATTCCTTCTAATGCCACATATATTTCTTAAGTCAAAATCTTATGGAGATAAAACTGCCAAATTCCATGAACTTGACTATGCTTTTAAGGTAATCTGCCCTTGTAGATGGTTGTAGGTGAACATTAAGGGTACTTTAGGCTCTTATTTCAAAGCATAGACATATATGATGACCTTTTATGGATGGTGTAAGTTTGATAACTAAAATATATGTGCTTGATGCTTATTGATGATCTTCACCTTTTTTACAATAGTCTTATGATCTTGCATATATCATAATGAATTACACAATAAAATTGACCATGAGGAAGGTCATCATTTATGAACATATTCATGTCTTTCATTCATTTGGTTTGAGGAGATAATTTGAAAAGGAAACCTTCAAAGTGTCTCTTGCTTATCTAAAAGCCTTGACTTATGCTCTTGATTCCATCAACTATTATCACGGTTGTAGGTTATTATCCTCTTGATTGTTCATGATGTTCCATTGACATATACCTTCTCTTGAACATGTTTTGATGGTGATCCTCTACCAAACATAACTCTCATTAGTGATGGACTAGGTGATAGAGATGGGATGAAGGGTGGTACGGATGAAATAAAGTGATAAAACATGGATTAAAGTGGGAAAATTTTGAAAACACCATGGTGTGGATGAGTATGATCATAAAATGAGAGTGAGAAGGGAGTAAATGAGGTGGAGATGGGAAAGGAAATCCTGGGAGCATAAGAAGATGAGGATGAGGGAAGTATACAAAGATGAACACATGACCAATCATTTCACCTAACTTTAAAAGCCATTAGATGAGAAGAAGTGAATCAAATTCAAACCTTATTTTCTAAAAAACCTTAAAATTTGCAAGGAAACCTTAAAAATGCAAAACTAGCTCATGAGACACTTTGAAAACATGGAGCTAGGATTTCTTAGCCATGATACTTGAATAATCTCTATAATTTATGCATTTAAACCATGAAAACTTGATTAAAACCCTCTAAACACCACAAACTTGAAATCTTGAAGCTAAAATCTTCTCTTTGGACCATATAATTCCTCCTTGTTAATTTGCCAATATTATAGATTTACACTGGCTGAGTTTATGACCTTTGTTTGAATTTTAATTAGATTAATAAGACCTAAAGGAGACCATGGAAGGATAGAGAAAGTCCTCAAGAATCTGTAACAATTTGAATTTTCCAAAAACTCTACCTAAGTAAAGATAATATGAAGAAAAATAACTACCTTTTTGGTTGTTAAGCCACAAAATTTACCCTAACTTCAACTGGATGGTTCTTAAGCCTAGAGAATTCAATTGAGAAACTGCTTGAACCATCAAGAATCTCTCTGAGTCTAGTTTCTTCACTCAAAATTTTAGATCTTTACCTTCCTCCATAAATTCATACCAATAGAAAA
Organism: Torreya grandis; assembly: GCA_037957365.1. NCBI lineage: Eukaryota > Viridiplantae > Streptophyta > Pinopsida > Cupressales > Taxaceae > Torreya > Torreya grandis. The sequence goes on along the minus strand of JARHVA010002806.1, from coordinate 1,474,493 downwards.
CCTATAGGCCTGTCACCTTGTGTTAATAAGTAGGAAAGCAAAAAGAAGCTAGTTTAGGGCATGAATGGCCATAAAATTCCATGAAACTACTATGGAAGCCTAAATATGTCTTGTAAAATATCTCTCCTACCTTGGATTGTATGGATTCTATATAGATTCCATACTTCTCTTGAAAAATAAGGGAAAAAGAGTCCTTTTGCCCCTTTAAAAGCCAATTTCTCACTCTCCACCACTTGGATTATAATTTTGGAGAATAATTTCATGGCTTCCATGCATATTTTCATATTTTTAACCTTTTACTTGGCAAATTTGGCATGTGGGAGTTCAATTTAGGGCCTTTTTTGTCTATTTAACATATCAAAATGGACTCTTTATGACTTGAAACTTTGGAAATAGGATATTTTCACCCTTTTGAACATAATTAAATTTCTTTTTTCATAATCTTATAACTCTTGATATCATTTTTTATGCTTTTTACCTTGTTTTTTGACATTCTAGCCAAAATTTTGCACTTTTAAGACCATAACTGACCAGTTTGATGAGTTACAAAGGGAAATGGACCATTTTTGGGAAAGCTTCAAATAATATGGGTATTAATTTGGCCTTGATAGGCAAAATTAATAATATTTTTTTTATTTTTAGGGTTTGACCAGCCTACTTGTCAAAAGAACTCAGAAGTCTAAAAAGGATAGACCAAGACAAACACTAAAACTAGGAAAGCTGAAGACCAAAACGCAATAAGAGAAACTAACTCAACAACAACAAAAACAACATGTGCACATGTGCACTTAGAATAAGGGACAAAAAAAACACTAAAATTAAAAATAACTACTGCTAAAAGCATGTGTAGAAAATCACTTAGACGAATGAAACTATGACTATGTATAAAGGAGTGACTCTCCTAATAGCAGTATTTAGGAAACACCCCATTCAAGAGAATGGGAAGTTCTTCTCCACTCAATCTGGATAATTAAAAATAATTGTTCTTCTTTCACTCATTTATAATATAAGGTCCACTCCAAAGGCTATCAAATTTGGAGTGCTTACCTAGCTTTGCACGTTCTTCATCCCATTTGAATATTATGTCTCCTTGTTGAAAAGTTGTTGATGAAGCTCTTTTTTCAAATGTCTTATTGACTTACTACTAATTTTACCATATTTTATGCATAGCATCATCTCTTATCTCCTCCAATTATCTCAATTCATTCATTCTCACCTCCATTGCTACACTTTCTAGAAGCTTTAATTGGTGTGCAAGCTCCAAAGTTGGAAGCTCCAATGAGATAGGTAGCCTTGCTTCTCTTCCATAAACTAAGAGATAATCTGAATGTCCAATTAATTTATTAAGGGTTATCCTATTATCCCATAAATTAGTCTTCAACTTTGTATGCCAAGATCTCTAATTATCCTTCATTATTCTTTTGATGATCTGAATTGGGTTCTTGTTAGTGGACTCAGCTAGTCCATTACCCTATGGATAGTAATTAGATGCATATGTTAAATAAATACCATATTAAAGATCCCATTCACATACATTTGTACTTATAAATTCCAAAACATTATCTGATATGATAGTAGATGGTGCTCCAAAATGTGTGACTAGACTCTCATAGAACTCAAACACAAAATTCTCATTTGCCTCTTTCAAAGGCACTGCTTCCACCCACCTGGTGAAATAGTTTGTAGCAATCAAAACCCACTTATTACTAGAACTATATGGAGGATGAATCATGCCAATGAATTTTAAACCCCATTGCATGAAAGGTTGCTTAACTTGAATTGGCTTTAGTGGCATAACAACTAGTTTATGTTTTCCTACAAACTTTGCACACTTTAAACATTTCCTAACCCATGCATGTGCATCTATAAATAAATTAGGCCAAAAATAACCACCTCTAATTATTTTTTCAGCTGTGATCTTTGCTTCAAAATGACCTTCATCAGGACTATCATGAAATTGCTCAAAAAGCTTGTCAAATTGACTAGTTTCAACACACCTTAAAAGCATACCTCCAATGTCTTTTTTGAAAATCACTCCATCAATCAGAATATATGGTACTAATTTCAGCTTAAATAATTTTATTTTTGATGCATTCAAACCCCTTATACATTCTCTATTTTGAATAAATCTAGCAATATTCTGTGTCCAACTTGTGGGAGGTGTATTTTCAGCTTCATGTTGAGTGTCCTAAATTATCAAAATTACTTCTTTTTATTCTTTAACATATTTTACAATATGTTCACATAATCCTTTGCCTCAGACCATATTTTTAACTTTGACTTCAATGTCATATTACATGCATTTAGTGACCCATCCATCTCTCTTTTCGCTCAAGTCTCTGTTGAGAATGAAGTCTTTCACACTTGGATGAGCAACCATTAGTATAATCTTGTTATTTGAAACTAAATGTCTAAATTTTTTCAAAACTTTTATAATAACAAGAACATTATGTTTTACAAAATAATATCTCTCTTCATTACCTTCTAAATCTTGACTAAAGAAAGTAATGGGTTGTTCTAAACCTTTAACATTTTGTTGCATAAGCATGGCTAAAATAGTATTGGAAATAAAAAAATTATAAAAAAAGAAATTCGTATTGAAATATAGATTGAGAAAAGTAGGGGCTTGTCTAATTGCTTATTTGATAGCTTCAAAACCTCTTTTACCTTATTTACTCCAAGTGAACTCTTGATGTTTCTTAAGCATTTGAGTAAGTGGCTTTACTAGTTCTGTAAAACTAGGAATGAATATTATGATAAAGTTAATCTTACCCAAGAAACTTTTCAATCCTTTTTTGTGTTTATGAAATGATAGAACAAGGATTGCCTCTATTATTTCTAGATCAATGGAAAGACCATATTTGGACACCACATGTCCAAGAAGTCTCCCCTCATGCACTGAAAAAATGTATTTCTTTATATTCAAAGAAACTCCAAATTATCTACATCTATAAAACATAAGCTTCAAATGTGTTATATGATCATTATAATATTTTAAAAGTATTTTAATATCATTAAGATAGACTAAAACCATTTCACTCAAAATACCATGAGAAGTAACATCTAGTGCCCTTTGAAAGGTAGCTCCAGCATTAAAGAGTCCAAAAGGCATTTTCTTATAAGCAAAGGTACCCCATTTGGTGGTGAAAGCTATTTTATACTAATCTTTCTATTTAACTAGTATCTAGTTGTAATCTGAGTATCCATCCAATAAAGAAAACTTATGTGAACCTAAAACTCTCTACAAGATTTGATCCATGGAAGGAAGTGGATAGTGATCTTTCAATGATACTCTATTCAAATATCTAAAATCAACACAAAGTCTTATCTCTCCATTCTTTTTTTACTAGAATAATATTTTCAATCCATGTTGAATGCTTAATAGTAAAAATAATACATGATTCAATCAACTTTGTAAGCTCCTTTCTCATGAGAATCTCAACCTTGGGGTTGATTGGCCTTTGCTTTTGTCTTACCAATTTTTCATCTTGTTCCAATTAAATAGTATGTTATGCTAATTTGGGATCAAAACTTTCAAATCATGGTATTCCAAATCAAAAATATCCATAAAATTTTGATATAATGCAATGAAAGTTACTCTCTCAGAATCAGTATTCACTTTATCCAACTTGAGTTGCTCACCTCCAGCTATGTTATTTGGCTCATAATGTTCTTTCTTAGAAGAAATACTCACTTTATCTTTTTATATATTTTTAAATTCACCAAAAATTTAGGCATCTTATATTATTTCAATTGCACAATCTGATTTCCATATTGATCTTAAAATTTATCATGATTTCTTTGGCAAAACTCTGCCTCATTTTGTAAAAAATATGCTATTTGTTTGTTAGAATCAAAAACTTGAAAACTTATATCATTATTTGGGACTGAAGGCCTACATACCACTTTGTTTTGGGTCTGATTTTTATTTTCCTTAATCTGATCCAGAATATTATACGGTGCACCTATAGCATCAAGTCTATCAGTATGTTGATTTTCTCCTCTAAGAATAGAGAGAATGTCAAATGCAAGGAAATATTCCATTAGATCCAAAACTCTATGTTTCTAGGCCTTCAAAGGATGATTATTTGCTTCACTTAAACCTCTAACTTTATAGAATACCAACTCACTATCACCTTTCACCTACAAGAGCTTAATATCCCTCTTTCTAGCCCATTGAAAACCATAAATAAGAGCTTTATATTCTACAGTATTAAAAGTACAACTGAATTGAAATCTATTAGAAGAATAATACCTTTGATTTTGTGGTGAAACCAATATTATACTAAGCCCATTACCATTCTTTGTTTTGGATCCATCAAAGAATAGATTCCAAACTCCTTCTTGATCTTGCATTGAGCTAGTGAGACTAGGCAATAAGTCACCTTCTTCATGCATACAATAGACTCCAAAACCAACATCTTTAATAATTTTATAGGAGTAATGTCCATGATTATCAATACCCCATTCATAAAAGAGAATATTTATAATGCCTTCAATAGGCTTAGCAGGCTCTTGATCAATGGTGTTATCATCTTCTTCTAAAATATTGTAATTCACATTTGACATATTTGACATATGGCTCAAGGTGAAATCTAGAAATAGGATCTGATCTAATAGTTAATTTGGTTCCATACCTATTTATGAAAACCATGTATGAAAAATTTTAAGAAATTTAACCTCCTATTTTTGTAGTGAAATATATGAATAGGCATAATGCAAAATATGGAGGTAAATCAACAATAACATCATATAAAATGGTGAAATTTGGATAAGTAGCAAGTATAATTTTTAGATCTTTCAACACACCTATAGTCTCAGTAGGAGACCCATATAATTTAAATGCACCTTTATCATGGGGTTCATACTACAATCCTAACTTGTTAGCTATTTATTTTGGCATGACAAAAGTACTAGCCCCGCTATCAATCATACAGTTATGGACTAGACAATCTCCAATGATAACAAAAAGGTAAAATGGAGGAGGTTTAGTCACCTTAAGAGGTTGAGACTCAACAGATAGATAAGAATTAGTTAGGATATCACTTACTCTTTATTTTTTATGTGGCTTCCCATAGATAGTGAGCTTTTAAAGTTCCTCTTGCAATTACTCCTTCTGTCATGGGATTAATAGAGTATCACACATTGAATTTGATAGTGTAGTTTTCTTCATATGATCCATAATGCTGAATGGAGAAGTGGTTGTCTTTGACTATAATTTAGGAGTATAAGGATCTCCTAAATATTGTGTAATTTAAGTAATATAATGCCCTTTCACATTCTTTTATTTTGGATCATGAATTTGTTGATTTGAACTTTTTTGAGGCAGCTCATATGTAGATGTCTTTTGTTCTGGCTGAGAGGAAGGGGCTACCCTTTCAGGACCTAAACCTTTTCCAATTGCCCTTTTATTGGATCTATTATGGGCTACAATTTAATTATCAACATTAGGTAAATCTTGACTTTGATTTACAGCCAAGTGCTTACAATAATTCTCACCTTCTTAGAAATTGACAAATTTAGTTTCATTAGGTGCCTTACCACTAACTTCTCCTTGTTGATTTGGCACTTCTAATTTAATGAATGAATGAATGTCTCCATAGGGTAAATAGGATTCCTTATTTTGATTAGGTGACTAGTTTTTAAATGAAGGAATAACTAAACTTTGTTGCATGAAAGATTGATGAGAACTCTCACTAGTTGGAGCCGTTGCCATGTTGTTTAATTGATCCCATTGATTGTTCCATTATCCTTATTGAGCATAATTGCTTTGAGTTAGATCTATATCTCTTGAATTTCTTGGATAATTAGGATTATATCTTCTTGATTAAAAATTATACCCTTGACCTTGTTTATTGATTGATAGGATAGCTTATTGGGCTGATAATTCTAATTAGTATTCTGATATGGCCTGTATGGTGGAGTTTGTTGCCTCTCAATTACAATCAACTTATTTGTTTGAGCCTTTAGAAGACTCTCTATCTTCCCAAACATATCAATTTGATCACCTTATGTTTGATGGAACTTTTATGACTCTAGAATTAGATCAATAGTTAGAGCAAGAGGATAGATCTCTAGAAAAAGAGACATTAGAGGCCTTAGAGATAACTTGCCTACTTGTATAAGGAAATTTTTAGCATTTATTGCTACTTCAAAAGCTTTAGGTAAAGTATTACCTCCCATGTATTGGATCATTATAGACACATCTGAATTAAGAGCCTTCAGATAATACAAAAAAGCATAGCTAGGTGTAGGCTTGATCACTACTAGAATTCTATCCCAAATCTTCTAGAATCTGTAATTGAAATCCACCATGAACTAATGGTTGAATATCTTAATTTTTGTAAGCTACTCCACAAGTGAAATATGATTACTTTTATCCTCAAAATTTTTAAATATAATTTCTCCAAATTCATCCCAATTATTTGATGATGCAGGAGCTAAACCTATGTACCATTGAAGTGCCTTCCCTTTGAAAGAAGTTGCCAACAACCTCATTGCTACATTTTCCTATGTCACGTGATGAAATAAAAAAAGATTAGAAATATATATAATATGTTCTATAGGAGTTTTTGTATTTTCTCCTATAAAATATGGAAGAGCCTTTAGAGCTAAAACTAGAATATCATCCTATTGATTGAGATTTAGAGGACTACCACCCTTGAATGCAACAAAAGCGTATCTTTTGGGAACAACCATCTCAAGAATATGATTTAAAAAAATATTTGGCTAAAAAATATTATATTTAAAAAGAGGATTTTGTGTAATAATAAGGGAAATAGAAGGTGTAGGATTTGGATTTGGCTGAGAAGGTCTCCTTTTCTTTAGTTGGTAAGACAATCTAGAGAAATTTGTTTCTTTCCCTTTTGTAGATGATCTTGTGACAACTCTTGGTGGCATGAAATATATATATATATATATATATATATATCTAAAAATGAAAATTTATAAATTAATATAATACTCAAATATATAGATAACAATTTATAAATGTGAATAAGTTGTCCCATTGGATGTGCCAAAAATTGTTATCACTTTGGAGTGCACCCTGGTTGAAGATGTGCAAGCACACCTTCTCTCTAGTTGATACAATGGGAACTTCTTAGATTGTGGGTGACTCTTTGATGAGAATAACCTCTAGAGAGGGTTGGTTCTCTTTTAATTTATCAATTATATTTAAACTACTATGATTTTTGCGGGTGAAAAGGGGAAGGAAAACTAAAAGAAAATCCTAATTAAAGGGGGGTGATACACCTGAATTGTCCAAATCTTTTGAAGTTACTAAAATCAATGAACACATAATCAATATGATTTATATTTTTGTCCTTATGCAAAAATGTTTCATATGAAGGGTTGAAAACCTCTTCAAATGACCTATAAAAGGGTGAGATAGAGAGAGATAGGTGAGGAAGGGACCTACAAAAAGGAGATAAATCTCACTTATACATTGATGCACAATCAAATACACACAATCTTCTATCAAAACTCAGATTTAGAATCAAAACTCTTTTATTGATAAATGGTCCAACTTATATTTTATCTCTTAGCTTTTGGATTTTTATCAAAAAATGGCTTGATTAAGATAATAAATATGCTTCAAAACCTAAAACAGCCCTAAGTGGAGTTAAAAAAGGGAAAGGGTTAGTCTTGGTTGACTAACTCAAGACCTAAAACCTTTTATAATGTTTAAAATATTCAATAAAATATTTTCCCTTTACAAAATTTGCATGCTTCTCAACTTTGGCATAGGAATTTAGTGGTGGGGCTAAGTTTGAAAGATTAGTATTTAAATAAACATTGAAATCTCCAAACTCCAAATTGCATGCATGTGTCCAAATTTGGCATATAATTTTGGAGGTGGGACAAAGTTTGAAAAGTCAAACACTCTTGCATGGAATGCTATGCCACACTTCAAACATAAACTCCACTTAAGGTGCTTGATAACTAAGTTGGAACAAAAGAACATCCCCCTTTACATGAAAGACAATGCCAAAACTTTAATTTAGAACTCCATTTAAATATTGGTGAGTGATAAGTGTATGTAAGATCCATGAAACAATATAAAGGTGGTGGTGAAACACAAATGAACTCCTTGAACAGTCTTTCAATACCAAATTCAAACTTGGTTACTTGATCAATTAAGTCAAATTGACTAGTTAAGCCAAATAAGTATATTTTGAAAACTTGGACACCATGAAACCTAAAAAATAATCCATAAAACCTTCAATAACAAAAAATTACACCTAGAAAATAATTATTCATCATCAAAATTATGATTTTGATGATAAAAACTTTGCCAATTAGTCAACATGCTTGACTAGGCCAATTTTGCACAAATTTCCAGTAGAGTGGCCATTTTCTTGAGATGATAGGATCACCTTCAGTATTATTTATTAAAAAATAAAGATTTTAAGATGAATAAAAAGTTCTAATATTTGATATAAAATGATTATATTCTATTAAATTACCCTGTTCTTAAATTTACACACTTTTTTCTACCAAAAAACATTATTTTTTCCCTCGACTGTAAAAATCCATATATAAAAAACACATTTATGGAATCCTCTCATAGTGTAATAGACATTTGAAAAAAAATTAGGTTGATTTATGGTTATTTTATTATAATAAAATTTATTTTTCTCAAACCTAGTTTTAAGGTGTTTAGGAAGGTTCTAAAGTTGGAACTTCAAACTGATAATCCATGAGGTACAAATCTCAAAATCATGAAACATTTCCATTTATGTGTGTCATGTTGACCCCTATAATATCCATAAAAATATTATACTCTCATTCAAAAGATATGAAAATTTACCATGTGAATGAAGTTTGCCTATGGGAAATTGATTACATTCTGAGCTACCTACTCTCTTAGTGATTGTTCATAAAGCTCAGTACCTCAAATGATCTCAAATGTTCATGAATTACAATTTTATATGGGTACTCAAAACATATTATTATCATTCGATCAAACTCCGAATGTGGTGAATAAAATGAGCATCTAAACAAGTGGCTTGGAAGGGTGCCTAGAACTACAAAAAGTGAAAAACTTCACCAAGATGAAAATTACTCCATATAAGCTCCAAATTCCTGAAAACATCATTATAGTACCAGAACCATGCTATAAAAACACTCTGAGGGTCATTTTTTTTTTAATTCCAAAAATGCCTTTTTGGCCTAAGTGCCTATTTGCCTGAAAAACACTATGTGAGCATGGTTTGTGTAAAATTTAGAGTTTTTACACTCTATATAGGTCTTATTATGTAAATCCTTTACTTGGCACTAAAATCTTATGAGGCACTCTGGGATGACGCATGCTCTAATAGTGATCTTCAACAAATAGACTAAGGTCTGAGACAAAAAAGTGAATATGTGCACTAATATAATGGATATTAAAAATTTAATGTGTTTCCATAACTCATGACTACCCTATGTAAAAAAATTTAGGTCTTAACTCCACTTGTAGCTCCCAAAATCTTTAGTTTTCCCCAAATTTTGACCTATATGCATGGATTGTCTATATTTTTTTTACTGAGTTTTCATGTTTTAGAAGTGCTTTAATGATTTTTTGAGGCTATAAAGGTCAAAATAATCTTCATTAAATCAATATTCCCTTTATAAGTTTGGAAAACTACTCTATCCCTACTTGAAGCATATCATGACCTTCAACCAATGCAATTAGGCTTAGTAAATGACTAGACTTTTGCTTTCAGGCGGATGTTGACATAGTTTTAAAACATGATCAGCATATATTCCATCTTAAAAAGGTTATTTAAAACCATTTATACCAAAAACATCTCTCCACACATCTTCTTCAAAGCAAAATTGACTAGCTCAAGCTTTTAAGCCTCCAAACTGCCAAAAGACCATATAATGGCCTATGTACTCTACCTGGATATGCATAACAATAGGTAGTGGTAAATTAGTAGTTTTAGATAACTCATCTTTATCCTAATCAATATCCATACATTTATCATATGACCCTATCTACCATACCACTATATCTCTCATCTATTACTTACAAACCTGAAGGTATGGTTGAGTACTAGAGCTATAGGGGAACAATGCTAGGTGAACCTGACTGTATACATTGCCTTGATAAACCCTTCATTCTCTCCAAGTTATTTTATATCATAACTATTCAGTTTACATAATGTATTGAGACAAGAAACCCTTCACTAGACCATTACATTAGAAAATCACCTACTTTGATGACTACATGCCTGCATTTAGTATACTTGTAAGTCACTCAATCTATTTATAGCTCTTAAAGCCTAATCTATAATAGAATTTTCTCCATTAATATTTATGAGGATTAACTAAGTTTATGGTTCTTTAATCCCTCATTATTTTTCATTTCACAGTATGATAGCTCCTTAAACACCAAACCCTTATGATATCTGGGTTGGTTATAGGTCATTTTTGAAAAATAAAAACCCTAGCTTTTAAAGATTGACTTTGAGTTTGGCCCTTTTCCTTATCTCCATGCTCATTCCATTATTTATAACTTCTCATGAACCTTGGACTGGCTCATACAAACTATCAAAGCTTAGTCCTTGCCTTCAAACCCTCTCACTACCTTGGAAAAGAGCCTATTGGAAGGCTATAAGTGACATTTGGGGTGGTTGTAGGTCACCATAGGGCTCCCTTGAGATATTCATGTTTGATAGGCTTATCCTATCTAGGCTCATGGTGACCTCAAACTTAGAACCCTGATCTCTCATTGATAATTCATGCACCCAAATTCATTATGAATGAATTGTTTCTTAAGGAGGACTATAAGTGATTGGAGTTGTAAGCTACTTTAGGACTCCTACTTAGCCTTTATTTAACATTAAGGTGTTTTGCATTGCAATTTCATGAGGATTCTAATTTCAATTTTCATTTGTATTTTGATGCTTGAAATAGCCTATGTGCCTTGAAATGACTCTTCACCTAGTAGACATATTTTGTTGGTTGTAGGTCATCCTTTTGAATGATACAGGCCTATAGAATGACGATCTCCTTGAATGTAGGGTACCTTCCTTGAAATTAAACTTTTCCTTTCATTTATATCATGACTTGACTAATATCAACTTGCCACTTACTTCTTGATTTGGTAATGTTTTATGCCTTCAACCTCCTTGATATGTTTCTTAGATCACCAAACCCATATCTAGTTATAGTTTGCCTTGAGTGTATGGATAAGGTAGTGATTTGAAGTGTATTATTATTTAAACTATAAACTTATAAGGACTAATATCATGTTTTCATCCTTCTTACCAATCTCTATCAAAATCAAAGCTTCCCTTCCTTAAAAAAGATAACATAGGTTTGCATTTAATTCATCTTGCTACCATGGTTGTAGGTAACTTTCCTAAGCCTGAGCTACCTGTAGGTGAATTTTCTTTCATTTTAAGCCTTATTCAACTCCATATATTTTTCCTATTGAAACCTTCATAATATTGGGGTCCTTCAATGTTATTCATGCCTTTTGATGATCAAACTAACCCTTAAAACTTTAGGAAAGTTTATCATGTTATTAATTTGGCCTATTTTGAAAAATGCAGGCCTGTATGATGGTCTTCATGCTGCCTTTACCTAACTTTCATGATGTCAAGAGTAGATGAGCCTTCTTTATTTCCACATACTATCTCATACTTACCAAAATATCACCTTAAGCTTAAACCATGAGAAAGATATACTTTATTATACACCTAGTTACTCGTAGGTGCCCTTCTTGATGACTATAGTTGAACCTCAAAGGTGACTATAGGTAGAATTTGTAGGTCTTATATGCTCATCTTCCTTACCTATGATCACTTTGATCACTTAAATCCTTGATCCCATATGACCATAGATGCATAAATGCATAGGTCTCCATCAAACATCATATGATCATACCTCAAGAATATATGATTGTGTTACTATTTGTTGGAGGTGTGCTTTTCTTAAGTCTATGGTATGAAAGGATAAAGATTCTCTTTAAACCTCATACTAATTCACATCTTGAAGACACTTTCTTAGTAAATTAAAACCTCACCTAAACCATACCCTTTCTTTTGTCACAGTCCTTGCATTAAGCCTGACTATGTTTCATGTTTGATTATATGGATAATTGTTGTAGGTGATCACTTTTTCCTAGTAAGACCTTAATTATCTTGAATGAGTCCATTTCTCTCATACTAACCTCATGAAGTTATTCCTTTTAATTCCACTTATGTTTCTTAAGTCAAAACCTTGTGGAGACAAAACTCCCAAATCCCATGAACTTGACTGTGCTTTTAAGGTAATCTACCCTTATAAATGGTTATAGGTAACCATTGAGGGTACTGTAGGCTCTCATTTCAAAGCATAGGCCTGTAGGATGACTTTTTAGGTATGATTTAAGTTTGATAACTAAAATATATTCCCTTGATGCTTATAGATGATCTTCACCTTTATTATAATAGTCTTTTGATCTTGAATATATCATAATGAATTACACAAGAATTATGCAATTTCCCCACTTGAAAATGACTACCAAAACTATATTGTATGGATTTGACTAAAATTAACCATGAGGAAGGTCATATATTATGAACATATTCATGCCTTTCATCCATTTGGTTTGAGGAGATAATTTGAAAAGGAAACCTTCAAAGTGTCTCTTACTTGTCCAAAAGCCCTGACTTATGCTCTTGATTCCATCAACTACTATCATGGTTATAGTTCATCATCCTCTTAACTATTCATGATGTTCCATTGACATATACCTTTTCTAAAACATTCTTTGATGGTGATCCTCTGCCAACCCTGACTCTCTTTAGTGATGGAATAGGTGATGGAGATGGGATGAAGGGTGGTAGGGATGAAGGAAAGTGATAAAACATGGAGAGAAGTCAGAAAAAAAATGAAAAAACAATGGTATGGATGATTATGATCATAGAATGAGAGTGAGAAGGGATAAAATGAGGTGGAGATGGGAAAGGAAATCCTGGGAGCATGAGAAGACTAGGATGAGGGAAGTATGCAAAGATGAACACATGACCAATCATTTCATCTAACTTTGAAATCTATTCAATGAGAGGAAGTGAATCAAATTCTAACCTTTTTTTTGAAAAACCTTAATATTTTCAAGGAAACCTTAAAATATGCTAAACTAGCTCATGAGACACTTTGAAAACATGGAGCTGGGATTTCTTAGCCATGATACTTAAAGAATCTCTAAGATTTATGCATTTAAACCTTTAAAACTTGATTAAAACCCTCCAAACACCACAAAATTAAAAGTTTGAATCTATAATCTTCTCTTTGGACCATATAATTCCTCCTTGTTAATTTTCCAATACTTTAGAGTGGTTGAGTTTATGACCTCTATTTGACTTTGAATTAGATTAATAAAACTTAAAGCAAACCATGTAAGGATATAAAAATTACTCAAAAATCTATAAAAATTTTAATTTTCCCAAAACTCTACCTAGGTGAAGAGAAAATGAAGAAAAACAGCTACCTTTCTGGTTGTTAAGCTATAAAATTTGCCCTAACTTTAACTAGATGGTTCTTGAGCTTGGAAAATCCAATTGAGAAACCATTTGATCCATCAAGAATCCCTCTAATTCTAGTTTCTTCACTCAAAATTTTATATCTTTAACCTCCTCTAGATATCTGTACCAATAGAAAACCTACAGGCATGTCACCCTGTGCCAATAAGGAGGAAAGCAAAAAAGAATCTAGTTTAGGGCATGAATGGCCATAAAACACCATAAAACTACTTTTTAAGCATTAATATGTCTTGGAAAAGATCTCCCTTACCCTAGATTATATGGATTTTATACGGATTCCATACTTCTCTTACAAAATAGGTGAAAAAGAGTCTTTTTGCCCCTTTAAAATCCAATTTCTCCCTCTCCACTGCTTGTAATAGAATGTTGGAGAATTATTCAGTGTATTCCATACATATTTTCATATTTTTAACATTTTACTTGGCAAATTTGGCACATGGGAGTCCAATTTGGGGCCTTTTTGGCTATTTAACATATCAAATGTACTCTTTATGACTTGAAACTTTAGAAATAGTATATTTTCACCCTTTTGAACATAATTAAAGCTCTTTTTTCATAATTTGATAACTCTTGATATCATTTTTTATTCTTTTTACCCTATTTTTTGACATTTTGCCCAAAATTTTGCACTTTAAGGACCATAACTAACCAGTTTGATGAGCTAAAAAGGGAAATTGACCATTTTGGGAAAAGTTTAAAATAATAGGGGTATTAATTTAGCCTTGATAGGCCAAATTACTAATAGGTATAATAATTATTTGTAAAACTATAGGAAGTAATAGATGTACTAGGTGTCATCTTAATAAACTTATTAAAGCAAGCATCAATCATAAATGTGCACCTGAATCAAGAAAAGGAGGAAAAGGAGAAGTTGATGGCACAGGTGTAATTGATGAATAGGTCAAATTGGGCACAGATCATGGGGAGTGTCAACATGCTTAAAAATAAAATTAAGGATTAAGATCAGAACTTGGAAGCACTCTTCCATGCTCTATAGACTAAGGCCTATGAGCAAGGAACAATACTAGATAAGAGTGTGGAAAAGGCAAAGGCAAATGTAGATGCCTTTTGGAAGGATCTAGAGAAGACTGATGTGCTCGTGCTTACTATTACATCCACTAAAATAGACAATGCCACTAAATAAATCAAGCTCTCTAATAATGGATTTGAAGACTTCAACGTCAAGCTTAGGGAGAGTGCACCTAAGTTATTACCTTGACAACCTAGTCTGAGAAGGTGTAAAAATTTTGTATAGGGTGATGTTGGGCCCCTTATTTTGTTAAGTCTCATATTTTTACTAGTATGACATCCACATCAGCAAAAGGGAATCATTTTTCATAATGATGACATTTTGGCACCAACTAGAGGTTGCAATGCATACCTTGCACCAGTTGGCAGGTGGTTAACTATTTCCCAAATCTTTAGGGCGTCTTCTAGGATTGGTGATACATGGAAGTTGTAGTGAAAACTACATAAATTTATGGATCTAGTGAGAATGATCACCAAATTTCCAACTTATCACTCAGCATGCACATTCCACCCTTGTAGAGATACTCAAGAAGGCTATAAAAGGAGCTTGAACTAGTTAAAGCAGGGAGATAAACAATCATAGCAAATCTCTAGTGAAATGGAGTTGTTCTATATGTATGCACCTGGCAACCATTAGACTTAGGCTTAGTATGGATGCCATGAAGGCTCTATTTGTATATGTCAAAGCTCACTTGTGATCCCCTAGGTTATTTAGTATGAATTAAACATATGTTCTTCCATGAACTCTATGCTCTATATTTTTTAAATATTTGATTAATGATGAAGATGGTTACCTTAAAACATTATGTGTCTGGTTTATACACCTTTTTGTATTGATAATAGGATGTATAATAGATGTAATGTTTTAGTTTAAATTCAATTATGCTAAGTAAAGTTCATGCATGTTTCTAGCTCACATCATTAATATCATCCCTAAAAACATTAAATGATATCAACCATAACTTATATAAAGACTAAATATATATATCCTTCTCCAAGTGTTCCTATCCTTGCTGGAAGCATGAGCCTAGTATGAGTACTTGAATTGAAAGTAGCCCTTTGACCCTTCAAGCACCTATATGATTCTAGGCTTAATTTAACAAATTTTTACGCCCATATGAATCTATGATTAATCCACTAAAAGGCTTGCAACTATAGGCCACTAGGCATAGTCCATGAAGAGCTTGCATCTATGGATCTACTTAAAGCCTTATTTGAATTGACCAAGTCCCATAAGTGATGTCTTGTACCATGGCATAACTACCCTAACATGGGCCCTATTTCCTTCTTAGTTACACTTTGGGTGAGTGCATAAGGCATGTGCCTTATGTGAATTAATGTTGGTGCAACTGAGTGTTAAAATGTTGGGCACAAAGGGAATATCTCATGCTTGTGCCTGGTTATAATAGACCAAGAACCATTTAAGATAACTTTATGCACCCTTTTCTACAAGTAGATCTTCCTAAAGTTTTTTCCTAACAATTCTAGTATTGGGCGTATAAATGGTTGAAATAATCCATTCCACATTATTATTATTTTTATCCTCAAATATAATAACAATGTGACTGTTGCCATAGATCAAGATCTCACCATCTAGAAATTGAGGGTCCACAAAGCTTCCAAGCTTCCTGAATTGAAATTTTAACTATAACTAATACAAATATCCTTAATCCATATTCTATTACTAAAACTATTTAGATAATCTTTAGACATTTTTAGTTCTTTAATTATCAAAATGATAGGGTTTATTTTTCTCAAATTCCTAACTAATCTTTGTTTACTAGGGTTGTTGAGCCCCCTAACATTCTAGGAGATGATCTTCATTTTTTAAGTTTGGAGAAATGGATATTAAATTTTTTTTATTACCCTTAGTTATCTCATTGTCTATTTCATTATTTCCAAGTTATTGATTAGACACTCTTCCTGAAGATCTCGGTGCTTATCCCACATCGGTCCTCTTCTTTCCTTTTTCTTTTTTAATTGGTGTCCATTGCCCCTCTTCTATCACTTGATCCTACCTAGGATTAATTAAGGTGGAACATTATCATTTTTTTACTTTTATTTTTAGTCATCAAATCCTTAGGGATTGGGGGTATATGACTCAACTTTATAGGGATCTAGTTACTAGTGCTCTCTCCTTGGCCCACCTTTTAGAGTGGGCTTCATATAACATGTTTGTTAACACTACTAGAATCCTTTACTTCTCATTTTTTGGGACATAACCAATTTAAGTTGAAACCCCTTAGGTTTATCATAGCTAAGAAATCTTTAAGTCTAGGTGATTATAGACTATTTAGTGGGGGAATCTTTGTTGCTACCTAAATGTTATGGGTGTTTATTTTAGCATCCATTATAGGGGTGGGGAAGCCTGTCTCTGACTTAGTCGAGATGTTGATGATCTTCATTGACTCTAACACCTATTACTTAAGGGAAAGGCAAATCCTCTTTGGGATTACATTGGGACTTGCATCACTAGGTTAAGGGAATTGTTTTTATGGACCAAGCACTTTAGGGGCATGGTCCTTGATTGGTGGCCATCTGCCTTCTTAGATGGGATTATTACATTTGCCTATGGGTTAGGTGTTTTTTATCTAAACTAGTTTTGTAGATTAGGTTGGTTGGGAGGCCTTAGGGAAATATTTTATTGAGTGACTCAGGATGTTACATTTTTTGATGATGGAATTTGCATTCTCACACTCAATATGTTGAGACCACTCACCATATTTAGATTTAATTTTGATCTAGTGAAAGAGAGGCTTGTATGTTGAGATCAAAATGTTGAACCTAGATACTACCAATATTATTCTAAATCTCATAACTAGGTTAATGGAAATGGGTTGGCTTAAGGCTTTTGATACACCCATTATCACCTTAGATTCCCAATAATCCAGGGGTAACTCAGGAAGCTACACCCACATAGTAATGTCTTCCATGGATAAATTACTCAATTTCGTTTCAAATTTCCATCTCTTGATAATCATGTTATATTTGTACATGAATCATGGTCCTTTAGTCAGGAACCTAAAATAGTCTTCTTGGTTAGTAAGTTAACCAAAAAAAAGTTTTTTTTTAAATTCAACCACCTCTAGCTGGCCCTTGGGTTTCCACTATTGGTTCACCCACTTCCTAAAAGAGTATATGTTTTGTCTAAATATGTTACGTGGATAGGATGGAATTAATGATATTTAAATATAACTTTTTGACAATGGTTTCAGGGATGTTGACACATACCTCATTATTTTCCATTGAAGGATCCAGTTAGACATATGGCATGTCTTGGTCCATGGGTTTTATACCCAAAATATGGTCCATCTAAGAGAATGGGGATTTTAGAAGGTGATATTGGGTATATTATCCTTTCCATGTGTCCCTTATGGTTTCATGTTTTAAATATCCCATGCTCTACATTTAAATTTACTATATCATTGCCCCCGATGGGATGTCTATGTTCCCTACTATAGATTCCTAATTTTTATGCTCAAAACCTAATTCAAAAGTTTGAATTCTTTATGATTTATCTTCTATTTCAAATCCTCTCAACATGTCTCATCATCAACATAATCCTTAATATTTTTATGAATAAAATTATGAAAACTATGCCATTTCTATTTGATATGTTGCTCTAGTATTTTTGTGTCCAAAACACATGATAATATAACAAAATGTGCCCCATAGAGTCATAAATGTCATCTTTTCTTGATATGCTAGGTTATTGTTTATTTTATTATATCTAAAAAAACCATCCATAAATGAGAACATTTCATATCTAGTTATAGAATCAAAAATCATGTTGATGTTAGGTAATGAATTCTCATCTTTTAAACAAGCTTTGTTTAAGTCATAGTAATTAGTGTAACATCAAATATCACTATTGGTCTTAACGATAGGTATAATATTAGAAACCTAATAAAATGTGAAATACCTCTTATGAATCCCACATCTATGATTCTATAAAACCTCTTATTTTACTAGTAATTCCACCTTTGGATGCATTTTCTAAATTTTTTGTTTTACAAGTTTTGCATCTACATATAGTAATAGGTTATGCATAGTGATTGTTAGATCAATCTTAGGGATATGTGAGTAATCCCAAGTAAATAGTTTAAATTAATCATGAATTACATTCTAATAGGCCTTTATTTCATCCTTTTATATCATTATAGCAAGTAGTCAGGGTTGAGACTCTTTATATGCTCCATATTTATATTGTATTGTTTCTTCATTTGACAAAATAGATCATTTTGAATTAAAAGGTGTGATAAGATTAGTATTAGGTGCATCATTTTCAACATTTGTATCATTTTTCTCACCAAATATTTAACCCTAAATTGAGATGGGAAAATATAGTGTAGGGTTAATAATATAAAAATGAATAAGCACAAGGTTGAGAAATATATATATATATATATAGCATGACAATTAATTTGTAAACTTAGATAAATAATATTCTAAATTTATAATAAGGAGATATGAAAAAATGGAAAGTACAACTATTTATTGATATTGAAATAAATTAGAAACATTAATGCTTAGGTGGTTTACTATGCACATATAAATCTTGGCTAAAATAGGATGGAAGTGGAATAGATCAAGATCTTGGAACAATCCTCGTATTTTTTTAATTTACCATTATATGGCCTCAGATGTTTTTGTCAACATAACTATCTAACTTATATGTAGGTTTCCAATACATAATATCAACTAGATATAAGTGTGACCACATGTAACCTTCTAGGTTTTCTATTTCCTTTATTCTAGTGTGTTCATATCATGTGCACAAGTTATCATTTTTTGTCAAATTATCAAAACCCTAGCTTACTCACCCTTGAAGTGACTATAGGAAAAATGGGTTAGTGTACATATGGTGTCAAGTTTCCTAAGGACCCTTGAGCTAATGGGCACTTATTACATATTTAATACTATAAATAGGGCCTCAAATTTATTGAGTTCTCTCTTACATGTTGGTTTGTATGTGTATCAATACGCAACACGTGATAAGAAAGTACATAGAGTGACCTAGCTCTTAAATTAGAAAATATGGCTCATATAATGCTCCTTTAGTAATTTATATCTATATATATCTTTTTGATATGAATGGTATTGAAATAAGAAAGAATAGATAAACTTTGCTCACATGAATGCTTTATTGAGTACTTTGGTAAGTTGCATTGTGAGTTGTTAGGTTTGTGTTAGGTGAGGAATGAATGAAGGTTGATCTTGTGTGTGTGTGTGTGTATTTTATAAATATCTCATAAAAAATCACTTATATTTACCAGAGGGATATGCTTCATTTGTAAATTTAATGACTTTAGGTCACTAGCCACTTATTTTGACACATGACACTAGTGTTGACGTAGGCATCTAGCTAGGATGCAAGTGTCTAAGAAGCTGGAAAATAGATATAGTTTCAAAACTTGTAGAGGATGATAATAAGTCTAGGTTTATAGAATTTTCATCGATACAAAATGCCTATTCATCATATTAACATATGGTTAGACTAATAGATAATAAATAAGCACAAAATTTAGTAGATGAAAGCCTTTTAGTAGCAATAAGGTATTAGAAACTGAAGGTTAAAACCATGAGAAGTATTTTTTAAGTATACAAGATTGAGGTGATATATAATTTATATTTAGTGTCAAAACCTAATCTAATTGTCTATGGATGTAAAATATTCAAACAAAGGATAAATCATGATTGGCTAGCATGAACTAGTTGACTGTGGATCTTAAATTTGTAGATAAAGGTTAAATTTATTCTAAAACTAGATCAACTAGCCTGATCTAGTTCACTATAAATGAAAAATAAAAATATACAAGGGTTATATTCACATCAATTTCACTATAATACATGAAATAAATTAATTTAGATCTACATCTTATCTAACTTATTAAATCCAATATCGGATAAGGTAATCAACTAACATCCATTCTAATATATGTTTATATTAGGAGCATGACCAAATTAGATCTGCTAAACCTAACAAAGGGATCTCACACCACATAATACCAAATAAGATGGTTTTAAAACCACTAATAAATGACACTATGCGATAACCCTATCTAGGTCTAAGTACATAAAATAAAACTAATCTAGTACTCATCAGAGACTTGTGGCAAAAAAGGGAATGCTTAAACATAAATAAATAATCAGTTAATCATATAAGGCAAATGGGGTCCTATATCACATAAAATGGAATATTATAAGAATATATGAATATATATATATATATATATATATATATATAATTTTAAGCATATAGATAATTTAATAAAGTATTTATACATTAATAACATATATTAATTATATAATATAATATATATATATATATATATCCAATGAAATAGAAAGAGTTAGGAATACTTACATTGGGAGAACCTATTAAGTCTCAGTCTCTCCCTTGGCCAATGATTCTTCACAAGAGGTTATTGTGTCTTTATAAGGATCACACTATATAAATAATCTATATGCTAAATGACTAATAATTTTAATCTTAGACTTCCCATAAGATAATTAATATACTCTCCAAGGAAAACCCTAAGCAATGGCTCTTTTAAATACATATTTAGTAAATTTACAACCTGTAATGATAAAAAAATGAATGTTCCTTTCTATTAGATTAAAATGAGCCTTGTATTTAAATTAATGGATAAGCCTTAAAACTTACATAATTTCAACTAAAAAAATCACCTATCTCGATCTAGTTAGTTAGAAAAATTTATCAATATGCCTTAAACTAAGTTAAGTTGACTTAATTTTGTAATGTGTGCTTAATATTTTATAACAAGATCAACCTATCTAACTTGGTAGGAAAAGAGGGTACTTACTTAGTTATGGGGTATTTTAAAGGATAAATTGTTTATGAAATATTTAGATAGGGTTTATATTTCTTAGGGATTTGGATAAGCATATTTTGTAATGGGTATATGTAATGCTAGAGTTGACCAACAATATTTCAAAGTATCAATGGTGTAATCACCCCTTTCCTAGTACACTTTTTAAGGTGTGCACTCAAATATATCAAAATTAAATAGCCTCTTACAAGATATAAATAATTAAAAAATGATAAATTTAAAAAATATTGTGTATACATATGCTCCACTCAAAGCTCATCACATGTCATGAAGTTGGAACATGGGATGGTGCTTCAACAAATAACATAAAAACACATAATATTAAGTTAATAAATTATAGTATAAATTGGAAAATAAATGAAATTAAATAATTGATAGATATTTAACTTCACTTACATTTTTATTGTTTAGAGAGAAGTAGATGGAAGAGGTGTCCAATGTGTGGAATAAGAAAGAGACCTGAAAAAAGAAGATAAAATTGTTTTTTTTGCAAAAATATGTGTTTAATACCAAAAAAATATCTACATTGTAAGGATAATATAATTTATTTATTTATATCAAAAGATATTATAGAATCAAATTTATGAGAAAAATACATAATTTGTCAATAAATAATTGGACCTTTAGAATTTTTGGAATTTTACTATAAAAGGAAGAAATTATTATTCATTTGTGTATTTGTAATTATTGACTATCAGAGTTGTGAGTATCCTAGTTGAGAAAAAAGAGAGATGATGGTGTAAGCTCAAATATTCAAACGTGTTTGAGGACATATTTTAGCTATTACATAAATAGACTAGGTATGAGATAAATTTAATACAAACTTTTAGAATTTTGGGACTATAATGAAGTAGGTTAAGAAAAGTAGGTGTCAACAAAATCCATGTCATGTAATTTTCCTTACAAAAATTAGTAATAGATTAAAAATTATATGGGTTAATAGGTGGGAGTTAAAGTTTGAAAAAGTAGGTTTAGGGCATTAATGATGAGATAGTTAAAATCATTGTATAATTTGAATGGGATATGTGTGGATGATTTAGTTGATTTGGGTGTTTTTAAATAGGTGGTTAAATTTATAGTAAGTGGTTGATCTAGTAAAATATTTTAGTGGTTAAACACATTTAATATGGATGATCTAGTTATAGTATTAAGGGTAGCTAATGACATATGCCCTAGTTAACTTAGTTGAATAAAATGGTGGCTAACCTAGTATACAAGGTATTTGATGCAGTAGGTTTTAAGTGAGGTGGTTAATGGCATAGGCCATGGCTAATCATGTATAAAAATTAGATTTTTGAGTTTATATAAAATGTGGTTGATTTATTTGGGTTGCAAAAAGATGGGCGATGTCATATTCCTTAGATAATTGTGTATAAATTTTAGGTGGATGAGGTAGTATGAAATATGGATGACATAGTATGAAATGTAGAAATGTGTGGCTAACTTGGTATAGAAGTTGGCCGACATAGTTGGGAGTGGTAAAGAAAAAACAAAATAGGTTGATGAAGTAGTTAATTTCTTGTATTTTTATTTTTTAGAGTATATTTGTTGATTTTTTGGGATGGAGAGCCAATACGTGCTTTGTCATTTGATATTTTATAGAGGTGATGGAAACTCTAGAGATTAGTGTACATGGTGTGGTTACCATATCTCTTGAGAAATTATCTATGACATATCAAGATTAGATGACTACCTTATATTTTAGATATATTATGGAGATGCAGTGGATTCCACTTAGTGTGGAATTAATATCCATGTTCTTAAGGACATGGGAGTTACTAACTAAAAATTTTGGTGGGGATACCATAGAGGTAAGTATCACCCTCAAGGATGTGCATTTTTTGTTGGGACTTATGTTTGTAGGATTTTCTATGTCATGTGATACATTAAAGACACATGTAAGAGAGGTGATCCTTATCCTTATGGGAAACTAACTCTAAGAGATATACTTAGGCTAGCTTATGAGTACACATATTTTATGTATGTGGTAGCCATTTTGGATATTTGGAAGGAGATTATTCAATTTGTGATAACTCATGTGATCTGTCACAATTTAGATGGGAGGTTACCACTATTTATTATTGCATTGTGTTAGTCCATAATATAGTAGGGTAGAATTTATGATTTAAGATTGGTGATTTTCTTGTACTTAGTGCATGATTTGTATATTATTTTATCTTAAGTGTAAACAATGATTGGACTTGTTATTTTATTATGTTATTAGATTTATTAGAGGTTCCTAATGTACTATCCTATGGGGTTGTCACATGTAGTGGATATTTCCATACTAGGTGTGCAGTGATGGGATAGCATCATACACTACATGTTATACCACATGCCTTAGTATTAAATATGATCATGCATGGATAAAGTATTTCATGGTTGTATCTAGGCATAATAGATATTTTCCCTCATGGACAAGTAATTTCATGTGAATATGCAAGTGAGGACTATAAGGAACTATACATGGTGGGTGGAGGCACATTAAATACCTCATTTACCAAGATAATTTGGGTTTCCACACATCACAACTCCTATAGTAGTTATATCATATCAGGAATGTCATGTCAAGGAGTATTATGGTATAGGGGGTAAATGAGTGCATGCATATGTTCCTATCATAAAAACATTTTAGCTTAATGTGGGGATCATAACACTGATAATAATGAGGATATCTAATGGTAGTCATAGGATTAGATAATGTGACTATAGTTAAATAATAATAAAATTTAGAATGAGCACATTGGTAGTAGAGATAGAGATATGTTACATTTCACCCACTTACATAGCCAAAGGAAGCACCATAGGCATCATCACATGCATCACCATAGGCATCACCACTACATAAACTACCACAAGCACCACTATAGGTACCACCATATGGAGATCCATAGGTAAATCCACAAGGATATCCTATAGCATATCATTCACTGAGTTAGTTAATTGTTAGGTATATTCATAGTGGAATACATCATGATCATGTGATTCAGCTTGGTCATTATAAAGGCTTTACACCACCATGGATCCATGATTCATAGGAGGTAGTTTATTAGTGAGCTAATGGGGTGACTATTATTATGTAATTTATGTTTTGTTCATTTTTATGATAGATTTATATACATGATAGATAGATGTCGTATTTTGGAGAGATATATCTGAGATCTAATGTTTATTTAGTTTTCATTTTGTAAATGTTACATTGTAGGAGGATAGGTGGTCATCCATGGTTAAGAGAGTGCATCAGGATATACTATATGATGTATTACCTCAACATGATATGACACATATGATTAATCTGATGGTGTCTTCAAAACCCACATATGATAGTTGGTTTCAATTTGTTGGTGTGGTAACTTGAGAGTTACATTGAAAATTTGATACATATGGGTGGTATTACTACTAGGATTTGGTGATGGTGAGATACAGGTATGAAATTCATTAGGCTACAAATTGATACATGCATTTAGATACAACTAGATAGTTGGCCCACGTACAGGACCAAGTGGAACATTTATAGGGATAGGTGGAGGGACTATGGATACATGCAAAGTCACTTCAATGGACTATTCATAGAGGGTAGTCATACACTTCTATCAGTTGTGTATCCCATCCATCATCATATATGTGGGGTGGAGCACATTTGTATATTTATTATTGTACTATGAGTTATCATATGGTATTATAATAGACATGTTTGAGATATTTGTATATATATTTATTTTTTATGACTCATGGATGTTATGGATATATTTATTTTATTTATAACATGTGTATTGCTTTTTGTATATCATATAGGAAAATTTATTATGTAGTGTTTATTCTTTTCTATAAATTTGATCAAATGCATGGTCAAAAATAATGATAAGAAAAATAGTTTTGAAAATGATAATTATAAATAAATGAAAAATGGGAAAATAAACATAAGGTAATAGGAAATATCAATGTGAAAAATAACTTAAACAAAGATATGAATAAAAATAAATATCAAATTTAAATAAAGTTAGGAATATTATAATAATGAAATGTCAATATAAACAAAAGTCAATGTAAACAAGGATATGCAAACCAAAGTATGTAGATAATAAATATCAATGTAAATAGAAACATGAATATGTAAACAAAGATATGTAAATAAGTGAGATATGGAAGTAAGAGTAGTAATAAGAATGAAAAATCCAAACTTGAGTTTTTATTAATCAATAATGTGAAAGAGTAAATTGATTATGTGACAAAATATGGTAGGTAGAGTATAAATGAGAAACAACTTTTTGTTGAGGTCCTATATGAGGTCTTATACTACAAATCACAAAGGGATAAGCAAGTGGTATTTTTTTAATTGTAAAAATGGAATTTTTTGAGGAATTCCTAAACCTATACAAGGTCTTTTACTAAAGCTCACAAATGGATTACCAAATATGGATTAAAGTAGTTTAGAGAGAAATGAACTTTGTGAGGAAGGCTTGATCATATCCAAGGTCTTACACTATAACTCACAAAAGATTAACCACAGAGGTATGATCAATGTATAAGAAATGTGCATCAAGAGGATTTGTTTAGGAATGATATTATGAAAATAGGGAATTAAAATATTTTAAATAGGTTTTTAACAATCCTTAGTATAAATAAGTCATATTAAGTAAGTGTATAAATGTTTAAGATTTTGTTTGGATAATAAAGATTTAAGATAATCCTATTAGAAGATGAAAAATAGTTGGCTAATGATTGAATTACCTCTATCATCTCATGAATCTTATTTAAAAAATAAATAAAATGGGCCTACCTCCCCACAACATGTTCCCCAATCTTTAGGACCCCTTACAAACTATCGGTCTACTGTGAAGATTGGGTACTTGCATGAGCAATTAGGTGTCACTAGATGTAATAATGAGACCTCATATCTCGGTATATTGGCCTATCATACCCCAATGGACCTCAGCTCTATTATGAGTTCAACTATGGAATTTGAGATTCAAATAGTATAAGATATGTGTAAAAAGAGAATCACACCTTTTGGTTTGATTTTTACTTTTGAATATTGGTGTTTAAATTTTGATCATTTCCTTTTATTTGAGTGATTTGTATTTTAAATTTTATGATTTTCTATTCCTCCTCTATATGGATTTAGAAGAACCAAACATAAGTGATATGTATGACTAACACAAAGATTATTATACCTTAGTTAAAAGAGATAATTACTTAAAACTTATGTTTGCCTAAAAAAATGCTTATATTTTCTCACAAGTAAATATGTGGTCTCAAAACTAACCTTATGTGTGCATAATATGAGGGATATATATGGGGGAACTGGGGATCATGAGGGATCTATGTAAATAATGGTATAATGATGAATATGTTTTTGTATCTAATCATAGGGAGAATAGGATAGTGTAGGGTATGGTCTAATTTTCCAAGTCACATAAATAACTATACTATTGAACATGATATCTAACATAAACATCCAAGTAATGAAAAATCATCCAAGATAGGGGGAAATCAAGTGTTTATAAAGTATATAAATATCTGATATTAAATCATGAATGTTGAATGTATAAAGATTCAAAAGTTGTAAATTAATAATCATGATTGTAAGAGTAACTATGTATAGAGATGTAAAGAAACACATGATAAGTTGTGCATCACAAATGCCAAAATGAAGTAAAAATATCAAAAATTAGTAAGGTAGAAATATGAGGCATGATATTCCATAGAAAAATAATGTGTTTACAAATATTGATAGATTTCATAGTATACATCATCAATAACATATGTTAAGCCCTAAAATAACAAAAATTTATCTTCAAAAATAGTCCCATATATATTTAATGAGATGTGTGTGAGTACTTCATGTCACACTGTCTCAATGGAAAATGTATGTATGTTGGAATAAGAATAATGTTTCATATGTGGCATCTCTTATGAAGGGTAATCAATATGAGTAACTAGTGATAAAATGTGACTATATGTATTCGATCTCTAGGGTGATGTAGGAGGTGGGGAAGGGTATCATTCACTCGTGAATGACTTTAGGTATGGTGCTAAGAAGTTTATGGTGTAAGTCATGCAAAAACATGAAAGTAATACTATAAGACTCTACACTAATTTGTATGATGTGTGGCATATTGATTCTAAAGTCAATAAACTTACCCATGTTTAGGGATATAATCTATAATAACCTTAGGAGGATGCATGATCTTATCAATATACCATGCCTTCTTTAGATGAAGTACATCAATATATTGTTGAAGATGTCAATAGTGTGTAGAGGTATGCATGGTTGTACCATGAAAACAAGTACATCTATGAATTTGACATATGTTTTATCACACAAAAACATGCAGTCTAGGTGAGGACTCACCCAATGTCTCCTAAACTAAGGTTCTCATGGAACCTCCCCAAGGTCTTTGGTACTAGGTCTTGATGTACTGATATTCACTTAGTTGGTTATTATGGTTTGTTTCAAGTTAAGTGTCTTTGTTGGTAAACCATTGGGAAAATAATCTTAGACTAACAAGGCTAGTTAAGTTAGATTATGATTAAAAATGTTTATATAAATACCAATTGTCATTTTTTAACTAAATTAAATAATGCATCAATAATGATAAATAAAATAATTTCATGCAATCTAGATAATACCTTGGCAACTGATTTCAAATCAAACTATTTTTGAAACTAATCTAACCATGTTTATAAATAAAATCATAGATAAGGACAAGGATAAAAGTAAATGTTATATTTCTCTTTATAAAAATAGATATTCTTCTATTAAGTGGATAAATCCTTTGATAAACTGATCTTTTTTGGGGTAGTGAAGCACAACCAGCATGCAAAAATAGTGCAAGAGTCTAGGATAACATTAGTTAAGCATTGGATGGAAACAAGGTCACCATATACATGTATAGACTGAGAATATTATCTCAAAAATATTTAAAATTAATTATGTTACATGAATCACAAATAAGATTCATTCATAATGTAAATGAACATAAAAATAAACCTCAATAGTCTTAGCTCATACAAAGAAGAAAAATACCTATAAAGTAGAAAATTACATAAAGGGAAGAGGCAAAATTTTATGATCTCCTACCTAAATATTTTAACCCATAATCATATGAATGATCCATCCCTCATTCAATTGAATATATAGTCTTATATAGCTAAGGCAAGCCCAACGAGTCATTAATCCACCCACAAACTAGAGATTATAATAATTTAATGGGATCAAGCCATTTAAAATTTGATTTTTTGAATATCTTGCTCAATCCTAAGATAATATACAATTAAACCATGCTTGATTGATCTTGAGTTCAATTATAGGAGGCTAAGTATCCCTAAAATATCCTTGGGATAATCTTTTGTATATGCTCTGTATATAGGTACCAAGGCCTAATTAAGGCATTCTTTTATTTTTTGTGTCCTATGCTGCCTGGCCCCAATGTGTTGAAAAGTTTGAGTTTAACAACACCTCCAAAATATCATTGAATATTATGTTTCATGATAAAATTTATGTTAAGAGGATCCCTCTGTAATTCAGATTTGTAGGTGATATTGGACACAATTGATTCTATGCCATGACAATTTGGCATACCAAGATGATCATAAATTTTAGGCCTCTAAGCTATTTAGGATGACCTTGCTAACTATCCTAGCAATCAAGATTCATCATTATGTCATGTTATCACTTGAGAGTCTTTTTATAGTTGAGGGATCTATAATAAGATCTTGTCATCAAGGGAATACTATGTGGTGAGCTTTCACTTATTTATTACTCAGTTGAGTGTCCAAACTTTTTTGACCATCCTTTTGGTTCGGATGCCTTGTGATCTTAACACATGGTCACATCTTGGGCATCCATAATTTTATTTCCTATTGACTATGCACCGACCACCTCAATATCCTAGGAAAATAAGATTATTCTATGTGGCTCATATTAGTCACCCAGGTGATTCTTGGGTAGGCTCTATGCTCAATGTGTCTTGACTAATCTAGAGCTTAATATTTTGACATGTGGCCTCATCTCACAGACTCACTTGATTTCCCATCCATTTGACTTATTTGATCAACCTAGGGGAATTAATAAGCATGATGTCACCATGTGGCAATATCTTGTTCACTCAAAGATTCTATTTTCCTAATTTATTATGTACTAACCATCCTAAGAGGCCTAGGGAGATAAGATCATGATGTGTGTCAACATCTGAGGAATCTAGGAGCTTAGATATATATTAGACATGCAAAAACTATCCTAGGGCTATGTTGAATCAATATTACATCATGTGGAATGATCCCATGCACTGATTAAAACCATTATTTGGGATCTCTTTGAAAATTAGAAATATAGTAAGTCCTAAAAGCATGAATGAGGAAGTGGGTGAGTGACAAGTGAAATCACCATTGCTCATATGGGCTTCATGGGAAAGGAAATTACTTTTGGCATGTGGTAAAAGAAAATAGTTGTTAGAATTTGAATATAAAATTTTGCTAAAAATGACTAATTAATAAACCAAAAGAATGGAAAAAATAGTTAGACTAAAACGAATAAGGATAGGCATTTTTATAAACTTGAATCTAACTTATTTTACTTAAATGAAATGATTAAGTCATAAAACTAAAGTGATACAAACACTTGGTCCATTTAAATCTTAGGAAAATAATATTAGACTACATAGCTGAAGGAAAACACATTAGAACTCTACAATAGTTAGATAGTTTGTAAAAATATTAGGAAAATGGTATAAACTGTAAATTTTAATGTTGTTAAAAACATTATCTAAAATAGACCAAGACTTTTTAGATTCATGAAAATTTAGATAACTATATCAATGAAACCTTAAATGTAGTCACACTTAGACCAAGTACTTTAGATAGAAATCTATGTTTTAGATTTGGTAAAAACATCAAAGTGAGCTTAAGCAGGGTGATTGCAACATACCCCAAATACTCTTTCCAATAAAACAATAATTTATACAGGGCCAAGGCATAAACTTTATTAAATTATAAGTTTAGAATCTAGAGCAAAAAGAGGTTCCACAATTTCAATGTTGAAATTAGGGCATGTTGTGCAATCAATAATAATTCTTAAGGTCTATGATATATAGGAGTGGAACTATATTCCTTATACTATGATAATAAACTCTAATTTATAAGAAAATCCTTAGCCTAATGACTAGTAACCTTATGGAACTCATAATATGGCTCATCTAACCATTGTGTAGGTAGAGGATCAAGCTTAGGCAAAGGTAATATGCCATCACCATAAGTAATAGAACTCAAAGTAGGGTCTATGATAGGATTTAAAACTATTATGGATGTGCATAATATAGGTATATATAATGTGGCTAACATATTAGGAGGTAGAAAGATCAAAGTATTAGAAAACCTAGTGAACTAATATTGTCCCATCATGGCATGATCAAGAAGCATGCTCTGAAGAGGCTCAATAGTGACTAGGTTAGAATTAGTGTTTTTGTGATCCATTTCTAACATATGAACATCAAGTGAATAAGAGATAGTTTCAAGTCTAAGATAAGAAGGAAGTACATCAATATAACTAATATTATGAAATAATTATTGTAAAAAATAATAATATCTAAGTATATATACATTTTTATCTTGAGAAAATATAGCTAAAAAGGAATCATCTAATGAATAATCATCATCATAATAAGGATCATGAAGATAAATAGTGTAATAATTAATTATATTATTAATTTAATAAGTATTATGATTATATTATTTAGTATTGGTTAGGGTAACAGGAATCACATCAATTATTTTTGTTGAGACCAAGGTCATAAAAAATGAGGCACTTGAGAAATTATGTGTGAAGGGAGATTGAAAGTTTTGATTTTCAAACTAATCTCATTCAGTTCCTCATCATATAAATCTAATAATTAATTATATATTTTTTGAAAAATTTTGGAGTGACCATTATATCCTCAAGCATATTTAACAGGGTAGTTAAATAATTGATATTCATGAAAAAGAATTCTAGATAAAGGTTCAAGGGTGGGGATTTCGAAAACACCACATTCTTGGAATTATTTGAAATTCCAAGGGTTAAAGTCTCCTCGAATTTTCAAAATAACACCATTATTATTAAATTTAACACATTGGCATGCCGATGACATGATAGCTTACATTGGATATATCTAAGTTCGATACAGTAATATGTTATATGATAAAAAAAAGTTAAATATCGCTATCTTAATATGAATAGTGATAAGAGGAATTGTGGTAGGAAGACAAACATACCCTAGAGGTGACATTTTACTTTGATGATATCCTTGACATGTAGTTTGTGTATATTTTAGATTACACTTAGAGTACCCAAGTGTTTTAATAAAATCAAGGGAGGTAACACAGGTGCCAGAGCCTTAATTGATCAAAGCATGTTTAAGTTGTGTATCACTAATTTACACACAATTAAATAATAAATAATCATTTAATCAAGTAAATATTCATCAAGAATCATTTAAGTGATAGGAAATTTGAGTGAGAGGTAAGTATCTATGGTTTCATCAATGTGTATAGACATTTATTCACATTGTTGAAAAATACTAGCTTCAAACCCAGACAAAGTGGCTTTGTACCCCATAGGGGAAGGTCAAGAGATGTTCATTTAAAATAAAAGTTACATTAAATTTTTATGATGATGAGCATAAATCCTAATGATTTTGAGAAAATGAATTTGAGATGGGAGATGAGAAAGTTTTGTTATAGGATCTCATTCATCATATCTAATTAGAGAAGTGTTGGATAAATTACATTATGTTGAAGCAAATATGTTTAACGAACTATGTAATTACATTTAAATTTTCATTGATAAGGGTATTGGGTTGAGATGTAGCTGATGTGGTTGTGCCATGTGTATTTGGTTGAGTTTAATTAGGTAATGTTATGGGTGTCATGGCTGGGGTAATGTATTTTTATGTGGATATTTTTGTAGGTGGTGAAGAAGTTAAAAAAGTAAGTGGATTTGGAGTTTTAGGTAGGTTGGATTGAAAAGAGTGAAGACTAAAAGTTGCATCTATGGAGAGTGGATGAGTATCCAAATGTGGTGTTTGAGAAGAAACATGTGGGATAGCAGAGGAAGGAGTAGGTTATGTTGTTTGATTTATGGGTGTTGTTGTTGTATATCTAAGTTATGAAAAGTGAGATGTAATTAAATTAGTTAAATGGTTTGAAACAATAAAATTATATATCTCATGATTAATATCAGAATAAATAGATCCATAATGAAAATTGCCAAAAGAGCATAATACTTAAATATTATGACTGAGCCACTTCAACAGGGAAACATCCACAATAATGAAATAATATTAGAATCTTTAATATGATGATAAAATACTAACCACTACCTCCTATATATACTCTACTTAGGCAAGGTTATTTTATAGGTTGACCATACTAAGAACATAAATAAATGTAACATGATAATATGAAGGAGTGTAAGCCACAAGTCGGTCACACATATCCCTAGATGTACTATGGGTTAAGGGCATATAATACCCCTCCCCTTCAAAATAATGTTGTCCTCAACATTGAATCAAACTTGGATGTTGTTTTAGGATGCTTCATCCTCCCATGTTGCATCTTTAGAATGCAGGTTCTTCCATTTGATTAGATACTCCTTGATGGCTCTGGTCCATAGTTTCTTAGTGCACGTGCAAAGGATCTCTTTATGATCTAGAATGACTCAACCTTCTTCATCAAATTTAGGTAAATCAATCTGAGTGGAAACTCTATGTCTAATTACCTTATTTAGGTAAGATACATGGAATATCAGATGTATGTGATCAGATGGAGTTAATTCTAACTTGTAAGCCACACTACCAATTTTTTGTAAGATCTAATAAGGGTCATAATACTTAGGTTTTATTTTGTTATCCTTTTTCTACTTCTTTAGATATATTTACTTATATGGATAAAATTACACAAAGATCCAATCACCTATGATAAAATTTTGTTGACTACGATGTTGATCTTGTTGGTTTATTCTATTTTGTGACATTATTAACTTCTCTCACAAACTAATTAGCACCTCATGTTGATGGTGAATGTGTTTCTAAATATCTCAAACCTTAGGATGCACTATCAAATCTAAAGTGATGGATGGTGTGTGATACCCATACAATACCATAAAGGGAGACATCTTGGAAGAAGTGTGAAAATAAGTGTTATACCACCATTAAGTAAGTGGAAACTAATGAACCCATTTGTCTTGTTTGT
This sequence comes from Torreya grandis, assembly GCA_037957365.1. Classification (NCBI taxonomy): domain Eukaryota; kingdom Viridiplantae; phylum Streptophyta; class Pinopsida; order Cupressales; family Taxaceae; genus Torreya; species Torreya grandis. The sequence goes on along the minus strand of JARHVA010002806.1, from coordinate 1,440,862 downwards.
CAAAAAAAATAATGAATATACCCTTATAGGCATATTTTGACTACCTCTATTTGTATATCAGATTGAGGATGATAAGATAAGATATGAGCCAACTATGTTCCCAAACATATAAATAATTTAGTTCAAAAATTACTAGTAAATATGAGATTTTGGTCACTTACAATGATTTTTGGAGTACCATGTAATTTATTAATTATATTGAGAAAAGTAGAATCTATTGTACTAGTAACAAATGGTTGTGATAACAGGGAAAAATGACTATACTTGGTAATTCGATCCACAACTACCATGATAACATTTTTACCATCAAATAGTGGTAACCCCATAATGAAATCCATGGAAACATCCTCCCAACATTGTCTAAGGATGGATAAAGGCTACAAAAGACTTGGGGTCTTAATGGTTTCACCTTTGTTTTATTAAAATACCATGCATTCAACCAAATATTTTTGGACATCCCCCTTGAGTCCTTTCCAAAATAAATATTGCTTGATTCTATGATATGTTTTCAAAAATCCAAAATGACTTCTAAGAGTAAAGGCATGAAGTTCCTAAAGAATTTTATGTTTGAGGAGAGAATGCTTACATAGGTATAATCTACCTATTGACAATTTGGCCTCCTAAGTCAAATTTCAACCCCCTGTAATTAAAAACTTTAGTTGTCATGTCCTCTAAACTTGTGCATGGTCATTAAAAACCTTGTAGAATCCTCAAAATGGTATTTTCAAGCCTATTTATTTCAGCATTGTTTAAGGTTATTGTGATGAAATTAAGACAAATGGCATTTTGACCTTATGTTTATAATGTAGTCATATAAAATTTCTAAATTGCTAGTTTGAGTGTGGCTTGTGACACCCAATCCATAGGTCCTTGCATACTTTTATGACTTTTCTAGACACCTTTTTGCTCATTGCTAGTCATTTGTAGCCTTCCAAATGATCATTCCAACTCAACGAGACTCTATTTCCTAGGCCAATCCTATCCCCCTAGGTCTCGAGCCTATAGGATAAAAGTACCATACCTGGACTATAGCACCGAACCCTAGGGTGTGCCATTTTTTAGTGCTCTTGTCCCTTTACAAATTTATCCCAAATGGTCATTTTCATGTGATTCATATTCTTAATTATGTTATCCTAGCATGAATACATCTAACCCATGACCAATAGTTCCCTATAAAAGTCCATTTAAAGTTCATTTAGGAGGGAGGTGACAAATCTTACAAAGAAAGCAAGAATACAAACAAACCACTAAGGAAAATTTCTCTATTCTCTGCATATAGTCACCCAACATAGTTGTAAACATATTTAAACCCTCACACCAATCCCTAGCCACCTCAATCACTCTCAGTTTAGTATTTTTGCATCTACATCACACTATTACATGAAGCATATCAAGTGGGAAAACTACATATGCTTGATCCCTCTTTAGAGTATTAGTATGTAGGTATCATTCCCACATAAGGGGTATGGATCACACATTCAATACATCTTACACACACTAAAAAACCCCCATTTTAAAGTGATTCAAATCCCATTTATCAATCATGATGGAAGGTTAGGGTTTGAAGATTAAAATATCTCTACAACAAGCTCTATCAATATATAACACTCAATATTTCATAAGAAGGTCACACAGAAACATAGTAAAGAACCCAAAAAAAATAGGTCTCAAAAACTAATTTGGACAATAACGGTAGAAGAGGACAATAGTATTGGACCCCAAAGTGTCATGTTTTTGATGATCTTGTCCTTTCACTAAATGAAACCTAGATTTTGATTTGTGACACTATCCTAGTCTTGTACAGCCAGTTTTAGAACCTACAATAGTCATTTCAACCTACTTTAAGCCAAGTTATATTTCTCCTAATTTATTACTATTTTTAGAAAGGTAAAAAAGACAAATAAATTATACAAATCAAGACTGTAATTATTTTTATATTTTTTTCATTGATTTATTAATGCAAACCCTTAACTAAAATAGGAAAAAAACTCCATTGTTCTCAAAAAATGATAAATCATTTAGTAAACCTGACTTACTTTGGTTGTGCAAAAAAACCATAGAAACCCTAGGTAAAATTTCTTACTGATTTTAGAAATATTTTTCTAATTTTTCTTGCATATATAAATTAGCATTCTAATTTTGTTGTTCTATACTATTGTATGTTGATATATCTACATTACCATGCTTCATTTGATCTTCTTTGAGTGTTTGCATTGACATCCATATCCTTGATTACTTTACTCTACCCATTGAGAGGGCATCCTAATTTTACATTCGAGACATACATCGATATATCTACCTATTGGGGACATCTTATACATGACTACACCATCTAGGTTATGTCATTCCTACACCACACACTCTATTTACAATGTTGATGTACATTACTTACTAGCTTACATAGATTACTCTATCAACATTCACTAGTATATAGCACTTGTGTATTTCTTAGCATATACCTAGTCTTGTTCCATGTCTTGCATACTTTCACTTCTTACTTTGATTAATTAGATGCAATTGTATTTCCATCATTTATATGCTTTGCTTTCTTTCTTTTTGTAGCTATATGTGATTACATTTTTTAGTTCCTATTTTGTCTCTTGTTTGTGCCTTAAGACATTTACCAATGTCCTTTGCTTGTACTCTTCCATGTGCTTGTAACCCTCATGCCAACCTCACTTGTTTTCAATTGTATGTATATGTGGGAATTTTAACATGCCTTGTATGTTTCCTAGTTTTAGTGACATGTGCCCATGTCCCTTATTTGCTTGGACCCTTGTCCATTCTTATATGTTTCTTAATTTTTGCCTTGTGCACTTATTACTTGTTTGATTCTCACTATTTTTAATGCCATGATCCACATCATGCATTATATTTATTTCTTAGATGCCATGATGGACATAATGTTCTATCCCTCCTTGAAAACTAACAACTAACATTTCTAGTTTTAATTCGATATACTACACATGTTATTACATTGTTACATCTATCTAGGCATACCCCTGTTGATATAACAATCTCTAATACAAACTATGTTATATCTTGAGACATCTTTTTTATTATCATTGTTATATCATGTATCTCACACCATAACACACTTACAAGGATCTTTCTTCTAAGGGTAGTCATTACAGGGTCTTCATTCATACCCTTAGAAGAGGGGACAACAAATAGTGGTTTTATCACCTGGATCAAAACCTCTACTGGTCAAAAATATAAGTTTTAGAACACTCAAAATAGTAACTAAAACCCAAACTAGGTAGAATAGACTAAGAAAATAGTGACAAACATAGAATTGTGATAAAAAATAGGAAAGGATAAGAGCACCATACTTGGACTACAATGTCAGATAGTAAAGTGTCTTATTTTTGATGTTCCTATCTAAACAACAAAAAATACAAAAATAGCCAAAAAAGTAAGATCATCTATAGTTTTATCACCAATAGTTCAATTTAGATTAGGTAGTTTTAGTATATTTTTTCTTAGAGAATATAGATATAGGGGCATCATGTGTGACATGATGGTTCTCACTTCTAGTTTTAGATTGAGTAGTTGGTACAACTTTCAGATCATAATCCATGTTATAGACACCAGTAATCAGGGGTAATGTGCATGGCATATTTTCTCTTTTTCTTTCTAAGTTTAATTAATTACATAGGTATTCTTAGTAGGTATATGTCTTATTCCATTTGTAGGTGGTTGGCATTATTTTAGAGTGGCTTTCATATAAGCCTAGTTCCCAATTTTGGAGTGGTTTTCATACAAGCCTAATCTCCACCTTTTGGAGTGGCCAAGATTGGCCTAATTCTCAGTACATAATAGGTTATACATGCCACATTGTTAGATTATAGATCATTCATGGGATTTATGATCCATCTCATATGACACACATTCATATTGGTATTAGTTCATAGCTTCACTTAGTGGGAAATGATAGAGCCAAAGGACTAGCTAAACTTTGTATTCTTAAGCCACCTACTCAGAGGGATTAGACAAATAGTCTAAACATCAATTAGCACATGCATGATCACATAGCTTTACTTAGTGGGTGATAATGGAGTCAAAGGGATAGCATTTATATTCTTGAACCACCCTTGGGGAATTGAGCACTTAGCTCTATTCATGATATTACTATTGGTTCAGCACATACCCAGCATCACTCAAACATCACTCATTATCACAATAGATTTTGTATTGGCTCATGTACTCGATGAGGTGTATTCATTCCTTTCTCTTCCTCTCTCTTTTACCTAGATTTTGTACATTCTTATTTTAGATATAGTGTGTCTAATAAGAACTTATCTACTCTTTATTTTCTCTTATAGATTTACAATTCATGATGTGATCTCTCTACACACACTCAACATCACATATCTTCATGGACTTCACCCTTGGAGGTAAGTTCAAGTATGCTTTCTATTTTTCATTTATCTTAGTATTTTGCTTTGTTGCATCACTAGAATATAGGGGGGTAAATGTAGTCATATAAAATGTCTAAATTGGTAGTTTTAGTGTGGCTTGTGACACCCAATCCATAAGTCCTTCTTTCATACTTTTGTGACCTTTCTCGAAACCTTTTTTTATCATTACCAGTCATCTATAGCCTTCCAAATGGTCATTCCAGCTCAGTTAGACTCTATTTCCCATGTCAATCCTATCTCCCTAGGTCTTGATCCTATAGGATAGGAATGCCATACCTAGACTATAGCATCAGACCCTAGGGTGTCCCATTTTTTATGTTCTTATCCCTTTTAAAATTGAGCCCAAATGCTTATTTTCATCTGATTCCTATTCTTCATTATGTTGGCTTCGAATAAATACATCTAACCCATGACCTATAGTTCCCTATAAAAACCCATTAATCATTTAGGAAGGAGGTGACAAATTTTATAAATCAAGCAAGAATACAAACAAACCACTAAGGCAAATTTCCCTATTCTCCACATTCAATCACCCAACATAGCTTTAAACATATTCAAACCCTCACATCAGTCCCTAGCCACCTCAAGCACTCTTAATTTAGAATTTTTACATCCACATCACACTATTTCATAAAGTACATCAAGTGGGAAAACTACATATGGCTTGATCCTTCTTCAGAGTATTGGTATGTAGGTAGCATCCCCATACAAGGGGTGTGGATCACACATTTAGTGTATCTTACACACACTAACCCCCCCTTTTTCAAGTATTTCAAATCCCATTTATCAAGCATGATGGAAGGTTAGGGTTTGAATATTAAAATAGATCTACAATTACCTTTGTCAACATTTATCACTCAAGATTTTATAGGCAGGCTCACACAGGAACATCACAAAGAACTCAAAAAACTCGTCTCAAAAACTAGTTTGGACAATAGTGATAGAAGAGGACAATAGCATCAAACCCAAAAGTGTCTTATTTTCAGTGGTCCTATCCTCTCACTAAATGAAATCTAGATTCTAATTTGTGACACTATCTCAATCCTACATAGCTAGTTTTAGACCCTACAATAGTCGTTTCAACCTACTTTGAGCTAAGTTATCTTTCTCCTAATTTATAACTATTTTTAAAAAGTTAAAAAAGACAGATAAATTATACAACTTAGGATTGTAATTATTTTTATTTTGCACTAATTTATTAATCCAAACCCTTAACTAAAATAGGAATAAAACTCCATTATTCCTAAAAAAGTTAAATCATATAATCACCTTATGGTCATTTCTAGCATGTTCAAATGCATCAAAGGGGATTAAATGGCCTAAATGGGGTCTTGTTAGAACATGTCAAGGTGTTTCAAGGTCAATTACTCCCCCTCTAGTCTTTTTTATTCTTAAAAATGTGGTAAAGTAACTTTATAACATTATATTCCACTTTCAAGGTGGTTTATTACCCATTCTATAATGTCTAAATGAGGTTTTATGAAGGAAAGGATAGGTTTACAGTATAAAATGGAGATGGACAATCACTACAGGACTGTATAAAAATTTCAAAAGCTTTAGAGACATTGATATACCATCACAATCAACTTTTAAGAAGAATAGATAGACTATATGGCAGAAAAGAGGGTTTTCAATTGGTTCATATAGGTGTGTCAGAGTAAGATCCTATTGAAGAATGTGTATGGATTCCTTTATGTCTCCTAAGGTCATATCCATGCTTTGGAGAGAGTTTCAACTTAAAATTGGTCAAAAACTAAGCCCCTTCCTCCATCGAGCTCTTTCGCATCCTTGTAAAGCCAGTAAAGTTTATGAATGGTATGGATAGGAGAGAGAAGATGAGGGTTTAATATTATTGGAAGATTAGGAGACTTTATCTATATTGTATCTAGTGTCATTTATTCTCATATTTCCTTCCATTCCTTTATGGATAATCATTAAGAAGGGGAAGGGCTCACGGTGTCTTCTCCATCCAAGCAAGGTACCCATTCACTCCACTTTCTCTTTTTTTGAGCATGATGATAGAGGAATAAAAATTTATGTGGATTTTTAGGAGTCTATAGAACATTATACACCATTTTTAATACCCACTTCACATGTATGGGCCATCAGGAGGTAGGAAATCTGTAGTTTAGGGGGTTTGTAAGTTGACAAAAGCAGGATTCTTGAGATCTCAAGGTATCAAATGGTTGATAAGTGTTTTTTAGGTCTCAAACATATTTAAAAACCCCTTGAGGCTCTGTATTATATATTTTCAATGATTAAATGGATCTAAAACCCATAAAAAGGTTATTACTCATAGTTCCACATGTAGTCAAGTGGTTTAGGTCAAGTAAATGAGTCTACAGATCTACCTAAAGGTTTCCAACATAGTGTTCCAAGTTTTTTTTAAAATATAATGAGATATTCCATGAGTTTATAGGTATTATTTAGGATAATTAAATATTTAGGGCATGATATAATAGGTTTTGGTGGGAATTTGTATACTTTTTGAGTTGTCATTATGACCTAAATTCAATCAGCGAATCTTTAGTCCTCCTTTAGGAATTGCAAACATGTTTTCAAAGATCAAATAAGTGTTGATATTGAATAAATATCTATGTATAATAATTTTATTAATGATTCCTCACACCTTATAAGAGGACCCATGCTACTTGTAGCTTCAACATCATCTGAGTTTCATTACAGAGATAAAGGTTATTTAGAGGTTCAATATGTTCCTTGTAAAGTGCATAAAATCCCTCAAGAGCATTATGACATAACCATGTTATGACATTCATATGTGAGTGATAAATAAGTTCTATGGACCCTCTGATAAGTTTGAGATCATTGAGGTACTTTGGAAAGCAAAATAAACATCAATACAAGTTAAACAAACCTAATTCAGAGACCTAACTAACTTTTGGAATCTAAGAGAGGTTTTTAATTCTGTAGGAGTTGTGGTTTCAAAAATAATAATAGATATTTATCTATCCTAATAATTTTTATCCATTATAACTTGAATAAAGTCTTAACTAAAGGCATCAAGGGCACTCATCCATATATAGGTAGCTTAGTAAGGCTCAAGTAGTTTAGTAGGAAAATTTGGGGTTTAGAGAGACAAGATAAATTTAGAGATAATAAACCTCTTAAAATACTCATCCCACTCATATAAATTAATATTAAATAATATAAGTCACTATTAAATTTTTGATCATCATAGCTATGGGCTTATAGGCACTCAGTGGACTGTGAACAAGGTGAGGACTAAAGTGGTTTATAAGGCCATGCTAGATGAACTACGAGACTCAGATAAGATTTAATATAGGAGGATATCACTATCTAATAGGTAATAATAATAATATAAACTCCATTAATGTTAATAAAAAAATGAGACTCATATATCATGCATAGTTATGGGACACATAATACCCAGAAGTAGGCAGGTCCTTTAAGAAGGAAGGTAAATGTTGAACCCTACATAGAAATAGAATATAAGAGAATATAAATAGGATATTTGAATTATATTTAAAGTCTCTCATCCCACATTTAACACTTTTATCCCTTGAATCAAGGAATATCCTTGATAGGCTAACTAGACCATTAGGCCTAAACAAGCAGGCAGGGTCTTGAGCAGAGGAGTGAATGTACAAAGAATTAGTGCAAGGAAATGAGTTATAAAGGTGAAAACAATGTCTTCCACTTTTTTTATAAATATACTCATTATTTCCCATTGAAATAGTTTATTCCTTGGAAACATCAAGAGCCTAATGGCTTAAACAGACCTATTAGGCATATACATGCCTAGGTATGACAATTTGAGGATTTTGCATGTTTAGGGGATATTATGAGGATGGATGATAATTATAATGTATGTTACATAAATAATTTTCATAATCATCATTTTAATATATTCATAACAATCTCAAATGCTAACAAGGATGGAGTTCATGCTCACAACTTAGATAGACCTACTTGCCACCTCCAGGTAGAGTGCCCAAGAAGAGTTCAATCAAGTTTGAACCCTCCATAAAGGTGAAGTAAAAGGGTAAAAAAAATCCTCTTTATTTTTTATTAATATTTATTATCATTAATTGAGTACCATGGTCTTTTGAAGGTAATGAAAGCCTAAAGGCCTACACAAGTCTATTAGGCCTAAATTCGCCTAATTTGGCATGTGCATAGAAATTGTAGACTTATGCATGTTTGGTAACTATTTTAGGTTGGTAAAATATATAATATTGAGTGTGAAAATTCCATAAAGTAAATTTGGAGTTTTAGACTCATAAAATTTAGAGAAAGACCAAGAATTAGACCCCTAGGGTCAGACTAACACAATGACTCAAGAACCCTAGGCAGAGGAATGGGAGGTCTATAGACACTTGAAGGAATGGGAAAAGAAAAAAAACCATGGGAACATGTTTAGTGGGGCTTTTTAAACCCCTAAGAAGCATTATAGGTCAAACCAAACACGTTTTAATCTTATACAACATCTTTCTCTCCATTCACCCCCTAGAATGCAAGTTTTTCAACCCAAGAGGCACTTTCTCCACATCACAACTATACAGAGAAGATACATGGGATACTTAGTAGATAGGGAAGGTTTAAGGGGGTTAAATAACTCATGTTTCAAACATCTCTCAACCTACCAAAACCAATCAAAGGAACCTGATGGAAGAAAACCTAAAGATTTTACACTCAAATGCCATATATTGTCTTGGGAAACACTTGGAAATAATTTTTCACTCAAATTGTATCTTTTTCATGGTACTAGTTTGTATGGACTACTGTATAGACTCATTATAAACTATACTTTTACAAGGTTTTGAGTAAAAAATAGGGTTTTGAGTATATTGAAAGGTGGTAGATCATTGGGGAAGGTATTATGAGGAATTACACACATTTTAAAACCACAAAAAACTCATAAATATTTTTATAAATTCCCCTATATATCTATACCAAATGTCCATTTTACAAGTGCTAGTGAAAGGTGACCTAGTCATCTAGATAAGGTAATGTTACAGGTTTGCACTATTGAAAAAGCCTAAGTCATGGTATAGTATGATTTTATGGACCTAAAAAATGATCACCTACCGAATTTTAAGGTTATAATTAGATCCCATGGCCAAAAAATCAATAACCACTAAGTAACTAGGCCTAATTGCCTAGTAGGCCTACTTTATCAGATAAAGGAAGATGTTGGATAGTGTGAGGGGTTGTTGAGTGAGTGATTGTAGGGTCATAACACCATGTAACTACCTCATGAAGGTAATTAGTCACACTTCTCATTCTCATCATGGGGAATATGATAGTTTTCAAGCCTAGTCAACATGCACAAAGGGGAGGTGGGCTGTTAAATGCTCCATAAAGGCCTATTTACACCACATTTATACCCTATAACTACTATTAAAGAGAGAGTGTTGACTAATAAGGCCACTTGTCATACCTAAGTAATCAATAAGATAGTTTTAAAAGGATTTAATAATCTACTAAAGCATTCAAGTGAAGTGATATCTCTTCTATGCTACTCTCTTAGGGGTCATGATGGATAGAATGATGCATATTAGAGAGTTAATAAGACTATTTACACTCTTCTTTCCTTACTTTAATTGCCTCATAATGAGTGAAATGTGTCCTTAAGTCTCTCCAATGTACCTCTTCTCTTCTCCTCTTTCTTACTGTATAAATTTTTCCTCTTTTGGCTTAGAAGGATCCTTGGTGGATTATGGCAAAGCCATATGCTACTAATTACTTATTTTCTACCTTTTGAATGAATGATAAGTTGATTCATACTTATTTATGCTTTTTATTACTGTATACTTGTGATGTTGCATGAGTGATAGTGGTAGAATTATGACTCCCTTTCATTTATCCTCTCACTCTTACCTCATTTCAAGCATAATAACTCTTTGTAGGTAACATGAAGTGTCATGGAATTTTATGTGATGAATCAAAGATGAATGCATGCCATTAGTGTTGATTTAGTTTACCTTTAGATTGTCTATCTAGTTCATGCATATCTTAAGACCTTTATGTTGAAATATTTATGTGAGGGGAGATTTAATTAAAGTTGATTGGTCTGATTAGGTTTGATTCATTCTATAAGTGCATCGTAATCAAGTGGAAAACCTAGTTATTCTAATGCATCACCTCATTAGGTTAGGTTTCCTTCATGTTTTTCTATCTCTTTTCACCCCAACAAGTTAGTATCATAGGTAATGAGCCTAAACAAATATATCAAGATAGCTAGCCCTTAAACTAGATTTTTATCCCAACTATAGGTCACCCATAACCTTGGGCTAATCCTATGTTACCCCAAACTTGGAGGTAGGTCTGAACAACCTCCTCTTAAGGTGCAATTTGGAGTGTTAACACTACTTTTATATCATAATGTGTTCCCCTTCCATTTATATTTTTTAGATTAATTATAACCTTAATGAATATTTTGAATCAAATCCATGGTATCACTATCATTATCCCATTATATATTGCTTCCTCTAACCAATCTGCTTGCCATATGGTCATGGTACATAACAATGCCTCAACTGATGCATCCCATCTAGAGAGGGCATCTACCACCACATTCTCTTTTCCTTACTTATACACTATTTTAAAATCATATCCTAAAATTTTAGTCACCCAATTTTGTTGTTCTTTAGATGAAAATCATTGCTCTACAAATATTTTAGGTTATCATGATCAATCTTTCCCTGATAGTGATGACCCATTAGATATGGGCTCCATTGTTTCACTACATGTAGAATATCCATCATCTCTTTCTCATAAATTTTTTTATCCTATTTTTTCCCTTAAGTTGGTGACTTTGAAATTCTAGTTGTCTACCTTCTTTCATGAGTATATCTCCCATGCCATATCTCGATACGTCACACTCCACAACATAAGTTTTTTCAAAATTAGGAGTAGCCAAAACTAAAGTTATGCACATAGCCATTTTCAATTATTCAAATTCCTTGATAGCTAAATCAGTCTAGTGGAAGGTGTTTTTATTCAAAAAATAGGTGAATGGAGCTATAATTCTACCATAATTTTTGATAAACCTGTAACAATAACCAGTTAGCCCCAAAAATCTTTGAAGGTTCTTAAGGGTCTTGGGAACCTGCCACTCTATCATCGCTTGGATTTTTTTAGGATAAACTTTCACTCTTTCATGTGAAACAATACCACCGAATTACTCCACCTCTTAGACACCAAAATCACATTTAGAAGGTTTTTCATGAATATGATGTTGTTTTAGAACTAAAATTACCTATTTCACATGCTTCAAATGGTCTTCCTAATTTTTTTGGTAGATGAGGATATCATCAAAAAACACTAATACAAACTTTCTCAAAATGGAGTAAAAATAGTATTCATCAAACTCTAAAATTTATATGATTGCATTTTTTAGGAAAAAAGGCATGACCATAAATTCATAATGCCCTTTATGAGTTCTAAAAGTTATTTTCGGTATGTCCTCATCATAGATGTGAATTTGATGATACCTATAGTAAATGTCTAACTTGGTTAAATAAACATCACCATGTAATTCATATATCAAATAAATAATTATTAGAATAGGAAAATTATCTTTGATGATGTACTTATTGAGTTATCTATAGTTTGGACACATCCTCTAACTATCATCCTTCTTCTACATAATGACCATTAGGGAGAAATATTCAGTTTGACTATGTTAGATGATTCCTACCTGCAACATCTCCTATACAGCCTTTTAAATTTCACTCTTTTAGGCATAGGGATACCTATAGGGATTGATGTTGGGTGGTTTACTTCATAGAATGAGCTTGATGGCATGATCATGTGCACAACTTGAAGGAACTCCTTTTGGCATGTCACCAAAAATAATAGAATGGTCATCTTAAACCCTTTGCAAATTAGGATGTGTAGACTCCTTGCTTGGTTGAACGTATATAGAAAATAAACATGCCATAAAAATTTATGCATATTTTATAAGAATCATTATCAATTGATGGGAACTAATCAGTTTTGTAGATTTAGCCTGTAATCCATGTAATTCTAAGGTCTTGCCTTCTAAATAGAACTTAATGAATAGTTCATGTAAATTCATCTCAATAATTCCCAAAGTGGTGAGCCATTTCACTCCCAAAATAATTTTAGCACCTCCCATGGGAATATCAATCATAGGTGAATGTAGAAAGTAGTCTCCCATAATAATCTTAATGTTATGGCATTTTCTAAAATAGTTGATTGTACTACCATTTATAATCATGACCTAAAATTTTGGATTTCCGTAAATGAAATAATTAAAATGAGTATTTAACTTAATATTGATGAAGTGATGTGTACTCCTAGAGTAAATTAACATAATCACCTTATGTTTCTTTAGGAAACTCACCACCTTAAGAGTTTGAGGAGTACTAATGCCTAAAAGTGCATGATAGGAAATAGTGGGTTGAGAATATTTAGATTCATCCTCAGGTTATTCCAAGCCTTCCCATGAATCATCATCATATTATTCATCCTCATTGGAACCTTCAATGTAAAATAAATTCTTTTTAGCACATCAATTTCCTTTTCTCCATTTTCTACTACATCCAAAACATAAACCTTTTTCATGTTTTTCTTCAACTTACTGAGGTGTCAATCTGGGATGCTATGGAAATGATGGTGTTGGGAAGGTGTGTTCATGCACATTAGTGAAAGGTATTTATTTTATCAACTCTTTTTCCTTATCCAAATGTGCCCTCAATATGGATTTAGATACATTACTAAAATAAAATATGTGAACCTCTAATTAGATGTTATCTTTGAGACCACCCAAAAATAGATCAATCAAATTTTCCTTAATGATGTCTACCACACATAAGGAGAGATTTTGAAATTACTGAATGTAATCCTTTATTGTCCCAGTTTGGTACAACTTGGCTAGCTAGCTGAAGTAATTTTATAAGACATTATTGTGAAAGTGAAGTTGTAACTCTTCAAAAAATACATAATAGGAAATGAAGATACCCTTATTTTTATTTTGAACACATAAACATCGATACCAAATAAACTTACCCAAATTGAATCTCTAATACCAATTGTAATGAAACTACTTATATGATTCTTAATAATAAAATTGTATATCACAAAATTAAGATCAGAATAAATAGATCCACAATGACAATTATTGAAAAAGTAGAATACTTGAATATTAAAATTGAGCCACTTTGATGGGGAAACCTTCACAATAATGTAATAAGAATAGAATTTTTAATATGATGATAAAAGACTAACCAATATCTCCTATATATCCTCTACTTATCTAAGGTTATTCCATAGGTTGACCATACTAATAACATAGAGAAATTCAACAAATTAATATGAATGTGTGTAAACCATAAGTTGGCCACACATATCCCTAGATGCATTATAGGTTAAGGGCATGACATGAAATGGGTAAGAATATTGGAGGGTATAGAAAGTGTGTAATGTTTTATAGTTACAATTTGGATAAGGGTTGATATAATAAACTTCTCTCCTCATATTTTTCATATTTACAACATACTCATCATAGGATCAATGAAAGTTTCAATAATTTTGGTAGCTGGAGGTTAAATATTACTTGGTTAATGATTAGAAATAGGATCTATATAAATTACAAGATGAGTGATAGTTTAATTAAGGTAATCCTGTTTATTTTTAGTTTCTTTAACCTTAGCTACCACTTCATATGCCTATTGACACTCATATTTTAGGGTTTCATGATCAAATTTAGGACCAAGAACATATTCAAGATCAAATTTTTATAATTGGCAACAAGTTTCATAAGAATGAACTCAACTTGCATGATACCAAAAAAACTTATGTTTATAATACCAATGTTTTATGGGATGATTAGGTTCAATATCTCATGGTGAAGCCTAGGAAAATGCTTTTAAATTTATACCATAGAAAGATGTTTACGAGAATCCACATTGTTTACTTGGGAAAATGTAGAATTAGTTTGTCGTAAGGATGGGTTGAAATTTGTTGTAAAAGAGTAGCTTAATTATAACCACTTAGATTAATAGCATGAATATTGTGAATATAACATAGTTATCCATTACATTATCATTGTTAGCATGTTATTTTTTAGATTTCATAAGTATTTAGGTTCTGATAGGAGGATGGAAAGGCTCAAATTGTCTTCTAAAAAAATGTTAGAATTTGGCTTGGTCAAGGTATTATTTCATAGATTTGGGAAAAAGGGTCATAACATGATATTGTAATTTAGGATGTATAGCATTAGTGAATAAGTAGAAGAGGTTATCTTTTGGCATGTTATGTTCAGCTTTATTGGACAAAAATTTTAATTATTTAATTAATACTTGCACCATTACAGATTCTAATTGATTATAGCTGATGAAGTGAGCTAATTTATTTTTAAGAAGGTCATTAGTTTAGAATTCATGTACCAATTAATTAACTAAATCTTATAGACTGGATATAGTATGATATTTAAGTTAACTATACCAATACAAAGCATCACCTATGAATGTTTTAGCTAAGAGCTTTTTGGTAGTAAAGATGTTGAGTTTAATCTGATATTTTTATAGGTTTATGAAAGAATTCAAGTATAAATCATGATCAATGGACCCATTATAAGTGATAGTAGTAAAAATACTACTTATGCTAGTGTTTGTAATTTGAGGGACGAAGGGTTCATTTTGTAGATGTTTAATATTCTTGTTGAGAAGTAGAGGTTGAGGTATGAGGTTACCTTGTGCATCCCTAGGGGTGGGGGGATTAAGATTTTGAACACTTCATTAAATATGTTTATAAATATTTTTCAATTATAAAATTTGGTTTTGAATTTGTATCATTTGATTTGTACTACTAGTTTGAAAAGTGGGCATTTGGTTCATGGCTTGTAATAATATTTAGTTAGTTTTGATATTGACTTGACTAGTAAAAGAAACTTTATATGAACTAAAGGTAGAATTTACTTAAGTATGAACATGGGAACCTTGATGTGGCCCACTTGAGGAAATACCAACCATAGTAATTGAAATAATAGGCAAGGTTGAAGAATAAATAGTAGATAAATTTGAAGGAATGCAAGAAGAAGTTGGTATTGAAGAAGAAAAGGTCATGAAAGAAGTCATAGGGTGAGTTTTCCCAAGGCTAATAGATACATTATGTGTAGGTGAAGGTGGACAAGAAATATAAGGCCCCATCATGAGATTGTATATAATTATGGGATCCTTTACTTGATGTTGGGAGTTTTCATTAATGAAGAGTATCATTTCAGTAGTATATTTGAGTTCAATCTCATCCTCAATGATAGGAATTTTTTTAGGATAGTTATATGGATCCAAAGTTTTGAAGGAGGTGAACCATAGTTTTTATTTCTAGTGGCCACATGGACATTAATGACATTTGGATCTTCTAAAAAAGTATAGGGAAGGTGAGATTGATGATGCTTAGGAGGGTTAGTTAAATTCATCATGTCATTTTGAGTTTGTATTTCACTTTCATCAAAAATGTACTACATGGTGAAAAGGGAATATAGAAATTTAAATATGAAAGCCTATTACATTAAGATGGTTGACATAGTTTTCTAGATAGGAACATAAAAAATTGGATAGATTGTTAAGTCAAGTTAGTTGAGTTATTTTTTAAATAGGAAAAGGCAATAGCCTAGAAAAGACTACTAAGTTGAGTTAGTTAACTTATTTGGAGAGATAAAACAAATGAGTTTTGGATCGAGAACTAAGTTGAGTTGGTTAACTTAGTTGTACAGGTAAGAAAACACAAAAGGTTTGAAAACCTACTAAGTCTAGCTAGTTGACTTAGTTGTATAGATATAATGTTTTAAATGCTACTAAGTCAAGTAAGTCAACTTAGTTAGAAATGTAGAAAATAGATGGAGTATAAAAAAACATACTAAGTTAAGTTGGTTGACTTAGTTATACAAAAGGAAAAATACAACACAGATAACCTACTAAGTCAAGCTAGTGGACTTAGTTGTACACATGAGAAAAATACAACTTAGACATCATACTAAGTTTTGTTAGTCAATTTAATTGAATATGGAAAAAAATTCATAGTAATTTGAACTATGTAGTTTTTATTGCAGCATTAGAGAAAATAGAAATACTAAACTATATACCACACATCATATAATTATTTAGAATTAGTTAATACAATCTATAATACAATGGAAAATAACAACTAACAAGCAAAAAATATAATTTTGTAACAAGTGATGCTGATTAGTTATCTAAAAATAAGATCAGTAAGCTATACTAAAAGGTTTTGATTGGTTTGTAGGCTTCCAAAGATGCTTGTCTGCTGGATAGTGATGTCCTAATGTTTTAGAACATAAACTAAGGAGGAAGTTCCATTCCTATATCCCACTATACTTAGTTTTAAGGGTAAGCTAGAAGAAAATTATAATTGATAACTATTAATAGGTGCACCATAAGATCAAATAAATGGTTGGATTCCTAAGGTTCAATTCAAATGGAAATCCTATGGGTTTCCAACATACCATGAGATACGTGGAAAATAAATAATGTGCTTATTTATGTACTATTTCTATGATTATTATGGAAATCTCCTCACACTATGATATTTTTAAATGATAGACAAGGACCATAAATAGAGTATTGTGTATCCCTTCACAATAGTAACTAATTAGTTCTAAAATTATTGGTACACAATTTCTAGGGAAATCAAGATAAAGTGAAAACAAAGGTGAAAATCAATTGTTGAAAACTGATTTGAAACTTCAAAATGTAAATAAATATGAAACTCTTTTCAAATAAAATGTGAGATTAATTACTAATAAATGAAAGTAAATTGCCTTTCTTATGTTGAAATTAAAAGATACAAAAAAAGATCAGCTAGGTTGATATAATTGAGAAAAAAACATAACACAATTAGGCAGGCCAATCTAGTATATTATGAAAATATATAAAAACAAACATAGTCAAACGTGTTCATTTAGTTTATTTGGTAGAGAAAATACACACAAAATACATCATCCATGTCAAATTATTTGACTATGTGATACAATTTTGTAAAATTAAAAAATTGGTAGAGACATTTTAGAAATTGAAATGCTAGCTAATTTTTCTAAAATATAAAAATGAAAAATTGAAGTAATTGACAAAAATTCAAGTACAAATCTTATTTAGAGTGAACCCATAAATATAACTAGATTGACTAGGTCACCTTAGTGAACTAAAAATGTTGAAAATATGATTGCCAATTATATTATTCAAAACTGATTGATTCTTGCAAAGGCAAAAATATATAAAACATAGAGGTTAAACATGATCAACATTGACTAGCTCGATCTAGTTTGTTGAAAGTTGAAAAATAAACATTTCTAAACTAATCTAAACTGACTAAATTGATCTAGTTGATTCTAAGTGATAAATATAGAAACTAGGAAAAATAACTAAGTAAACCAACATGAATTAGGTTAAAAATGAAACCTTGTAAACTAAAGGATAAAACTATATTGATGAGAGTGATCTAGTTGATTGAAAATCTTAGACCTATTAACAAAGAAAAAGACTAGGTGGACCATCTTAATCTAGTTGACTATGGAAATAAAACCTAAAAACAAAAGATAAAATGGGATTAACTAACAA
Source organism: Torreya grandis (assembly GCA_037957365.1). NCBI lineage: Eukaryota > Viridiplantae > Streptophyta > Pinopsida > Cupressales > Taxaceae > Torreya > Torreya grandis. The sequence goes on along the minus strand of JARHVA010002806.1, from coordinate 1,422,855 downwards.
GATCTAGTTTACTATGGATCCTAAATCTATAAATAGAGGTTAAAACGAGATTGACTAGCCTGATATACTTGATTTCAAATGAAAAATATTTTTTCAAGGGTTAGATTCATGCCAGGGTCACCATCATGTATTAAACAAATTAAGATAAATATATAGATTATCTAACTTAGTAAATCAAAGATAAGATAAGGTAATCAACTAACATCAATTTTAATATATGTTTATATTAGGAGCATAAAAAACTTAGATCCACTAAACAATACAAGGGATATCTTACCACATAACACCAAAGGAGAGGGTTCTAAAGCCTCTAGGAAAATGACACTATGGAATAACCCTAACTATTTATAAGTACATAAAATAAAACTAATTCAATGCTCACAAAATATTATGGCATGAAATAGGATGGTTAAACATAAATAAATAACCAAGGGATCACAATAAGCAAATGGGAGCCTAGATAACCTAAAATAGAAGATGAAAAGCAAAGAAAACCCTGCATCTATACTAAATTTAATCATAGAGGTAATATAACAAAGGAGTTATACAGTCATAACACATATTATTTATACAATATCTATCTATTAAATGATATATCAAGAGTTGGAAATACTTACCTTAGGTGAACATGTCGATTCTCAATCTCTCCCTTGGCTAATGGTGCTTTGCAAGAGCTTGTTGTGGATTTGTAAGGATCACACAATAAAAATAATCTCTAGCCTAAAACACTCCTACTTTGCATCCAAGACATCCCACAAGACAAGTAATCTTATCTCAAAGTAAACCCTAAGTATGGCTCCTTCAAATATAAATTTAGTAGAATTATGAACTGTAATGATGTAAAAATGAGTGTTACCCTCTATTAAAACCAAAATGAGTCTTGTGTTTAGAGCAATGGATAATCATTAACCCTTACACAATTTTATTTGATAAGATCAGCGAACTCAATCAAATTATTTATAAAAATTTACTATTAGGCCTCAAAATAAGTCAGCTAGGCTAACTTGTTATATAACATGCACTTAATCTTTTATAAAAAGATCAACATGGATGAATGAGTATGGAAATGTGGTACTTAGTTACAATATATTTTAAAGGAGAAATTCTTATGAAAATGTGTAAATGAGGTTAGATTACTTTGGGAGTTAGATAAATAGGATTTGTAATGGGTTTAGGTTAAAATAGAGTTAACCAACAATATTTTGAAGCAACAATGGTCTACCACCCTTTTCTTGGTGTACCCTTTAAGGTGTGCACTCAGAGAGATCTAAACTTGATGGGTTCATGTAAGAGAGAAATCATTAGTAAATGATAAAAAATTTAAGTATTGTGTGTATACAAAACCTAATTTGAATGTTGTGGTTTGGGAATCATAGTATTCCATAATGATTGGTAATGATATTGTTGATATTATGGCATCCATATTTCTAGACCCTATGATTGATACTATGGTGATGAAGGTATCCACATAAGAACACCTTCTATCATGCTAAACATTTATACCTTTGGGCTTAGAATTTCATGTTTTTTAGTAGTTATCTATTATGTTGTGAATGTGATATGTTCTTAGTGATGTCTTATTTTAGGTCCTATAGATCATGGTAACTATTTTCATCATGATTTGGTGACTTATAAAAATTAAAATGCATACTCTATAGTCTTTGAGTGTACTATTATATAAGATGACTTTTTTATGTTGCATGTCCTACTATTCTTCATATTTTATAAATTTCTATTTTAATTTTAGGGAATTCATTCCTCTAATGCCCCTTTTTGTTGTACTACATACACCATAGGCCCAATTTAGTTTTTTTACTTTCATGAATCTCATCCATTCTTCTAATAAAAATATCTATTTTCATCTCAATTTTAGCACCAGTTGATGGAGTGTCTCCATAATCCTCAATTTTCTCTATTTGAAGTGTAGTTACTCATGAATTAACCTTAATAAGTATTTATGATTACACAATGGAAAACCTAATCTTTGATTGTAGTACCTCCACAAATTAGGTAGCCTTATCTTTATCCTCAAAAATTAAATTGACTTTGTTCATTAGATCTTATAATACATAATCATAATCTTAGATTGATGTTACACTTTTTTGTTGAATATTTTTAAGATTATTAATGGTCTATGTGGTGCACTTCTTCATTTTAAATTATCTAATTAATGTTTCCTTGACCTATTGAATACATAGGGAATGGACATCTCTTTTATATATAAATTCTAGAGATTAGTTTTTTAAGGACTTGATGAGCTCACACTTTTTCACATCATTAGTGGTCTATCCCTTAACCTACCATATCATGTCACAAGTTAATAAATACTAGTTAAGGTCAAAATACCTATCATATGGTGTTAAAACAATGAACATCCTACATTAAAAGACATGCTTGGTGTACTTGTAACTATTATTAGATTATATAAACTAGTCTTTACATCTTAAAACTTGTTAAAAAATAAAACCAAGCCTCTTCTATATTATTATTGTCTGTTATTTTTAGAGTCTCTATGCTAAGTTTTGTTGAGCATTGTCATTGATTATTGATTTTTGGCATTAATGTTATCATTAATGTCAAAGGTTATTGTGAAGGTGTATGGTCAAGTAATCTTTGAGGTGTATGTATAATGAGTTATTTTCCCAGCATAGTAAGTGTTATTATTGTATGAGATCAGTGATGTGAGAGTACTATTTGAAGAGTGTTCATATGTCAGTTTGAGTAATATCATTGAGATTAGCATGAGTGAGTATAGGTTAGTATGTCAAGTGTCAAGTATCTTTAAAATATTTATCTAGACCTTGTGAGAAGGTATGTGAATGTATCATAATGAAATGAGTGAAATTCGAAGAAGTATGCTCTAAAGATCTGTGTAAGTAGCTCTGAAGATGTTCTGAGTGAGCTATGAAGATTTTTAGTCGAGATCCAAATATCTATGTAAGAAGCTACTAATACATTATTTTAAAGATCTAAAAAAGAGTAATTTTATAAGGTTTCTTGAGAATACATAAGAGGTAGGGGATCACTCAAGAGAGTTTCAAGGTGAAGCCTAAAAGGGTAAGTACTTTAGTATAATTCTGTAACTAGCCTAGTTCTAAACCATACTTGGTCTAATGAGGAATCATGAGTTTTTGATAATCATATGAAGAATAATTGATAGTGTTTAATCATGAGATATTTTTTTATTTTGTGCACAAGGTATTAATAACTTGGATAGTGGCTAGAAGTTCAATTTCAAGGCCTAATGAGACTTATAAGTCAAGGCCTAGAAAGCAAAGAGAGAGATGGTGGTTAAATGGGGTATTAGGATCAGTTTCCAAGGCATGGGTGATTAGGTGAGCATTAAAAAAGGTTTTTTAATTTTTTTTATGCATTTTCATGAAGTTTTAGGTCATGGGTTTCAATAAAAGGCTTGAAATAGTGTTTCAAGGTCTCTCAAGTACACATGATGAAGAGTTATCTACTTGAAAAAGTTTTTTAAGTGCTAGTTGGCATGTGCATCACTTGCATGAGGAATTAATCTATTCATTGTATATTAGGAAGGGTCTTATCTAAAATTTCCAAGAATTTTTTCTAGAAAGAGGAGTTAAGCTTTATGAATGATCATTAATACTAGAAGATGGCCTAAACCCTCAAAGAACCCTAACAATAACCTGATGTTGAAGATATTTTATAAAGTGATTAGAATGATTTGGTATGGCTTTAAAATTAATCTGAGTTCAATTTAAACTCTCTCAATCACCTATAATTTTTATTTTTTACTCAAGTGAGTGATCAAACCCTATAAGAAAGGCCTTATTTTTCAGAGATTTATTGTAGTAGTCAAAGTTGACCAAGTCAAAGTATGAAAATGGATGAAGGTAAAAATGTGAGACTTTTATTTTATTTTCATGAAAGTTTTTATATAATTTATATCCCTTAAGTGTCCAAATTTAGGGATCCAAGATATCCTATCGCTAAACAGGCTTAATGGTGTAGACAGTGAGAAAATAGGTAGAAGTGAGAAGATGATTAGGGATGTGATAACATGAAATAAGGATCAATTAAAGTGTATGGAGAAGTTTTTCAAGACATATAATACATTTTAATGTTTTATATATGTTTTGTATTTCAATGTATATGATGAAAAGTTTCTCATTAGATGACTTATCCAGTGTAAATAAGATAGTAAAGGTGTAAGTTTATGAGATTGGACTACAAGACCAATATTTCCATTTGACCATGTTTTATATATATATATATATATATATATATATATATATATATATATATAAGGTTGGTATAATTATATTATAATATTATATATATGAATTTTAAGTATTTTAAAGTTTCTACATAGGTGTTGAAGGTCATTATCACCATGCTTGTGTTTGAAGGTAAATTGGCAGTTTTAATTAAGCAAGTTACAGTGATGGGTTTAAGACTATATATCATGATTTGATATATATAATACATATAATTATTTTGTTTGTGACTTTAGTTATGTATCCATTCTTTTAAAAATATTTTAATTTATTATAAGAGGTTGTAACATTGAATCCAAAATGGCCTATCTGGCTGAGTTAAGACTGTGAGAGAGAAGGTCAACATATTGGTCTGCAAAATCAATAGTTTCCATTAGAGATTATGATATATTGGATTGAGGTTGTTATAATAATTTAATAATATCATTTTAATTCATTTAAATCCCTTTATTATTTTAAATAGGTGTCTAAAGTTCATGTTTTCTTAACTGTGTTTTTGAGGCTAGTTGGTAGTTTTAAGTGGGCATTTTGTAGAGAGGAGTTTGAGCATGTATACCCTAATTTAAAGCATATGATGAAGTTTTTGGTGATATTGAGTTAATTAGGTTTCTAAATATGTGATTTTTTCCATTTTTTTTGAAAAAGTGTGTTTATGCTTAAGTTTTTCAAGACATATTTTTAGTGCATGCACAGGCCTATTGTGAACAATATTTTGAGAAGGGGTTCAAATGGTGGCTGGACATAAAAGGTGTTGTGGACATGAATTTGATTTTTATAGGGTATATTTATTGCAATATAAATTTTTATTGACATATTTAAATTTTTAAAATGTTTTTATAAGATCAAATGGTAATGTGTTGCTAACAAGGCCTATTAGGTCTCCATAAGGCTTAAAAGAGGAGTAAGGGCTAATTGAGTTATGACCAACCAATGTGTGATAAAATTATGATTGTATCATGTTATTATGGTATTATAATACCTATTACATGGCTGACATAATATTTTTGAATTTTATATTTGACTAAGAAGGATATGCCCAAGTGACTTGTATAAATATTAGATGATGTTAGGCCTACTTGAGAGATCTTAGAGAAGGCAGAGAACAAGTGAATGAAATAGAAAATTGATAAGTAGAAGGAAGTAATGCATACCAATATATGGTTTTCATGAATATATAATAGAAGATTTGAATATGAGTATCAAGGTCATATTACCTAATCAAGTCAAGAAGAGGACTAGTTGAGTGAAGAAGGCTAGAGGTTAGTTTGAGAGGGATAGAAGTATGCAAAGAGATAAGGAAGAAGATCATCATCAAATGGTGTTTGGACATAAAATGTGTTGTGAACCTAAATTAAAGTTTTATAGGGTGTATTTTAGTGCAATATGAAGTTTTCGTGACATATGTAAATTTTTAAAGTGTTTCAATAAGATGAAAGTGTAGCATGTTGCTAAGAAGGCTTATTAGGTCTTCATAAGGCCTAAAAGAGGAGTAAGGGTTAATTGAGATATGAATGACCAATGTGTGATAAAATTATGATTTAATCATGTTATTATATTATTATAATACATATTACGTGGTTGAACTAAGAGTTTTAAAATGTGTGGTTGACTAAGAAGGATATGACCAAGTGACTTGTATAAATACTTGGCAATTTTAGGCCTATATTAGATATCTTAGAGAAGGCAGAGAACAAGCAAATGAAATAGAACATTGATAAGTATAAGGAGGTCATGTGAACCATAATATTTTTTTCATGAATATCTAATATAAGGTATGATTATGAGGAATAAGGTCATAAAACCTAATCAAGTCAAGAAGAGGACTAGTTGAGTGAAGAAGGATAAAGGCCAGTTTGAGAGGGATAGAAGTATGTGAAGATCTGAGGAAGAGGATCATCATCTTGTGTATGATATAAAAGGTATTATTTAGGTTATCAAGTATTTCATTCAGATGAGTTGGTACTGATTCATCTATGTGGTCGGTGCCTCCTTACAATTGGGTGTTTGCTAAAGCCTAGTTGAGTTAGTGTTGAGCTAGTTAGGGTGGGTGCTCCATGTGAAGTGGTTGCTTTACTAAATTTGGTGTTTGTCTTATAAGACTCTAATCCATTTACATCATCAATGGGTTTTCTTTGCCTTGAGTGTGTTCATGTATTTCATGCTCTTGTGGATTGGTGCTTATGCTTACTAAGATATACATGCTTGTTTAAATGATCTATGATTGCTTGAGTAAGATTGTTAAATAATTTTTTGAAGAATGATTCACCCCCCCCTCTTATTCATTTTTTTCCAACAAGTTTAACAAATTTATCTCTAAATTAATCAAACCAATTTCCACATGTCCTAACCTCTGTACTTTACTTTCTCTTTTTTTATGATAATTGGGCGTGGGGTATGTGTACTCAAGAAATGAATAATATATATTCTTTACTTCTTATTTTTATGACTTCAAATATGTCATAATCCTATGATTTTTCATAACATCCTCCAAATAATATTATTTCCATTATCCAAACAATATCCTTCTTCATAATTATGGTCTACAGTTATCCTTTAACTATTATGTTGTTACTCTACATTTTTATTTATCCTCGCTCTCATCTATATTGTTACATCATGATTTCACCCTATGATTTTACCTTTAAATCCATGAATTTGAAATGGTTAATAACTGAATTCTTAATGATTTGATTTAAGCACTATGATAAATGCAGTAGGGAATAATGATATTTATGATTTGCTTATGTGATGTTACAATTGTATTTGATTATTTTATGTAGTATAGATGTATACTTATTATTTTTGTATCATTTATTTATATATGATGACTCAGACTAACTACATAATTGGTATGAGTTGGATGTAGGATTGGTCTCACCCTCAGAGCATGATGAGCGAGACTATCATCTGAGAGGGTAATGCAGATGGGATGATTGCAGTATGACAGAATGGAAATGTTAGTGACCCAAATTCACACACCATAGTAGTTTGACTTGTTAAATTCTTTGCATTAATATGATTTACTAAGTATCATGCTCGAAAATGATAGAATAGTTATATTAATCATATTTAATTTGTGCTTTAGGAAGAAATGAGTTCTTATTCTAAAATTGGTTATAGCGAATACTATGTTTTGAGATGCTTTATATTATGCTTTATAATTGTGTCGTCAATGTAGTTTCCAATAGGGAATTGAAATAGTAGTAATGCTATATTTATTTTGATAAAATAAAGATTTATGTTAATCTTGAATTATTTAATTATATTAGAAAATTTAATTAAATTGTGAAATTTAACTTATTAATTATGCTAATTAATATGGGAATAAATCTTAATTAAAACACAAGGGTGGACTCATAATTTTAAAAAAGTTTATCTAGAATTGATTGTGAGTAAAGTATGAAATCTATCAATGATTTCACTTGGAAAGGGAAGTTAAGTTACATTATTTTTAACTGGGGAAATCAATGGAGATAAATTGGAAATTTATTTGATGATTATTTTGGAACTCCCTATTAATGAGTTGAAATAAAGCCTACAGCTTTGGTTTCAAATGGTGTGCAAAAATGGAAATAGAGGGAGAGGGTATTAAGAGAGAAAAAAATTTAGAGGCACAAAAAATTCACGAGAAGGGAGGAGAACTAAAATTTGGAAGAAGAAGGAAGGTTTTTTTAAATAAAAAAGGAAGTTTACCTGTAATAGAAGGGAAAGCATACCAAGTGAGTATCACAATTATTTTTAAAAAATTATTTTATATTGAAATTATTTTGGATGATGGACTTAATATATTTACATAGTGAATTACTTATTTAATTTCTATATAAATTAGTTGGAAATATGTTTGTAGATTGTGGTGAGAAAAGATAAGAATATGTAGTAAAACAAACATTTTTTATCTCATCCTGTGAAAAAAAATCACTTAGATCCTTCCCTTATTGAGACATTCCCAAAAGTGCAGTTTGATTAGCTTATTAAAAAAATGGTACCTCGACTAATCTCTATCATAGCTAAGACCAAATTTAACAAATCATGTGGATAGATTTCATTTAATTCCTTTACCAAGAATTTTTTCTTTTATTTTATCTCGGCTGTATCAATTCAAGCGGAGCGACATTCCACTCTAGTCAAGGATTTTAACATAATTTTTCCAGCCTTTTTGTTTTTCCCAAGATTTCACTATGTTTTATTTCCAAGTATTGAGTCACTTTCTCCCTTTCCATCAATTTTACACCACATCTATGGTTCAAACTTATTTAAACATCCCTTTCATCCCACAACATTAATGTTGTTTCCATATCAAGTTTTGTTCTTTTCTTTTCTTTAACCCAGCACAAGAATTGCACTGCTTTTTCTCATAAATGCTAATTCAAGAAAACTACCACCATTCTTTTATCTTAGCTATTTCGATCCAAGAAAAACCACATTAAATTTCAATCAAGGAATTCAATAGACTAAGAAAACCCCTATGCTTTCCTAGACTATGATATGTGTTTCTCTCCATGTCTAGACTTGACATATATATAATGCATATGTATTGTGGTCGCGTATCTCTCTAGGGCTAGCCACTCCACGCCTTTTCCTATTTTTTTGACTGATATTTATTTTATTTTAATTATTTTCTCTATTATCATGCATTGATAGGAAGAGTAGTGGGAAATTCTCTTTTAAAATTTATTCATGTAAATACAGAATTAAAAATGTTCAAAATATATATAAATGGTTATATATATATATATATATATATATTAATAAGGTTAGATAACCTTATTTATTTAAGAATGTATTTTATATACTTAAAAACTATATTCATTTGGTTAGATAAACTTGTTTATATTTGAAGTATAAATCTATAATGAATATAATTTCATATTAATTTGTGGGAAATAAGAAATAATGCAATTTATATAATATTAGGTAGTATAATATATTTATTATTACGTAATTGAAAGTTACATAATGAATAATCAACTATTAAATTTTTATAATTCTATGAAACTATAACATGCAATGGGAAATTATAATGAAATTTATTCAGTTAGATATAAAACAATTATCCTGTGACATGTTAGTTGGTTGTCGATATTATTATTAAACCCTGTAAAAAATTATTTGGAGGTAGGTGAATAATAATATTATTTCTTAAATTTTAGGGTTTTTCATTTCAATAAAAATAGTATAAAACTATTAGAAAATATTTGATGGTTTTTAAAAGAAATTGAACTTAAAATTTTTAGGAATTGTTAGAAGCATATCCATTTTCTTAAAAGTATTTCCTCTATAGCAATAATTAATTTTGGCTTGAATTATATGTTGTAGATAAGTTAATTTAGACTTTTTGGTCATTTTTGGTTGGCATGGTTTTGTCAAACGAATGCTTATTACATCAGATATTGTAATTATATGTTAATGATCCTTAGACTAGTTTACCCATTAGGTAAGCCTATTATTTGGATTATATATTTGTTATGTTTTATTGGATCCTACATTGATGATACTACCCAAGTAGTGAGATGGTTTCTCAACCTTGGATAGCATCACCAATGATGGGTATGAATAAGCTGATCAAGTGATGTGTGATGAATTTGACTAATCTAGATGATCATATGTTATTTAAAATGTTGGCCAAAGTAATGTTAGATTAAAATTATCAATTCATATGTATGATTTGCATGTTGTGTGATATCATAGTAGAAACGTATTTTTCTTTATGATACATGTCATATAGTATGATCTTATAGCACATGGGGGTACTTACATGTCTCATTCTAGATTCCCACATCGATCTATCTACCTATCCATAAAGGGAGGGCCATTCCCTGATAGGGGATTGTGTGGGAGATCATTGGTCCATGGTTGGAGTGGTAAAGCACTCAAATGATGCTCTCCTTCCCCCATTGTAGTACATTCCTAGAGAAAACACTTGAGGTTATCGTAGATGCACGAGTTGGTGCAACTTGAGCTCCAAAGAGTTAGATATCTTTTTTAAGGCTAATTGCCTATTGAAATTATAAATGTAAAAGTATTTACTTGAACAGTCATTGCTCTATAGTGAGACTAGCCATAGTTGTGTCATTATGTATTTATTTTCATAAATTGTAACCCTATATCTTACATTGGAAATTAAATTTAAAATTTGATGTTTATCTATTATTTAGATAAATTTTAGTTTTATAATTTTAAATATAATGCTTGTGGTAGTAAGTTAAATATTAAAAAATTAGTACTTTTTGTTTTAGTTCATTTGGGAAGGTTGCTACATGTGGTATTAGAGCTTAGGCTCAAAATCTAAGACTTAATGAGTATGTTAACATTTTTTCATTCTTATTTTCAATGAGAAGGAAAAATGGTGCAAACAAGAGCATTAGGAGAGGGTCCATCAAATAACAACAACTCACCTATGGATCCTAATCAAGTTGTTTCTGATCAGTCAACAAAGTTGGATTAGTTACATGTGATCATGAGCAATACTAGGGACCAAATTAAAGCCCTAAAACAAGAGGTTCATGATCATGGTGAATAAGAATGACAGGAAGTACCTATTGAGCACCCTATTGAATAGGAAAACCAACAAGATGTGAGAGCTCAAGTAGTTACAAAACTATCTAGGGATATGAAGAAGGTTAGTCCACCTAAATTTGATGGAACCATTTTAAGTGATGGAGCTAAATCATGATTGATTGATATGGAGTACTTTGAGATTCAAAATTACTTGAAGGTTACTAAGGTAGTTTGTAGAGCGTGCCAATTGGCTAGTGAAGTAGCTACTTGGTAGATAACAAGAAAATGGAGATGAAACTTAACTCAAACATCATAATTTGGGGGTAGTTCATGATGTTGTTCAAGTCATAGTGGTTTCCATAGCTTTAATTTTACCAAAATCTTATGGATTTTTAGAATCTAAAGTAAGGGGAGTTGTTAGTAAATGAATACTAGGAGAAATTTACCAAAATTCTAAAATACGTACCTCAGTATCAAGCTAATGAAAGGTTCAAAATTAAAAAAATTATTATGGAATTGAAACCTCAGATTAGAGGTAAGGTAGACCTTCATACACCTTCTACTATGGACTAGGTTTTGGAGAAGGTAGTAAAATAAGAACAAAAATTGAAGTCTCTAACTCAAGCCAGAGAGAAGTTCAAAAAGAAGTTTGGTGGTTCTAAGCCAATTTTCAAAAAGAGGAATCTAAATCAAAGGAGTGGAGACTCCAAGGGGTAGTTCAAGAATTAGAATCCAAAATTTAATAGTGGATATAGTAATAGGAAACTAGGTAATGGCTCCAAAGGTGGATTTTAGGGAAACTCTCAAACTGACAGGAAAAGACCACCAAGCAGAGGTTTTAATTGCAAAGGAAATCACTATGCTCATGAATTTCCTCATGACAAGTCTAAAAAAAAAGGTCCAAACCCTCAGTAGGAAAATTTTTAAAATGTATTCATGCAGCAATTGATAACTGGCAAGCTAAATTTCAAGCATCAACCATAGAGTTATTAGGTATTTTGTTTGAAAATCTAGTTTCTATTTTGATAGATATAAGGGCTACTAAATTTTTTATAGATCCTAGAATGCTTAGCAAGTTTCTAAGAAAATCTAGATATATTGATAATGCATGGTTAATACAATATGGGAATGACTCTAAAGTCATGGTTGATAAGTGTCTTGTCAAAGCAGTGATTGAGATGCCTAAATTCACAACTCTAGTGGATTTATGTGTAGCTCCACTAGGATCATATGATGTGATTCTAGGAGTCAACTGGCTTGCTAATAAAAAATCCAAAGTTGATTGTGACTTGAAGAAGGTTAAGTGTCTAGATGATTTCAGGAATCCAACCCAATTATAGGGTGAAAAGAGGGAGTTACGGCTTAGGCAAATTTTTGTAACGCAACTTAAAAGGGCTCAAGCAAAAGGATGTAAAGCATTTATCATCAAGATTTAAAAAATGGAGGAATCTAATGAGCCAACTCTTGAAATCTTTCCTTTTCTTGAGATTTCCATGATGTGTTCCCTAAGGAATTACTAGGTTTACCTCCCAAACATGAGTTTGTTTTCTCTATTGATATTATACCTATACGGTGCCTTAGATTAACCAACGCACTAGCAGCATTCATGAATATCATGAATAGTATTTTTAAAGACTACTTAGATCATTTTGTATTAGTTTTTTGGATGACATTCTTATCTATTCTAAGAATGAAGAGGAACATTTACAGCATTTGGAACTAGGTTTGTAATGGCTGTGAAAACATAAGTTATTTGGAAAATTGTCTAAATGTGCATTCTTTTAGAAAAAAATGAAATATTTAGGGAATATTATTTATACATATAGTATTTATGTAGATTAATCTAATATAAGGGATATTATGGAGTGGCCAACACCTATAAATGTGCATGAGGTAAGGAGCTTCATAGGGTTAGCAGGATATTATAGGAAGTTCATTATGAACTTTTCCAAGATAGCTAATCTAATTACCTCTTTGCAATGGAAGAATCAAAATTTTGACTGGTCTGAGAAATATGAACTATATTTTTAAGAGTTGAAAAGAAGACTTACATCATCACCAAAGCTAAGAGTTCCTAATCCCAATGGATAGTTTTTAGTGATCACAAATACTTCAAGAGAAGGTTTGGGTGGAGTTCTCATGAAGGATAAAGCAATGGTAACTTTTGAATTGAGGAAGTTAAAAACTCATGAGGTGAATTATGCTCCCCATGACCTTGAACTTGAAATGATTATTCATGCTTTACAAGTTTGGTGACATTATATGTTGGGAAAACCATTTGAACTCACGACTGACAACTTGGGACTCAAAATATATCTTTACCCAACTAATTTTAAATGCTCATTAGAGATGTTGGTTAGAGTTCCTTTCTGACTATAACTTTGATATCAATTACATCAAGGGGAAAGATAATAGAGTAGCTAACGCTTTGAGTCATAAAAGGTACATAGCAGTTGTAGCTACTATTAGGAGTAATTTCAGAGATCAAATGGTTAAGTTCTCACTAGGAGATGATTATTATGAACATGTCAAAGAAGCATTGTCTAATAATGCCTAGGATCCTTGGTATAAAGGATTTAGTTTTTAGAGTGACAATCTCTTACATTTCAATAAGAGGATGTATGTGTCAGATTAAGAGAATCTATGTAGTATAGTGTTGAAAGAGTTACACAATGCCCTATATTCAAGACATCTAGGAGTAATAAAACTTATGGAAAACATTATACCTCTATATTTTTAGAATGGAATCAAGAAGGATGTGGTTGAATTTGTGTCATGATGTCTAGAATGTCAGTGAGTGAAAGTTAAACATGCTCACCCAATTAGATTGCTATATCTGCATGATATAATAGAATGGAAGTGATAGGTGATCAGTATGGACTTTATCCAAGGTTTATTGATGTCATGGAGTAGGCATGATATGATCTTGGTAGTTGTTGATAAACTAACCAAGGTGGCTCATTTCATACCAGGGAACTTTATAGATGATGTGCCTACCCTTGTGAAGAGATTTGTAAAGGAAGTGTATAGGTTGCATGGATTTCTAGAGAAGATCATTTCAGATCACAATCCAAAAATGACTTCCATGTTTTAGGTTACTCTAAACTTAGCTTTAGGTATGCAACTTAATTTCAGCACTACATATCATCTAGAGACTGATGGTCAGACTAAATGAGTAAATTAAGTTTTAGAGGATATTTTACATATGTATACATGGATCAATAATACAAATGGGAATATTATCTTCCATTAGCTTATTTTGCTTATAACAACTCATACCAGTCTACTTTAAAGGTGGCACCTTTTGAAACATTATATAGGAGGAGGTGCAGGATACCAATCAGTTGGGTTAGGCTAAAGGATAGGATGGTCTTTAAACGTAAGATGTTTTCTAAAATGGAAAAGCAAGTTAAGTTAATTAGATAGAGATTGGTTGAGGTAAATGATATATAGAAGAGTTACACTAATTTGAAGAGGATTGATAGGTAATTTTTTATTGGTGACAAAGTGTTTTTGAGGGTTAAACTGCAAAAGAGCTCAATTAAGTTTGGAAAGTTAGCAAAACTATCACCCAGATATGTAGGACCCTTAAAAGTGTTAGAAGTGGTCAAACCTATTGTGTATAGGCTCGCATTACCATCAGCATTAGCTCTTATACATAATGTTTTCCATGTATCATATCTTAAAAATTATATAGTTGATCCTTCACATGTTTTGGATTGGAATGCTTTATAGGTTTTGGACCCCAAGGTGGTCATGGTAAAACCCATCAGGGTAATTGACACTCATAAACTTCATTTTCATAATAGAGAAGTGTCACAGTGTAAGGTCTTATGGGACCAATACTCTAAGGATAGTACTACTTGGGAAGACTTTGATGAGTTCTTCAAGCTATTACCACATTTATTTGCATTACTGATGCTTATTACTATGTTGTTATTTTAGTTAAACTCTTTTTAATATTTTGAAACTATTATTTGAATACGTGTCATCGAGATGATGACCAATTTTAGGGGAGAGGATGTTACATCCTGATTATCCTGATTTCATCATATGATTTTACCTTTAAATCCATAGATTTGAAATGGTTGATACCTAATTTCTTAATGCTTTGTTTTAAGCATTATGGAAAATGCAGTAGGGAACAATGATATTTGTGATGTGTTTATGTGATGTTACAATTACATTTGATTATTTTATATAGTATAGATGTATACTTGTTAGTCTTGTATCATTAATTTTATATACAATGAATTAGACTAACTACATAATTAGTATAAGGTGGATGCAGTATTGGTCTCACCCTTAGAGCATGATGAGGGAGAGATCATTTGAGAGGGTAGTGAAATGGGATGATTTTAGTATGACAGAATGGAAATGCTAGTGACCCAAATTCACACACCACAGTAGTTTGACTTGTTAAATTCTTTGCATTAATATGATTTGCTAAGTATTATACTTAGTAATGCTAGAATAGTTGTATTAATCATATTTCAGTTGTGTTTGAGGAAGAAATGAGTTCCTATTTTGAAATTGGTTATAGTGAATACTATGTTGTGAGATGTTTCATAATTGTGTCATCAATGTAGTTTTCAATAGGGAATTAAAATAATAGTAATGTTATATTTATTTTGTTAAAATAAAGATTTATGGTAATCTTAAATTATTTAATTATATTATAAAATTTAAATAAATTTTGATGTTCAAATTATTAATTATGATAATTAATATGGGAATAAATCTTAATTAAAACACTAAGGTGGACTCATACTTTGAAAAAAAATTATCTGGAATTGATTGTGAGTAAAGTATGAAATTTGTTGATGATTTTACTCGAAAAGGGAAGTCAAGTTACATTATTGTTAACTATGGAAATCAAGGGAGATAAATTGGAAATTTATCAGATGATTAATATGGAACTCCCAATTAATGAGTTGGAACATAGCCTACAGCTTTGGTTTCAAATGGCATGCAAAAATGGAAATAGAGGGAGAGGGTATTAAGAAAAATATATATATTTTTAGAGGCATGAAAAATTCACGAGAAGGGAGGAGAGTTGAAATTTGGAAGAGGAAGAAAGGTTTTTTTAAAGTAAAAAGGAAGTTTGCCTACAATACAAGGGAAAGCATACTAGGTGGGTACCACAATTATTTTTAAATAATTATTTTATATTGAAAGTATTTTGGATGATGACTTAATATATTTACATAGTAAATTGCTTATTTAATGTCTGTAGAAACTGGTTGGAAATATGTTTGTAAACTATGGTGAGAAAAGATAGGAGCATTTTCTCTCTCATCCTATAAACAAAAATCACTTAGATCCTTCCCTTATTGAGACATTGCTGAAAGTGCAGTTTGATTGGCTTATAAAAAAAATGGCACCTCAACTAATCTCAATCATAGCTGAGACCAAATTTAGCAAATCATGTGGATAGATTTCATTTAACTCCTTTACCAAGAATTTGTTCTTTTCTTTTATCTCAGTTGTATCAATTCAAGCAGAACCACATTCCACTCTAGTCAAGGGTTTTAACGTAATTATTCTAGCCTCTATGTTTTTCCCAAGATTACAATATGTTTTATTTCCAAGTATTGAGTCATTATCTCCCTTTCCATTAGTTTTACACCACATCTATGGTTCAAACTTCTTTAAACATCCCTTTCATCCCACATTGTTAATGTTGTTTCCATATCAAGTTTTGTTCTTTTCTTTTTGTTAACCTAGCACAACAATTGCACCACTTTTTCCCATAAATGCTAATTCAAGAAAACTGCCACCATTATTTTATCTCAGTTGTTTCAACCTAAGCAAAACTACATTACATTTCAATCAAGGATTTCAATAGACTAAGAAAACCCCTGTGCTTTCCTAGACTATGATGTGTTTCTCTCCATGTCTGGACTTGACATATATATAATGCATATGTACTATGGTTGTGTATCTCTCTAGGGCCAGCCAATCCATGCCTTTTCCTATTTTGTTGACCGATATTTATTTATTTTTAATTATTATCTCTGTTATCATGCATTGACAGGAAGAGTAGTGGGAGATTCTCTTCTAAAAATTTATTCATGTAAATACAGAATTAAACATGTTCAAAATATATATAAATGGTTATATGTGTGTGTGTGTGTGTGTGTGTGTGTGTGTGTGTGTGTGTGTGTGTGTGTGTGTGTGTGTGTGTGTGTGTATAAGGGTTAGATAACCTTATTTATTTAGGAATGTATTTTATATACTTAAAAATTATATTCATTTGGTTAGATAAACTTGTTTATATTTGAAGTACAAATCTATAATGAATATAATTTAATATTAATTTGTGGGAAATAAGAAATAATGCAATTTATATAATATTAGATAGTATAATATATTTATTATTCTATAATTGAAAGTTACATAATGAATAATCAACTATTAAATTTTTATAATTCTATGAAACTATAACATGCCCTAGGAAATTATAATGAAATTTGTTCAGTTAGATATAAATCAATTATCCTATGACATGTTAGTTGGTTGTCAGTATTATTATTAAACCCCATAAATAAATTATCTGGAGGTAGGTGAAGAATAATATTATTTCTTAAATTTTAGGGTTTTTCCTTTCAATAAAAATAGTATAAAACTATTAGAAAATATTTGAAATATTTGGCAAAACATATTTATAAGGTTAGCTTAAAATTACTAAAAAAGGGTAATTAGTGCCTTTCATAAATTTTGTTGGTTTTTAAGGGAAATCAAACTTAAAATTTATGGGAATTGTTAGAAGGATATCCATTTTCTTAAAATTATTTCCTCCATAGCAAAAATTAAATTTGGATTAAATTATTTGTTGTAGATAATTTAATTTAGACTTTGTGGTCATTTTTAGTTGGCATGGTTTTATCAAATGAATGCTTATTACATTAGATATCATAAGTATATGTTAATGATCCTTAGATTATTTTACCTATTAGGTAAGCCTATTATTTGGATTATATATTTTTTATGTTTTATTGGAGCCCACATTGATGATACTACCCAAGTAATGAGATGGTTTCTCAACCCTGGCTAGCATCACCAATGATGGGTATGGATAACCCGATCAATTGATGTGTGATGAATTTGACTTATCCAAATGATCATGTGTTATTTAAAACTTTATCCAAAGTAATGTTAGATTAACATTGTCAATTCATATATATGATTTGCATGTTTTGTGATATCATCGTAAAAACATATTTTTCTTTATGATACATGTCATGTAGTAAAATATTATGACACATGAGGGTACTATCATGTCTCATTTTATATTCCTGTACCATTATATTTGCTTATCCATGTAGGGAGGGCCATTCCTGATAGAGGATTATGTAGGGGATCATCGGTCTGTGGTTGGAGTGGTAAAGCACTTGGATGACGCTCTCCCTCCCCCACTATAGTACATTCCTGGAGACAACACTTGAGGTTATCATAGATACGTGAGTTGGTGTAACTTGAGATCTGAAGAGTTAGATATCTTTTTTAAGGCTAATTACCCATTAAAATTTTAAATGTAATATTATTTAGTTGAATAGCCATTGTTGTATAGTGAGACTAGTCATAACTGTGTCAGTATGTATTTCTTTTCATAAATTATAACCCTCTATCTTACATTGGAAATTAAAGTTGAAATTTGATGTTTATCTTTTATTTAGATAAATTTTAGTTCTATAATTGTAAATAGAACTCTTGTGGTAGTAAGTTAAATAAATTAAAAAAAATTACTTTTTGTTTTAGTTCATTTGAGAAGGTTGCTACATATATACTATATATCCCCATATTTTTTCTCTTCTTTATTGGTCCATTTTATTCCTCTCTCTATATAATCTCCAAATTATATAAATTTTCTAGCCTCTCTTTGGGCTCCCCTATCTTCTACATCCCCTATTTTACTCATACTCTTATTCGTAGTTACATTTTAGTTATCCTATTTATTCCACCTCATCTTATATCATATCTCTCTTTCTAATCTTATAATTTTCTTATCACTTTACTTCCCTATGTCCTCCATATTATAGTTCCAAGTTCAATATCCTCTACTCAACTATTCATCATTTACTCCTACATCACACACACACCCATAACACTTAAAGTGACTACTCCATGTTGGTATGGGTAGGCACCATGGACTTTTCAATAACCAACATCTTGATACGAGTAGATATCTACCAAAGAAACTTTCTTTGGATGCCTCTTAAAAATAGGTCTTATGTAGCATCAAAATCTATATATATATATATATATATATATATATATATATATATATATATATATATATATATATATATATATATATCAATGGTAGTTTTTATCTAGTGATCTATCACATGAGTCTAGTCGGTATCTAATCTTCACATATTTTTTAGTCTTTCTTCTATCCAAGATATAAATTATATCCTTCTTAGCCTAAAATAATAGTATTCCAATCTTGATAACCAAGCAATTAATAGTCCAAGCAATTCACACCATAAAATCTCATATATTTCTTCATAAATGTGCTCATGAACAAATTGTTGTGCAAAACTCCATATTATTATTGCTTCTTTCTCTATGAAATTATGAATTCATTCATTGATCTATATCTCTAATTATCTCTATCTTGGTATCCATCACAACATGTTTTAATGTTTTGTGCTCACTACACCATTATTAGTAGAGGTTCCTAGACAACCCATTAGAAGATGTTAATACATAGATAGTTGTATGAAGTTGGAATAAAATAAAAATGTAGACATGATTACATATTGAGTAAATATATTCTATAGTTAAATATGGTGTATTTAAGCAAAATAAATTAGTATTACTAGATATTAAACATTCAATATTATTCTACATGATTAAATATATTTAGATAAATAGATCATTCACTGCACATAGAACAATGATAAATAACATTTAAGAAAAACCATCATAGAACTATATATTAATATGTATCACATCATAACTATTTTATAGTATAACTAAGCACTATATATATATATATATTAAAAAATGTTGTCACTTCATATTCAAGGCTTTCATTACAAAAAAAATAAATACTCTTCATTTTTTAAAGACTCTTGACATGCTTTCAAGTGCCCAATACGTATAAAAAAGATACAAAAGACAAAATATTGTGAGTTTCACGTGTCCATAAATTACACTCTAAAATTTTGTATCTTTTCTTACTACAACATCAAAATGGATTTTAATGTCTTTAGATGGATGTATAAATATCTTTGTATAATTTCATGCTAATTATATAAGCAATATTTCTTGCTTGTGAAAATTCTAGATATGGATCAAAACATGTAACTTGGAACTTGTCATTGTTTCCTTATTATTGTTTTTTATCTTAATTGTATATTGATTTCATGTATTATTACAAATTAAAAAATAATTTCGATGTTTTATTTTAGTAAAATGTTATCATTATTGTGTTATATGATTATAGTGGATGGAAATACTTGATACTCTCATTTATAAAAATTAACAAATAGTACATCTCTAGGTACTTATGTAAGTTATAGGTAATTATGTAAGTTATGAGTTGAAGGCTATTTTACATGTTATAAAATCCATGGTTAGTTTTCTAAATCAAAGGGGTTATTGATTTTCTTATCTTTTGTTCGATGTCACTAAAGCTAGTCATAACATACTACTTCGATTTTAACTTGTAAAAATTTATCTAAGAGGAATTCCACCAAAGCATAATGAATAGTTCAGTTGTGAACAATAGTATGGTGGATGAATGGATTAAGGAAAACTTATTCTTTGTCATCTTATCTATTGTATCAATTACTCTTTTAAATTTTGTTAAGCCTTGTACTTTTATAAAGAATATAGTTTAGAATATGTTTAAATATGCATCATTGGTATATGGATATAGTTTATAATTCAATTTGTATGAATTAGTTTACTTTATTTTGAAATATAACTTATTGAAACTTAAATATATCTAAATGATTAAAATGGTTCTTACTCCTTTAATATGGTTAAATTTACTCTAAATGGGGTCCCCCAAGTAACGGTTTATTTATGCAATTTGAGATAAATTAATTTTGTGGTTAATTATCTTTGGTCATTTAAAATTTTGTTAAAAAAGGTAAATATATTATTCAATTGGTTGTTTGTTGAAGTTTCTTTCCATAACCTCCATAATTTGAAATCACCATGTTAATTGAGGGTGAATAATAATATAAGGTCAATCAAACATCATTTACTAATCACCATCAACTGATGTATATTTTTGGATAATTTGATAATTGTTATAAAAATCTACTTTTTTGTTAATAGATATATATGATTGTCTTAAAGATATATTGTTCAGTATGTAATTAACTTTAAATATGATCCCTTATGAATATAGTTTCTTTTTTTCATAAAAAATAAAGCTAATTTTTATTATTTAATTGATCATAAAAAATAAAAAATTTAATAAGGAATAGATGGGAATAATTAGGATTTCCATCCACTTATAATTCATGTGGTGATACAACAAAAAATGTACATTATTAACATCTAACCACCATTACATTTTTAATTTACCAATTTTTGTGAATATGTTAAATTTCACATTGAACTATCATAATTATCCATTTTCATGATTTGTAAACATTTGTAGTCACATTAAATCATGCAAGTTATGACTTATCCATGTGATGAAATAGTGGCCTACCATCTAGTGTTGCAAACCTATTTTGAGTGGCCTAGTACCAATATTAAAATAATTTGATTTATTACATCTTATAAATAATAACATATGGTGAGTTGTAAATAATTTATTACCTTATGAATTTATCTTGTTATGCATGTCAGTATTAATGACTATCGCCTCATAAAAATGAAGGTGGCTAATTGATTAAGTTATTTGGTAAGTAATGTTTGGTATCATTTGAGAATAAACTTAAGGAGGTAAATAATTTAATTATAGATATGGCAATTAGGCTTAACTAGTTACTTGTTTAAAACTTGGTCACAAAATGAATTTAAGGTTGATTTTTTGCAAGGGTTTCCAATAAGAAATTAGGTGTCATATTCTTAAAATGACATTAATATGGAGTTTTAAATGTTTATTTCTATACTTTTTTAGATATGAATGATATAACATGATATCGTCCATTACTTTTTAACCATTATATATTTTCCTATCTTGTATTAAGGTGACTACATACTTGCACTTATTTTAATCAATTACTTATAAGATGTACCATTTTTTATTATTTGTTATGTGATAATATTACATCCAACCTCATTATGGGTATGGAACATACTACCCTTAGGCTTCCTTACCCATTATAGGTCTTTTTTTGAATATTATCTAATTCATGGATTCATGGAATGGGGATTTGCATTCAGACAAGGATGGTTCTCTACATACACTAAATACTTATAAATTATTTCAAATAAGTGTGTTATTAGAAATAGTGTCCCATAAGGGTTTATAAGAATTCTTATTAATTATGCTCATGATATTAAAGGAAAGTTTCGTGAAGTATTGTGTCTATTTCAAAAACATTTATTGTAACATGTGCAAGGCACTTATAATTTTTATTGACATATATCATGCAGTTTACAATCATTGTCCATCTTATGTTGACAAGATTATTGGAATCAGTTATCATAACTTGAAAATCAAAGTTTGTGTTTGGCTGATTTTTGGGGGTTATGACAATTCAATGACCAATTAACCAAATCATTAATAATTTTACCACTTCTCTCAACTAATTAATAATTTTTAAACCAATCCATTAAATGAATTTGACCCATAGACCAAATATACACCATCCAAAATTTAAAATATTACCAAAATCTAGATTAAATCCAACCATCCATTATCTATTAATAAAATCTATAAATTGATCACTCTTATTCGTTATTGAGGGGAATTATAATCATTATTGTAATTATCTTATTGAATCATAATGAACACTTTGTGAAGCTATAGATATAATGCAAACTTGGGATCATGTACTCAAATCAAACAATCATGCTATCAAAATTATGTTGGACCATATTTCATTGAAGTTATTGAGATCAAATACATTTCAAAATTAAAGAGCCCATATACCCAATGAAAGACAAGGCTTTGTTTGGTAAGTAAGGTAAGGTTTACTATGTATTTTCTTTCATTTCTCTACTAGAGGGCACGTTAGACTAGACTAGAGGTTTATGTTGTTCTAATTTTCTATTTACAACCTCTAATATTTTTATATTAAACATAATTACATTAAATATTGTGCATGAATATTTTATTGAGTATGCATATGTTTTCTTTTATGTGAATCCTTGTACATAGAATATAATATTATCATCATATATGATTAGTCTTGTCTTGTGTGTCATTTTATTGGCTTGTCTTGTCACTAACTTGGGTGTGGTCATTAATACTATGTGGTGCTAACTTGAGTGCACTATATTATGATTAAAGTCATGATTTCTATCATGCATATTGTTGCATTATATGTGTGTGTGTGTGTGTGTGTGTGTGTGTGTGTGTGTGTGTGTGTGTGTGTGTGTGTGTGTGTGTGTGTGTGTGTGTGTGTGTGTGTGTGTGTGTTGAAATTATTTATACCATGTGACTATGGGTGCATGTTACTTTTGTGTATTCTCATTATTTTATCTAGCCTAATAGGTCGTGCTTGTGACATTTAAGGACTTAATACTTGTTTCTAATTTTAATTTGCCAAAGTGTGAATCATACCTTAATGAATTGTGCTTGATATTATTCTATAATTAATTTTATAGATTAAAATACAAATATTTATATATGGTATACCTAGATACTAATTCAAACATCAAAATATGTTTTTTTAAACATTAAAATTACAAAATAAATTAATTTCCATATGTTTCTATGATTTTGACATAGTTCAAATAAATTAATTTTATTAGTATTTAAGGAAATTGACCTTTATCTTTTGATATGAGTGATTTTAGCACAAGGTTTTCATAACTCATCTAAAAAGGGGGCATATGTCTAGATAATTTCTAAAAACAAATTTATGATGGCAATAAACTTAGATTATTTATCAAGTTCCTTGATCAAGAACTAGATCAGGTGCTAGTGACTCCTCGAGAAGTGTTGGCTATGTTTCAAGACTTATCTAAATTTTATTTGGTTTTATGAGGACTCATAGAGAAGTGGTGTATATGATTCAACACATATCAAAAGTATTTTTGGTACATCATCTATAAAATATAGATGGAATATTAAATTGAGTGTGTATCCAAAACCCTTCATCATTCCCTTGGTAAGTGAAGGTGTGTATTTCAAATAACTTATATTTATAATTTTATGTATGCATGAATTTAAATCACATATCCATTTTGAATTGATGACATTATATAGACACCTAGACTTCACACAAGACACTTATTCCTAGTGTCTTATCCCTAATTTACCTTATTTAGAAAAATTATACATTGTATCCTATTTAAAGGATAATATAAAACCCCACATAGGTGTACACTTGTTCCATTGAGCCTATAAATCACCCCAACACTTATAAAAATGGTATCCATTGACACATTTAGAATGTTAATCACTTGTTACCCAATTTTCTTAAAACATAAAACTTGACTCTTATCTAGGACATACCTATAGACATCTAATTCCTATCATTATTGCACTAAAATTGTCAATATAAATGATATTCCATGACAACACATAATCTAGGCCAAAATCACTAAAATGCTCTAAATAATTTAAACTTGTCATGAACAGGTGCCAATTTTTTATCATGTATCCTTGAATGGGGAAATGTGTTTTATGTGATTATTATATTTTTTTAAATCTTTGAGTCAAGTCAGGACCATGCAAAATGATGTTATAGATCATTAGAATTTTCTAATTCAATCATACACATGTGCATATGTCAATTTACATCTATATTATCCTAACTAGGGTATTACCTTGTACACAACTAATATCTTCTTCTAAGTATAATCTAGTCAAATTAGGACTCAATGAAATGACAATTCTAAATAGCTTGATTAAATGTGAAACAAAATTCTAAAGAATTAAATAAAACTAATTAAAGTCACTTAAGCAAATCAAAACCAAATTAGGAGCTTAAGTATAAATTATATGAAAGTTGTTGAATATCTATTTATTGTAAATTCATTACTTAATTTTGCATCATCAATGACATCATCATTAGGGTGTCATCCATAAGCCATTAATGGGATAAATATAAATATTAAGCTCACCCATGCCTCATCATTGCCCTATTCTTCTAAATATTGATGATAATATTTATTGCTTATCCCTCCAAGATTGAATGAATCAATGGCCACACATCTTGATCTCAAGATGGATAGTCATGGTTGATCCTGAACATTTCAAAAAAGCTATAAATAAGTGATCCAAGACCATAAATTTTAATCTTGAATTATGTAAACTTATTATGTAGAAATACTTTCAAACAAGCTTCACTCATTCACACAATTAGACCAAATTGAAGAACCAAAGCCATTAGTGAACTAAGAAATGGTGGAGGTTTATGCTACACCTCATTGATGAAGACTTGGAGCAATAAATCTAGGGAAAAGCATGCTTATTGACCATTTTTTAAGGAAGGGTGCTACCTGGAAGGTATTGATTATCTTACTTTCGTAATTAGTTTTTTGAATTCATTAGCACCACCCCTTCAGGGAGTAGGCTTAACACATCAGTTATTTATGATTATTTTTATAGTTCTTGACTAATGCATTAGTTAACTTGTTTCGTAATCCTATTCTACATTATGGCACATATTGTGGAATAGCACATCTCACACATCATTTTATTCCTTATAATTTAGAACTCAAATCCTCTTTTGAGGTTGCTTTGCTCCTCTTTTTCTCTAATTTTTGTGTTTTATGACTTCTGGACTAAATGGCAAATCAAATTGTAATTGATGAATTCATCTTGAACATAAACAAGAACACCCTAAGAAATGGTGGGATCACCCTAAGCAATAATGAAATCACCCATGCAAATAGTGAAATTAAATTTTGTGTTTTTTGTCTCTATTTATGTATTTTTATAGAATGGTAAAATTGACCTAAATATTTTTGGGTTTAACTTGTGAAACAATAGGGTTGCCTAAAGATCAGTGAGATCATCTTAAATAAAACCTGTAGGTAATTTTTTTGTATTTCATTTTTATCATTTTAGTGAGTTTACCCTTTTTATCAGTGAGATTTCCCTATAAATTGGTGATATCATCATGTTAATTGAGGGATCACCATATAGTGTGTTTGGTTCTATGTGTAATAGTATAATCATCCTATTGAAAGTAGTATTGCTCTATAGAATGGTGAGTTCACTCTATAGAATGGCAATAATGCCCTATATCAAATTCTAGAGAGTTAAAAAATCAAAGTTCAAGTTTATTGTTATATCATACACCCATTTGATAGACTTATAATTTTATGTTTTGTAGAATTAAGACACTTATTTTGTATTTTACAATAATTAAAGGCAAATTTCACTTCATATATCATTTGGTGTTTTAAATCAAACTCAAACTTTAGATAAGTGCTCTTAAGAGATTTTATTTTTTATTGTTATTTGTTGTGTGTTTGTTTCACAAACTAAGTGTAACATGTATGCTCTCCCCCTATCCCCTTTAAGGAACTTGGGTGATCTAAAAACACTTCACTTATTACTTTTTTCACTTATTCCAAGCATGTAAGGAATGTTGTAAAGGCACTCCCTAAAATTTGAGTGATTTGGGTGATCCCAAAATGACCCTAAAGTCCTAATTTTTTAATCTTCTTACATCTTGGCTTGTGGATGGGAGTTCATAGCCTTCCCATGAGTTATCTAAGGAAGCATTGATCCATAAATTCATCTCCTATCATAATTTTAATCCCACTCCATGGTGGGGTATACAAATTAAGGTTGACTTGTTAGGACACTTATTTGAGTGGTTAAACAAGCTCCATTATTAAAACCTACCTCAAAATGAATGTTTAACCTGGATATCACACTACACTGAGTAATTGATGATGTAGTGGTTATAAAAAGGGAAAGACCTTTTTAAAACAAGTTGGTTTACTTGGATCTGAATAATGTGTTTCATCTTCATCTTAATCACATATATGAGATCATTTAAATAGTGGGATACTTATAATTTTTAGATATACCCCATATATCATAAAGTACTATTGGTGTAAGGCAAGTAGCCCAAACTTTCATGTCACCATATGATATCTTGAGAGAAGAGGGGGCCTAAAAACCCCTAATTTTCATGTGCATCTAAATTTATTATATTTAAAACATATTTGCTCTTAAGAAGGAGTATATAAATAGAATCCAAGAGTATGAAGCCACCTTATCAATTATAGGATAGGATGTATACTTCAATGGTTTTTCTTGTTCTTATTTAATTACATTGTCTTTTTGAGTTTCAAAATTATTTGTGTGAACCAAATCATGGAAAAATCCAAACACTTGTTATACACCATTTCTTTTGAACAAAGAGCCATTACGTTGGTCAAATCCAAAACACTTTTAGCCTTTTTCAAAATTCAATTAAAACATTTATGTTTATGTTTCCAAAAAAGCATCATTACACTATTCATTTGAGTCTAGACTATTTACTACTTACAAAATTTAAAGTCCTTTTAATCCAAATTCAAAATCTTACCTTTCTAAGTTCTAATCCAAAACATTATGGTATACACCAGAGTCTTGCCTATAACTTGGACTTGGGTGGTTCACCTTTCGCACTTAGTTTGAGTAACTTGGGTGAATTTTTTTGTTTGGTTTGAAGGCTATTTTTCTAGATACTTACCTATTCTATTATTATTTCTAACTTAGGTCATCTTGCATTCACTCATGCTCTAAGTTCCTAGACCATTTTACCTTCTTTTCCATGTGGTGTTGTTGTGATGCCTATTTATTTTTGGCTTTATACTAAGGATTTATTATGTTATTTCACATCTTGAGATTATTAGTTCATGTCTTGCTATTCTTGATCTGAAATGTATTCTTCTAGATTCTCTAGCCATGACTCACCATAGTTGTGCTTAGCTTTTTACAATATTGACATACTTTGAACCAACCAAGGTTGAGTAATCTCATAACCTCTTTCTTCTAATTGTGTGGCATCACATCATTTCCTTTTTATTATAGTCTCATTTTTCTTTGTGTTTGTTTCATTAAAGAGTCTAAGGCACATTTTTAAAAAAATTAAACCATATTCCACATCTTATCAAATGTAGAAAACCATCTTCAATCATGGCATAAAGGTACACTCATAGTGGGGTCTCTTATGGCCCTAGTTACAAGGAAGAGTATTATTATGATGGAGAAGAACACTCCATTGTGTTTGACAATATCCTAATGATAGTATGATCTAAATAGGGTTATTATGAACACTAAGCTTTAGAAGACAAATATGAATCTCTTTCAAGGTTGATAGAATCAGGCATAAGATTGCCATCATATTTCCTAATAGAATAATTGCACACACTTGTTCAAGTAGAGGAGAAACAGCTAGAATAACCTCTCACTTGTGTTACAAAAAACAACATTGCTTCCACTATTAATGGAAAATAAAAACTTGTAGATTCCTCCCCAACTCATCAAGATCTTGCTACCAAGATTCAAAAAATCAGTCAATGGTACGTAAATTAGCTTATTGCATACCTAACATCTTCTTTAGCTATGACTTTAATTGATAATACTACATTTGAAGAGTAAGAGTAGATAATAGAACAAATACAACATGCCTTAATTGATCCTACATCTATAGTAAACCCTAGAGTTTCTTCTAAACAAAAAAAACCTATAAATGCTTCATAACATGTTTCACTTGATATGGAGCATACTTTTTTCAACCATTAAGAGATTGTCACCCTTCATAACAACAAAGAACAAAATACTCATTGAAGATTGGGGGTGTTTTACAAAACACTTTAGCGAGTTCATCTCAATTATAATGCCCTTTGGTAAAGTAACAATAGACACCCCAAAACTAGTAGTATTCATATAGCTCACATTAACAGATTATAGGGACTCTGTATCAAACACCTAAGAATCAACGGTAAACCTACTTAAATCAAAGAGTAAATAAAAACCAATATTCTAGGCAAAGGGTTCATATCCCTAATAGGATAACACATGGGGGGTATATTCTTCCCAAACAAAATTATATTCCACCAAAAAATGCACCAAATATGTAGGAGTGGAATTTAATGAAATAAATAGTCTCAAGGCTTGAGACAGGAGACCAAATTAAGAAATATAAGTTTGATGAGATATGCCCTTATCTATTTGACTTAAGCATTCTCAAAATCCCCTCTCCACCTCATTTTGAGGCATCCATGTTTGATAAATACAAAGGGAAAGGGAACCCTTGAGAGCACATTCAATCATTTTTTGTACTATGCTAAGAGGTAGACTACAATAGTGTTTATTTGGTCCACTTATTTCCAAGTAGTTTGACTAGACAAGCTCTAGATTGGGTCCTCAAATTGCGTAAGGGATTGGTGATAGATTGGAATAATCTATTATAGAATTTTATCAACCACTTATCTTATAACATCGAGCATGAGTTAATAGTGATTCAATTATGTAAGTCAAGATAAAGAGATGGAGAAAGCTTCATAATATTCCTACAGTGATAGAGAGCATTAGCTGGTCACTTTCAACATAATTTAGCAAATCATCAATTGGTTGATATTTTTACATAGAATCTGTAGCCTAAAATAGCTCACAATCTAAGACTCACTTATGCAAACACATTCAAGGAAATTATTGATAAGGGAGTGTAGATTGAAAAGAAATTTATAACTAGAGGCCTTATGAAAATTTATTCATAATGTCACACATCTACTCAGACATAACCACCTATTCAGGTTACTAATATAAAAAACCCAATTTTTTTAACAAGAAAAAGAACATGGTGGGAAATGGAATGATAGAATCTAGACACATGAAAATGGTACAGGCTCCACTAACTCTAAATATACAACCATCCCAACCTAATCCATCAACCACTTTACAAAGGGATCCTCCATGTATGGAATTTAATAAGTATAAAACATTCAGCAAACTGGGAGAACTTGTTGAGGTAGTATTCCAAAATTTAGTGGTATCTAATTTGATTATGTGGCATGTACCAAAGTAATTTCCATAAAACCAACCTAACCTAACTCGTATCTAAAAGATGAGTTTTATAATTTCCATTATGTTATCATCCATATCATTTATCGATGCATACAATTAAGACATCTTATTGAGGACCTAATTAAAATTAGTGAAACAAATAGATTAGAACACTAATTAGGACATGGGCATCTATAAAGACCCATTTCCCAAACATAATCAATGGTAATAAAATAATAATCAAAATCAAGGTCAGGGACAACATCAATAGGGATAAGGTCAGAATCCTAATCAGCATATTCATAATTAGGATCATAATACCTAAGCTAATAACCTAGGTTACAACAACATGCCATATGATTATAATAATAATATGGGTTGGGTTTTTACAAATCATATAACCACCATTATAATAAAAACTCATGAGCTATCTAATGCTTATTGAAGTGTTGGTCCCCCTATTTTAGGGATAACACACTCTTATTCAAGTAACATCACACCATGTTCAAGCAATTTCGTTGCACCTTAGTTTATATGGGTTACTATTTCTAGATGTCTACCCCCTTATTCTAATTATAATGACTCTTTCCTGACTCAAAATTGCACAATCATAACTAGATGCTCATGAGTCACCCTCCAAGGCCTTTTACCTTATTCTTCTAAAATTGAACCAAATTTGAACATTGTGACTTTTGATCCAAATCTGAACATTATACCAGCCAAAGACAAACCCTCTTGTTCTTTATTGAGAAGCCATATATAATTCAAGACCAACTAAGTAAAACCTTTGTGTAGATTTCTATATTAGATCTCTTGTGTATGTTATAAGTCCACATAACTTTATTGAATGACTTCCTTAAAAAGTCCACTATTCCCATAGATATCAACTTTGAGAAATTTTAGACTCTTGTAGGACATTTATCTCCAAGTCAACAACTTAAATTTGATTAAAGAGATAACTCTTCCCTTGGTTTGAGCCATAATAACCCCATTTACATTGAATTCATTATAGAACATCATAAAATCAAGTGAATTCTTATAGACAATGGTTTAGGTATGAACATAGTGTCACTGAAGTTGATATAGTGGTTAGAATATATCATCAAAGACATGCATCCTAAGATAATCATGATCAAGGCATACAATAATGCCAAAAGAGAGTCTTTTGGGACTATTTATTTGCCCAACATTATTAGGTTTATATCACATGATACTTTATGTCATGTTATGTACATTTAATTACCATATAATATAGTTTTTGGTCATCCTTGGATCCATAAAGTACAAGTTGTCCCATTTACCTTGCACCAATGGCTCAAGTTTCACCATGCTAGAACTGAGGTCGCCATCTATGCTGACCTTTAGCCCTACCAATATTGTAAACATCTAGAGAATAAATTTTGCAATTATAACTATTATCCTAGCTTTGAATTTGTATCCAAAAAGAATAAAGTAATAGTTTTTGAACTACCCAAATCTAATTATATCAACCCTAATGAGCTTGTTTCCACTTTGATTGATCCATTTCTTAGAGCATTTGTAAACTGGCTAACTATTGAGGACATAATCATTTCCACATACCATTTAAAATATGCCTTTCATATTGAAAATTTACCCAAATATCCTAAGTCTAATGGTAGATCTAAACCTTCTCAAGGCCCTTGTAGACCCAACATGATTTGGCAAAAGAAGAAAAGCACACATAAACAACCAATGGTATTCATACCAGTAACTTTACCAAATCAAGATTAGGATGCCTTTATTAAAGGAGATTGGTTATACTCTAATGGCCTTACTAATTATTTTCAAAATACCAAGTGCCCTATCCCTAATTGCACTATGGATAGTTTGGATTATTCAAGAAAAAACCTAGGGCCATGAAAGCAAGGTATCCTGAAATCATTATTAGTTGGTAAACCTACTATGTGGCAAGGTCTTGGATTTATATTTCATAGTTGACCTCATGTATTTTGACAATGATTCTTATTTATCAACTAATGAAGAAACTCTTGATAGAAACATAGTATCCCATTATAATGCTTATGATGAAATAGTTGACACTGATTTATTTGAATCCAATTCTATTATGATTAGCATAGCCCATTACATGCTTAACCTTTGCCATCTTAAATTTATAGATTAGGACCGAAAAAATTATATTATACCCCTTAATGAACTTTATAATGAAGAGTCTATCACCGAGTATATGGGCCTTAGATATGGATTGTTAATTGGTAATCACAAGCAAGGCTTTGACTTCTCCTTGGACTCTATTTCCTAGTTTAGAGAGCAAAAAAACTTTCTTGGTCACAAAAAAGGTAAAACACTGAGATATTCAAGTAAAAACCTCTTTGAGACACTCATTGGTCAAGGAAAAAGTAAATCCCTTGAGTGAAAACTTGTTTTAGGCACAATTAGATGGGGACATTTGCTTACCTCCATAGGAAGCACAGTGTTCATCAATACCAAGGTCTATAGCTAGTGTTAGTATCACCTCTAAATAGCATAAATTCTTTGAACATCTTGTTCTTGACTTCCCATAGATATTTTCTAATTATCCATTACCTAAACTAGTAGAATTAGATTCCTCTCACTATCTAAATCTTTGAGGCTCACAAGTAGAAGTTAAATTAGAAGAAGAGGATCAGGATCAAACATTGCCCACTATTTTATAGGATTGTTATACACTCCTTATAGGGAATTCCACTGAAGTAAACTCAAAAATTATGAAGATCCCAAAATCATTTATCAAGAAACATCATTGACGTAGAGAGTGACTATATTGTCACCATTCTGAGATATTTTATTGATATATTCACATGGGATTATTTAGACATGTCAGGCCTACACCTTGACTTAGTCGTGCATCACTTTATTTTACATCCATATTCCAAGCCAATCAATCAAAAATTTATAAAAATGCATCCATGAATTGTTATTTTAGTGAAGGAACTATAAAAACTATTGGGAGTTAGATTCATTAGACCACTAGACTATTCTGAATGGATATCAAAAGTAGTCCTAGTAAGCAAAAAGCCATAAGGCATATGCATTTGTACTAATTTTTGAGATATCAATAAAGAATATCCTAAAAATTATTTCCCTCCACCTAAAATTTTGATTAGTATTGACTCAATTGTGGCTATGAGATGTTTTCCCTCATGTATGGCTTTTCAAGATATGACCAGATGAATATAGCTCTAGAGGACAAGCACAATACTATGTTCACCACACCATGGGGAACATTTTGTTACCAAGTCATGCCTTTTGGATTGAATAAAATTGGTTCCACTTATTATTGTGATATGACTATAATTTTAATGACATGATTCATGTCAGGATCTTAGAACACAAAGCTCTGATACCACTTGTTAGGATCCACTCCTAAGAGCACACTTGATTACCTTTGTATAAGCAACTAAACATGGAATTAAACTAGAAGTAATAAGTAACTAGAATTTAGAAATAGCACAAAATATGAGAGACAATACAATCTTGTATTAACACTCTTCCAGAAGGAAATACAATGAAGAAATCACACTCTTCCCACACCTCTCAGATGTACAGTAATTCTCCCTCAAGAGTTCTCTCTCTCTCAATCAATTACAACCACAACTCAACACTGAGTTATTCCCTCCACTAGTCAGTGACAATCAACCCAATGGTTTTTGTTGCCTACTACCAGTCCACCAAGTACCACCAAGTACTCCAAGTAGATCTCTTTGATCTTGCACACCTACAAATCTAACTGATCTTACTTACCATGTAGATCTCCTTGATCTTGCACAACCTGTAGATCAATTGATCTTACACACCTTGAGACAACCAACCTAATTTTTGTTCTTGCCTTCAAGTTGAGGATCTAATCCTTGTCCTTAGACTTGTCCTTGATTACAATATAGCCCCATGGATCTATTAAATAGATCCCAAAACAAATAATAATTAGAAACGTAGACTCAAGACTAAAATTAGTCTTTACATGCAAACTAATTGTCCGTCTAAAATTAGACCAGTTCTAGAGATGCATGCAAATGCACACACACACATAGGTTACCGATGTCATTTCCTATCTGACCGATGCCGGCCAACCCCTAACCGATGTCGGTTATTGTGTATGCTGAATATGATCGATGTCGGTTGGCCTGACTGACGTCGGTTACTCTGACACTCAGCAACCTCCACCATTTCCATAACAGTGAAGCTTTTAGCTCCACAACCTAAAAATTCATGATATTGTTAAATATTATGTTGATGATATTTTATCAAAATCAAGAACATGCCAGACATCTTGACATATTATAGAGAATCTTTAAGAGACTTCATGAATACAAGGTTCATGTAAATCCTAAGGAGTGTGTCTTTGGCATCACTAAAGTAAAATTTATAGGATTCATTGTATCTTAAAAAATAATTAAATTAGATCCTACTAATTTTAATGCTATCATGGAGATGCCTCTACCTTCCAATTTAAAATAGCTTTGTAGCCTACAACACGAGATTCAATCTATTCATAGGTTTATTTTATAACTAGTAGATAAGTGTCACCCTTTCACACACCTCATGAATAAGGGGATCACTTTGTAATGGAATACCAAATGTTATCAATCATTTTTGAAACTCAAAGCATACTTGGATAACCTACCAATTTTGATACTACCAACACCTAGACAACCATTACTCCTTTATATTTCATCCACAGAACATGCACTAGGGGTACTCTTGGATCAGCATGATGAATAAGGAAAGGAACATGCAGTCTATTATTTGATCCAAACATTTGTATCATATGAGCATAATTATATGCCTATTGATAAGGCTTCTTTATTAATGGTGTTCACTTCCTGAAAGTTGTAACACTACATGCTAAATAATAAAACTATTGTTATTTCTAAAGTGGACCCTCTCAAATATTTATTATCCAAATCAAATATTACAAGATGCATGGCTAAATGGTTCATGATCTTGAGTGAATTTCATTTTGAGTACCAGACTCAAAAATCTATTAAGGGGTAGGTCATTGCAAAATAAGTTGTAGAGGTTCCTATTTTAAACACTCAACCACTCACATTTGATTTCCTAGATGATTCTATCATGGTGATAGAAGAAGTGGCTCATGAACCTAAATAATGGAAGTTATACTTTGATGGATCTTTCACTTCACATGGATATGGAGCTAGTATCTTACTGGTTACACCATAAAGTGACCTCATCTCCAAGGCATTTCACAACAACTTTAATTGCACCAATAATATGGTTGAGTATGAATCTCTCATTGTAAGACTATGTTTTGCCATACAGTGGGATATATAATAGTTAATGGTTTATGGAAATTCTCAACTGATAATTTATCATACCACAAACTAATATCAAACTCAAGATGATAATTTTGTACCCTATAAACACATTATGGATAATATTAAGTCCCACTTCAAGTCCCTATAGTTCAAATAGGTGTCATGGGCTAATAATAGATTAATCAATATAATGGCAACAATTGGGTCCATGGTACAAGTTGGTAGTGATGTCAAAGAGTATCAATTTTTCATTAAGAACCTCTATAGTCAACTCGTGTATTGTTAGATTTAGATAGGGTATGTATAATTGTTGGTTCCAATCTTCCACGTAAACTCCCTTAGTACCAGGACATTTATAATTATTTCCATGACCAAGGTTTTCCCCTAACCTTTCACACAATCACCAAAAATTCTTCCTTCATTGCCTGGCCCATTATACCCTCCTTGGAAACACACTTTATCATAAGGGATATTATGGAATGCTTCTTCATTATTTATCTTTAAGATAATTAATGTTAGCACTTAGGTAAGTCCATGATGGAATGTGTGGGGGCCACACTAGTAGTGTAATCTTAGCCAAGAAACTCCTTAGAAAAAGGTATTTTTAGCCCAAGATGGAAATAGATGTTTGTAATTATGTTAGTAAGTGTGTTGCCTTCCAATAGCATGGTTGATACCACTATAGTTGATCACTACACCATGGTCATTCTCTACATGGGTCTTGATCTCATTGAGAAAATAAACACAACCTCTTATAATGTCCACAAACACATTCTCACTACTACTAAGTATTTTACTATGTGGATTGAGGCCATTCCTCTCACTTATGTCACTAAGAAGTAGATTTCCAAGTTTATCCATTATTATATCATCTGTTGATATGGTATCCTAGACCGTATTATATTTGATAATGGTGGATCATTTATGAATAAAGATGTAAAGGCCCTTTGTACCATGTTCAAAATTAAACACAAAAATTCCACACCATATAACCCACAAAGCAATGGTCAAGCTGAGGCATCTAATAAAACCATTGTTGCAATCATAAAAAAGATTGTCAATGATGTTAGTTATAATTAGCACTTGTAAATTTTTCTTGCCTTTTGGGCCTATCGCACTAGTCATTGAACCCCCATAAGATCCACTCCATATTCCTTGGTTTATGGCATAGAGGCTATTATATCGATCGAGTTCAAGATACCTTTATTATGGGTATCCTTAAAGAACATTGTTGATTATGAAGATTATAGATTTTCTAGGTTATAAGATCTAGAACTCCTTGATGGCAAACATTTGGTTTCCCTAGACAATTTGAGAGCATATTAGAATAGATTGTATCACATCTATAACAAGTGCATTCTCCCTCAAGAGTTTGAAGTTGGTGACTTGGTATTGAAGGAGAACCAAAAGAACAGTAATGTTGAACATAATAATAAGAGTAATTTTTAACCCAATTGGTTGGGCCCATACATGGTTATAGTGAAATATGGATCAAGGGCATACAAATTGGCTACTCCAAATGGTGAAGAGCTCTTAAAACCCATGAATATTGTAAACCTCAAGTGGTTATATTATTGTTAACCTTAGTTTAACCATTGTCTATAAGAGCCCTTACTTGGGGGCAACTTGTGTCAAAATCATTTGTTATCACATTCTATTTATAACTTGTACCATTTCACTCATGACCATTATAACATTAAACCAGTATAACCTTGTACCATTTCATTATGGACTATTGTAACTCTAGACCATTGTAACTCTGGACCACATTAAGCCTGTACCATTTCATTCTAGATTGTTATAACTCTGGACCATTGTAACTTGGACCATTGTACCCAATACTAATTATGATCTTGATTATGATTTGTAGGCATTTTAGACACATTCAGCACTTGTTCTATAAGGTAGTTTAGTTAGATCAATATTCATAGCTTATTTTACAAATAAGTGTACAATGGTATGTCAACACATGGTTTTTTCCTATTAGATGGTTCCTTGGGATTTCTTCACTCTTGTGTACTAGTCTATTTTTTGCTATTGGTTGGTAGTCATTATTGCCTTAATAGGATCACATGGGTCATTGCATTCTATTTTAGTTGTTATTGAAACTCTGAAGTGTATCTCCTTGGCTAGTCAGTTCCTTGTACCTTTGTTCATAATCCTTTTTATAGTTGGTTTAGTTATTTTTTGAACTCTTACCTATGTAAGTGCATCTCTTGATCTAGGTAGATCCATATAACTTTTGTTAATATTATGTTTTATTGCTTATCCCAAAAACACAAAAACATTAAAAACTGATATGGTAAAAGACCAAAAATATTGAATTGTACCTTTGTTCATTCTAATCATGATTACTCTCATTATTTTGAGAGTAACCTGAACCATGCTCTCACCATTTTGTGACTTACCATTGTATGCATTGTTCTTTTGAATAAGATCCATTGTTGCACCTTTGCTCAAATACATGCTCTCACCATTTTTCAAGTTAAACCATTTAGTCTCTCATAATTATAAATTGATTTGAGACACCTAGAAAACCCCTAAACTTTTGTAAACATTATTAAAAAACCCTAAAAATCACAAAATCATGAAAATTATCTTAGAATTTCCATGTGAGATATAAATCCATCAAAATTTTCAAATCAAGTTATCTTGTTTATTTGGTTTGTTTCTAGACCACTTTAGTATTTCTCTTCCCATTTATAGGAGAACTAAATCATCCTAAGGTCCACACGGACTATATAGGTAGCACTTAGATACATGGAGTATCTCAGGTTATCTCAGTCACACTTTCCTTTCTTTTTTGCCTTAAGGATTCGGAGACTCTTGGCTATTTCATAGGTAACCACTTATCCTTTAGTTTTCCCATCCTTATTTCTCTCATCATATGCTCTCATCATTTTTTGAGTTAGCATTGTGTGCATTGTTCATTTTAACAAGATCCATCATTACACCCTTGGATTTTATTACGCTCTCACCATTTTATGAGGTTTTTTTATTTTTTCAACCTTAAATGCAATATACACTCTGAATTCTCAATTCAATTCATTTACACCTAATCATCTCTTCTCTTTTAGTGTGGTTTTAACCTAAACCATACTCTCTTTTTAATGCACTCATTATTTTGTGAGACCATTCCCATATTCCTCTACTCAAGAATCAATTTTTCTTATCATCAATTTTATTTTATCCCATATCTTGGGAGAACTACATTTGGCCTTAAGTTCATGTTGGATCTGGCATCCATATAACTATGTAGGCAATGTCTACTTGCCTTGTACATCTAGATTCAACTTGGCTACCCCTTCCTTTTCTTTTATTCCCCCCATTTTTGTTTGTTTTATTTCCTCCTATAGGCTAGGGGTAATTTCTATTTATTTTGTGTCGTTGTTTCCCTATCACCTAGGGGAAACTTTATCTCCATTATTTGTATATTTTTGTATAGGTGTCATTTTCACTTAGCTTAGGGGTCACCCTATCATATAGTATAATTCCTCTATTACACATGCACAAACAATTTGTTTTCTATCTACATTAACATTGTGATTAACCATTGTTTGTGTTTGTTTATTTCTTTGTGCTTAGAATAGTTTGCTTACTACATTTTTATTCACTCTGGATTATTTAGTTATTTTTAATATCTTCATTTATTTTTATTGGTGTTTTATTATGCTTTTGTTAATTTTTATTATTGTTTTGTTATGTCTTTATTTATTTTCTTGGTGTTTCAATGTGACTTTCTACTTGTCTTTTGTTTTACTATTTTGTCTTGTTTATTATGTTGTTTTGTTTTTACTATTGTATTTAAATAAATTTCATAAACATTTTGAGTCTGGCCTTAAATTGGGCTTGACTTTCTTATATTTTTATTTAAATTGTTTTTTTATTTGTTTGTTTTTAAGTACACCTTGTTAATATGTGAATCATGATTATTTATATCTTGATTCTAGGTTGTTTAACAATTTGTCTTTACTTTGTTTTATCATCTGTTTTTAATACATTCTTGTTCCTAATTAACTCTTGATCATTAATATCTTTATTTTAAGTTGGGTTACATTTTTGTATTTTATATTCTTTTTATCTTTTATTTGCTTTGTTTTTTGTTCAAATCTAAATAGGTGTAACTCTAATTTTGGTAATTTATATCATTATCCTTAGTTATAAATATTCACATTTGAACCAATCAATCACAAATGAAATATAATGTTATTATAAGTTATTCATACTTATGATGCATAATTCCATTGGGCCTTAGGTTTTAAAATGGATGAGTTTCAAAGATATGGAAACAAACATAGATCTTGGCAACAATTCTTTTTATATCCACTTTTTTTTTAGAAGATATTTACGCAATTGCTCATGATCATCATTTAAATAGATCAAATTTTTTTTGAACTAATAGAAATTTTAATTTTTAATTATTTTATTTTCCTAATTGTAAAACATTTGATTCATCAGATATGTCAACTAAATGATTCAATTGATTTATTTTAGAATTGTGATCTAATTTATCTAAATTAAATATCAAGTGCTCCAAAGTCCAACAGTCAATGTAGTGCCTAAGAAAATTTATAAACACACTATCCTATATATCTAATACCTAAACAGGATATCCTAGGCTAAACATTGGAAATAGACAAGACTTTCTATGTAATACATACATCTCTTAGCATACACACTGTGTTATACTGACTATTTATATGATTAATTTGGGATGTGCATCTCCTAAATTATCCTCTAGCATCTACTCATACATCTAATAGAGAAACAAATAAATCAACATCCATATGCTAACAAAGTAATTGCATCTCCTAACACTAGCATATATCATCATAACATAACAAGAGCAACATAAATGTAAACATTATATGACACAAAAGAATATTAAGAGTCTATTTACAAGTAGTAATGAGCCAAAAAATGAATGTCATGCATATGTCTCAAAATAATGTTTTATACATCACAATAATAATTATACATCTCATAAATATAAAAAAGTAGAGCTATAAAAATCAACTCTAATCATGGCCATCTATTGGGGACTTTGTTAGACACTCTAACCCATGTCTAATGGTGTAAATGGGGGTGGACATGGTGGTAAAGTCCCCATGACTACCCATTTTGTTGATGATTATGCCACTGACTGCTTTAACTCAATAACATATCTAGATGTCACCATCTAACTAGTCCACTAGGATATCATATAGTCACTATAGGATGATTCTCTCCTCTATACAAGAATTGTCATTTCATATAACTTATTCTAGTAGGCTATCTCATCCTTTACACATAATACATCATCCTTCATGCACAAGGCATCATCTTTAATCATAATCACATCGGCCAAGGCCCTAGCCAACCCTACTCCACTATCTATCCTAGCTCATTGAGCCTCATCTCACTCTTCTATGAGACTTTTCACATGTGATATTAATCATTCCCTATCTACCTGACTCCTATCCCACTTGCTCACACCTATCTATATATCTACATCATGGGTAGCTAACTAAAGCTACACCCCTACTAATTAGGCCACCTATCCTCTTAGAGTCATAATCTTTGCATCTCTAGCTGCAATAAGACCCTATAGTTTTGTATTCCCCCCTAAGTTGTAACTAGTTGAGATGTAATCTAGCTAAGTCACCCTATAGCCCTGTTATAGCTGATATCCATGCCATAATCTCTCTCTAACATGTATATTAGTGTTTGGTCCTTTATGAACTTACCTATGATGGAAGTTCATGGCTCTCCTAAACTTGTGCCTATTCTTATGCCTATCCCTATCCTAGAGGACCCATCCTCTCCATGACCACCCTATGGCCCTCATCTCCACCTAGGACATCCCTCATATCTATACCCTATCCATCTAGCTTAGCCATCTCTACATCATCTAATGGATCTTATTGTGCCTAGGCATGCATAATGTATAATGGAATCACATGTGGAATAGCTAGCTGAGATGGCACCTATGTTTGTCTTTATATTAGGGCATACCCCCATTCTCTCCTTAGTCTCACCCACCATTGATGTAAGGCTTTTTGTTTTGGTAGCAGCCTAGTCAATCAAATCAGTAGGACCCCAGCTCACCATGTTATATATGCATCTATAACCCCTACATCTATAACCCTTCTTATATAATCCCATAACACATGTAGGACCATACCATAATCCAACATCACTTAATCTTAAGGCTTATGTGGTGCCCACTCTCAAACTTCTCTAGTCATGTGTGCAAAATAGTGTGGAAACTTTGAGACATCTTGATGGAATCTAAACTATCACTGTACCTAATCTAGTATATATCTCTTCACTACAAAATCATGGCAACCTATAATATAGCTTGGTGTGGTCATATATCTAATCATGAGTAAGTATTCAATCCAAAACCATTAAGTAGATATATATGGCCACTAAATAAAATCACCATCAATAGTCTCATCTATCACCTATTTATAATGAGGCAAGTCCACTAGATGGTCACATAAACTAAAACTTGTTAGATACCACCTGAATGCCACTAGATCCTTTAGCCCTCAATGATACCTTAGCCCCAATGGTTACTCAATGACAATGTGCTCCTAGGCCCAGACCTAGAGAAGTGTGTTGTGGTTAATGTTATACCCTCAGCGATAGGCTATCATGTGTATATCTCTATATAGCTAGGCCAAGATGATCAACCCCCATCCAAATTATGATAGATGATCAAACATCTCCTGTAAAACCCTGATTAGGCCTAATGGAAAGAATCATCTACTCTTATTAGGAATTATAAGGCCACTGATAATAGCCATCAATATAACTACCTTTGGGGGGAATATACCCTACATTGGAACCACTAATAGATCCCTTACTATTATTGTTACTACTCCACCAATGGAGTCTAAGTTAGGTCCTCTAATACATACATATATATATATATATATATATATATATATATATATATATATATATATATATATATATATATATATATATATATATCAGTGCTCCCATCAATAACCTCTAGTTCATCCACTCTAATCAAGTCATCTAAACTAACTCATTGGCCCATCGACATCTAGGTAATCCACCAACCTTGTATCATCACCTATAGTATGTGGTGAACATCCTCCT
This sequence comes from Torreya grandis, assembly GCA_037957365.1. NCBI lineage: Eukaryota > Viridiplantae > Streptophyta > Pinopsida > Cupressales > Taxaceae > Torreya > Torreya grandis. Next base: position 1,380,601 of record JARHVA010002806.1, on the reverse strand, counting down.
ACATAACCATGGCCTCATAAGTAGATAAATGAAATGTATAGGTCTCTAAGTGCCACCTCTCTACAAGTGCTAATAAATAGGACCTATCTATGCAAATCATTGGCAATCATGCTAGGTGATATAGCTCTACTACCTCTAAGACACCCATGAGCTCATATGTCCATATGCCCTATTAGTGTAGTACTCAATAGCATTACTCCTATACCATGATCACTTCAACTTGTTCTTACAAGTTAAACACATAGACATGGGTCAATTATTTTTTCTTTTACTAATCTAATCTACCTAAACTCTTCTAATTTTGGGGCTTAAACTAATCATCTATAGGCCCCACTCTCTCTTCTTCTAATTTTAAGCCTGGATTAATCTCTTATGGGTCCCATTATCCCTTATTCTTTTGACCTTACCATTTTTTCAACTACCTCACCATTGTGTAAGGAAATTCCACCATTTAGCATGGTTTTATCTCTGTTTGTAGCACTCTTATTAGTATGCATGGCATTCCCACTAATTTATAAGGTGATCTCATTGTTGTTAGTGATATCCTTGTTTGATCAATTATTTTATCCCAAATTTATTACTTCACTGATGAAGTGCCAATCTTTCGATTCTAACTCACAAACTAGCCAAAGACCTAATGATCCTGATGACCTCTATGGTAAATTCACCATTATCAAGGGTGACCTCATCGATTATAAATTTGAGAAATCAATGGGATTTCCAAAGTACCTACTTTTATCCATATTAAATGTCATAAATTCTAAAATTAAATACCAAAAAATGGTACTTATAGATGGTTCACTACTCAATGGTATCTAATACTCTTACACACACTCACCAAGATGTCAATGGTGTGGGATATTCACCATTTTCTCTATCTCTCTCATGCACAAATCTTATAGATCTATATCACTCTAACCAAGAGTGAAAATGAACTATTTTTACCCCCAAAGGTCAAAATATAGTACATTTTTCAATTTTTTCACCCCTTAGGTCTATAGTTACACCTGTTATCTTCCTTGGGCTATTATTTTAGCCTTATTTTTTCATATTTCTTCCTACTTTCTTCTAATTTCTCTATTTTTTTGCCTCTTTTGTTGAGTTACATGATTATTCTTATTTTTATTGAGGTCCAACCCATAAAAAATAAAATAATCATCCTCCCCTTGAGGGGGCATTATGGTCTACCCAAACATTATTTGGGGCATTTTCATAACCTTGTTTCTTTGTGACTCATACAAAATTTAGCAAAAAGAAAGAATGAATTTATTTATTTTAATTATAGTGACATTTTTATTCTTTGAAAATATGTTACTTTGACCAAATATCTCGTTATGCCTTTTCACATAGGGGCAAAATGTAGAGATCTAATTCCTATCACTATTATGTTAAAATTATCAATCTAAACAATATTCCATGACAATGCACAATCTAGATCAAAATCACTAAAATGCTCTAAATCATTCAAACTTATCACAAATAGGTGCCAATTTGTGCTCATGTATCCCTAAATGGGTCAATGTATTTTATGTTATTATTGTCTTTTATTAAATCACTTTGAGTTAAATTGTGACCATGCAAAATACTTTTTAAATCACTAAAATCTTCTAATTTGGTCACACACATTACATACATGTGTCAATTTTCATTTATAATACCTAAACTAGGGAATTATCTTGTACACAACTGACATCTTCTTCTGATTATACTCTAGTCAAGTTATGACTCACTAAAATAACATTTCTAACCAAGTAGATTAAAAGTGTAACAAATTTCCAGAAAAGTATAGAAAACTAATTAAAGTCACTTGAGCAAATCAAAACCAAATTAGGAGCTTAAGTGAAAATTCTATGAAAAATTTTGAATATCTATTTATTATAATTCATTATTCAATTCTACATCATCCCATGACATCATCACAAGGGTGTCATCCATAAGCCATTAATGGGATAAATATCAAGATTAAGCTATCCCATGCCTCATCAATGCCCTATTCTTCCAAATATTGATGATAATATTTATTTATTATCCCTCCAATATTGAATCAATACATGGCCACATATCTTGATCTCAATATGGATGGTCATGGTTGATTCTAAACATTTCAAAAAAGCTATAAATAAGTGATCCAAGACCATAACTTTTAAGCTTGAATTTTATAAACTTATTATGCAAAAATGCTTTCAAACAAGCTTCACTCACTAACCTTATTAGACCAAATTAAAGAACCAAATCCATTAGTGAACTAAGAGATGATGGACGCTCATGCTACACCTCATTTACAAAGACTTAGAGCATCAAATCTATGGAAAATCATGATTATTAACCATTTTTAAAAGAGGGGTGCTAATTGGAAGGTATTGATTATCTTACTTTCATAATTAGGTATTAATTGGAAGGTATCACCACCCCTTGAGGGAGTAGGCTTAACACATTAGTTTTTTATGTTTAATTTGAGATTTCTTAACTAACGCATGAGCTGACTTATTTCTTAATCCTATTCTACAATATCCATGTATTGTATGGTTATATATAAGATAAAAACACATTATATATTTATTTCTCCCCTCTATTTGTAAAGGATCATTTTCACTTTTTTTTATCATTGCATTTAACTTTACTTTTATATATTTCTTAAGTTGGCTAGTGTGCATAAGTCTTCCTAGACCAGCCTATATATATAGGGTATTATCAAACTATATGAATATGGGAGAGCTTAAAATATCACAATTAGAAGATACACATAAAAGAAAACATCAAATGTCAATCCTAGGCCAAGCATCAAATACTTCATACTTTTTAAGACTTTCTCATTCTATTTTGGTTTCTCATCATTTTCCTTATGAAAAATGAGGGTATTTTAATGTAGTAGTTACATTATCACTTATAGGTAAGAGTAGGTTTAAAACCCTCACTCAAGTTATTTCATCCACATACTTAGAAAACTACATGAATGTTTATTTTTGTGCATATAGGATACATATTTATATACACTTTATTATAGGTTGCCCTAATCCATTAGTTTTGGTTATTTTTGGAGTGTCAATCTAGGACAAAGAAGAGATTATTATATTCTAAAAATTATTCTTCATATATTAGTTCAGTAAAGTTACAATCATAATGATAATAAGATAATGCAAAAATGATATAAATATCAATTTAAAAAATCCTAGTATGACATAAAACAACCATAGAGAGACATACACAATCTTGATGAGATTATCTTAGTTGTATATGTATAGGAGGTACCCAAATGGTGCATGGTTATGTCTAGGAGCATAATAAAATTTATATATTTTAGGACAAGGTCATATACAATAATTATAGTTAGTCTATAGTCTCATATTTCCAAAACAAAAAAATATGTTTGATAATCATTTGTTTCTTTTTCATTTATATTTATTAGTCTACTTTCATTGTGGCACTTGAATTTTTTTCTCTTCATACCTTATTAAATAGATCTAAATTATTTAATTCCATTCATGTGTTATTAGATATATCTAATTACAATTAGTTTATTCCTTATTTCATATAAACTAGAATTAATGTAAACACAATTATCAGAGGGGGAAACATAGTATTGGTACCATTTTTTACTCAAATATTATGTTATATTATTTTTCTATGTATAGGAGTAAAATTATAGCATGCCCCATTTTATCTCTTACTAATGAGAATGGATTCTCTATTTGATGAATAACTTGGATTTTATAGTGGCTTTTGTTAATTATATTTTTGGTGTTTTGAATTTGTATTTATTTTATATTCCATTTGTGAAAGATTATTAGTTTTTGATTTTCCATTTTGGAAAGATTCTTATATTTATTTATCCATATGTGAAGGACCGGATATATATATTCAATGGGAAAGGATCTCTATGAATTGTTTTCTTTTGTTCATTAAGTGTTACTATGTCTAATCATGAATCTATAACTAATGCATAATATGTGGGACCCATAACTCGATGAAATGATTAGAGTAGGGTTATGTTGAGAATCATAATTAAGTGATAATTATATAATCTAAATATAAGGGTAATCATGTTCAAGTATCGATTGGGATGGAATATTTTTGGAATTGAAAAAATATAGATTTCCTCTTTACCTCTTATGGGCCCATGCATTTAATATGAGGGTGCCTAGGAGAATCATACAACACCAATATTCTTAATCTTGGTATCGATATAATGGAGTGAAGTAACACAACTCATTGGTTCGGGTGTAAAAATATTTATCCTTTTTATTTCTCATTAATAATTATAATGATTTAAAATAGGAATGGAAATACTAGTTTATTTATACATTTAATTGGTTAAAGTTTCATATTTTTTAGTTACATTATATGCATATGTATATGAAAGGTGTATATGTTCATATAATATCATGAGTACATAATAATGTGTATAAATAAACATACTTGTTTATCCATATATATCATTATAAATATGGAAATCATATATGTATTAAGGACTTTCTCTATGTATATGCCTATATTTGTTTATACATTTTTTGTGAGAATATTTTATTGGAGTATATATTGCATAACTTAAACCTTGGATGAGGGTGATGTGTAGATAAACATACATGTTATATTTATTTTGATTTCTAAAGTAATAAAATATATGAAACTAGGATTTACATATTTTATATGCATTTTCTATATATTTTAGTGTGAATATTCCACTTCATTATAAGTTACAAATATAATTGTGTCAACTTATTTTAGGTTTAGTTATCTAAACAAGTTAAAACCTTTAGATAATTCTTATTTTATAAGATATTTTTAAATTATGTATATTTAATCATAACAAGTGTTTGAAATTGATTATTTATACTTATTATTTATATAAAATGACCAAGAGGATAACGTACTTCGCTTATTTATGTGACAATGTAAAGCCATCAAAAATGCCCTAAAATGGATCGATTGTCACTCAAACCATGAGAAATATTGTCAAAATATATATGGATAGATCTGATAATTCCTAGATGTTTATGGCTATTGAATATGTCTACTTCCTACTGGAATTATCCTCTATATTTATACTAGACTATTCCACCATAGAGGATTACACTTTCTTATTAAGATGTTTCATGTGTAATTTCATATATTTTGTACTGTGTGTAGACTCACATTTATATTTTTTCACCTTGAAACTCGCTTACTTTACCTATAAAAAAGCTTTTATAAATATGGGTTGGATAACCCTCACCACACCCTAATGTATGGTTCATCATTTAATACATTCCAATACTCCTAAGAGGACTCAAACCACATGTACTTCTCTCACTTATGTGGATGTGTTCTCAATAGTAATCCACAAGTATGTTTACAACATATTGTATTTTGAAAATTGATAATATGTAACTTTGACCTTCATTTGAGCTTTCAAACTTCGCTTAGTGACTGTTATTTTGAGGTGTGTTTAGATTTATATTCCTTAGAGTATTTCCTCAAGGATGTGCAAATGTATTCCTAAATGTGAAAGTGGATGTTAGATATGAATAGGCTTAGGATTAATGTATTTACATGTAAGACTCTTTTAGTAATTTTCATATAAAATTATCATTAAAAACATGATTAGGTTGGCCAAAGAGAAGGGTTTTAATTTTAAAAATATACTTTTGGATAACCTAGGACACCTTTGGTGAATTTAAATGATATTTTTAACTAATATTGTATGACGATTGTTAGAATTGTCTAGGATGGAGAAGATAATGATTTGAATAATTATGAGAGTTTGCTTATGATTATGTAATAGCTATGCACAAATTAGGGATATCTTATATGTAGATGATGGTATATTATTAAGGTGGGGTCCATAGATAGATGAATGGATGTGAGAAAGATTCAATTGTGTACACACAAGCCATGCATGTTAAGGATTGCTTGAAATTGACATTTTTAACTGTCGAATACCAAATGGATGTGTCTTCAAATGACCCCTTTTAGTCTATTATTGAAAATACTAGATTAAAAAGATAAATTAAGAAATATGGTCACTTGAGTATAACCATAGTTGGTGCCTTGAGATATGCCATTATTTTATAGCATGTTTCAAGCAAAAATAAATGACCACTCATTATAGAAATTTTGAACTAATATTGATCATATAAATATTTTAAATTGAAAAATAAAGGAATAAATACACTTGTGAGTGTGAAAACCGAGTTGTCCATATTAATTCATTGGATAATGGGGTGATTATTCCATAATAAGATTTCCCTACTTGAAACCTTGGGCTGATAATAATATAACCCAACCCTCTATAAATATTAAGAAGCTCTTAACAATTGATTGATGCAATAACCTCAACTTTATTATTCAAAATATGTTTATAACTATTTTGGTGGACCTTGTACTAGGTTCACATATACTAGACTCATATGTAAATATAAAAACTTAGAATCAACTAATGTAGATTAATTTTAAATTTAAAGTGTTCTTTTTATTACCATGATAAAAAATATAAAAAAATGTATGCATGAACAATGGTCATGCCCATAATATGATCCATATATATCAATGTGATATAGAATGCTTTAAATATGCATGTCATTATGTCCCAATCTAATAATCTAATCCAATATGATAATTTTACCCTTGTAATTTGATAATTATGGTCAATATCATCCATGTAATATGCCTAATTATGTCATTTAATCTATCACCTATTCCTATTTAATACCCCACATATACATCAAACATATGCCAATTTGTCAAATTTTACTAATTTTAACCATAGTTTGTCCCATATGAATCATAATATGTCCCACTATGAATATCTCAATAATGTAATATTACCCTAAATATGAATTATATGTATAACAAGGCTTAAATATCTATTAAAATCCCATTAGTATGCCCCATTTTGAGGTAAGTGATGTAGCTTTCAAATCACTCATCTCAAAATAAGAGTTATACACATCATGTTATATATAATAATATGTAATCATGACAATCATGTGTCCTAACATGAATATATTATTTCAACATAATAATATTAAACCATATACACACATATGAAATATGTATCCTAAGGCATAAAAATGTCATGTCAAGGTATATATAGTAACTAGGCATGAAACAATAGTCATTGTAGTAATGATCATTGAAAATATCAACACTTAGTAGTAAGCCACACAAAAAATTCATGATATGAATCATGGCATTGCACAAAAGTTGAATAATTCATATATATAGTAACTAGGAATGAAATAATAGTCATTGTAGTAATGATCATTGAAAATATCAACACTAAGTAGTAAAGCCACAAAAAATATGCATGATACAAAACATGGCATTGCACACAAGTTGAATAATTCATGATATGAATAATGACACCATACGATAAATAATATGTCATAGATGTATACACACATGAACATAATTTAATGATCATGATGCATACAAGCACTCTAGAAATGACATGATTCTAACACAACTCTAACCTAACATTAAAACATGGCCAGGAAATAGACTATAGGGTTCTTAACATAACTAATTTATGATGTGATAAAACACAATCAATGTAATCATTAATAACACAAAATAACATTGAATGTCAAACACATGAATAGCCACCCAATTTAACAATTATCAATAGTCCCTCATGGAGGCATGCAATGTCATACAATGCCAAAAATAGAAACCATCACAAAATTTAATAGATAATCAAGTATATCACCCTGTGATAGTCATCAATGATCACACATAAAATTCACAACATCATCAACATGCATACAAAAAGAAAAGCTAGTTTACATAATCAATCCATGTCATCATCTCACATAATAAAGCATATTATCCATAAGATGTAACATTTTAGAGAGTATATATAAGATCAAGTCATCTATAATCATTCTAAGTAGCTCAATATGATAACTAGAATGATAATAAAAATATATAACTTGTATAGTATAGCAATATGCCCAAGGCATAGGCATTCCCAAACCTGAAAGGTATCCCCTAAGTGTATGAATGTCTCACATCTATATATCTATGTCATATGTAAATTGTATTTCTTATATCTCACTCATGTATATTATGAAAATAATGTGTGCAAAATATGTAAATGTAATTTAACATGTATATATGATAAATAACATTAAGGAATCATGTAAACTAGAATATATGCCATGCATATATAATGGTTTTGATTTTTTTTTAAATATTTTATTTTTCTAATTTTTATTTTTTTTTAATTTTATAGAAAATGAATTATGTGAAACTTAGAGGACTAATATATCATCGAATGGATGTCTAAAAACATATGAGGATATTTCATATCTAGATTAGGTAGATTTTTATCTATTTGGCTATTGCAATATTATGTGTGTTATTATTACTATTTATGACATGGAACATGGTTGAACTACATTTAGTTTATCATATTCTTGCATAATAAATTAATTATGGTTTTATTTCATTAGATCATTATATTATTTTAGTTATGATTTCATGACTATTTCTATATGTTGATACTACTAATGTCACTTTGTGATTATAAGTAAAGACCAATAGATGAGCTAGATGTACGCCTGGAAGGACCACCTGAATGTCATACCAACCCCATATAGGCAAATGAAAGTAAAAAAGGTAATTGTGAAAAATCAGTTAAGTCTACCCATTCCTTGTGTTATTAGTATTTTTTTTAATTGCATGAGTATTTTATGTGTTTTGAATTAGTTTTCATTGACACATGATAAATTGTCCTTGTTGTAAAGGAAATGTTTTTGAATTTTGAGACCTTGGGGTTTGTCATTTTATTGTAGATCAATTTTAACGTGGTATTAAATTCATTTTTGGAAGGTACGTTAGTGCATATAAAACTATGATGAAGCCACTAAAATGGGCCATGAAGGGGACTATTGTTTATATCTAATGTTTTAATCCATATCATATGGTTAAGGACCACAAGGGGGTCATGGTAATTGATGACCATGTATTTTGACTAGCATAGAGCATGTTTAATCATTTTTTAATGATTATTTTTTTTCAACCTTGGTTTCGAAAACAAAGGTATTTGATTTAGGCCATTATTTTGTCTTTCTTTTCAATGGCTAAGTAAATTATGGGAACCTAGGGTTCCATAGAATGCCATGGTTATGTTGCCATTACATTGAATAGCTTGGTTATGTTTAAAACCTATGAATATCTTGGTTAATTTTGGAACCTAAGATGGAATTTATTGGGGATGACGACATCATGGATTTAGAAATAGGAAAGTAAAATGGAAATGGAAATGAAAATGAGGGAAATTATTATTGGAATGAACACAAGAGAGAAAATAAATAAAATAGGAAAAAAATAGAGAGAAAGTGGTGGGTGAATATACTTGTATATTTTTTGAAAAATTAAGTTTTGAATCATTTTTTATCATATTCTCTCATTTGAATGCTACATTCATCAAGTTTTCTCTTTTCCATTTTCATTAGAGATAGTGATTAATGGACCTAAATTATGTTGTGGTTTTGAAAACTATGTGAAAAATCAGCCTATGGCCACTCTATTTATGAAAATGGTGAAACCGTAAAATATGATTTTAAGTATCTATTGGTAAATTAAAATTATATGTTATTGTCGAAATGCTAAACAATTTATTGTATAATTTTTTCACTTTTGTGGAATGATCTCATGCTTATCTCACATACATATGTCATGTAGATAACAATTAATCTCAGTCATGAATGCATTTGGTTTTTGAGGAATGGTGTTTAAAAATTATGTTGTGAGTTATGATTTATTTGGTAACTATGTTTGAGACCCTTTTTGGTGTAATTTGATAGAATTCTTACCTTCTTAGTTTTATTTTGTTTTGTTTTGTTTTATGATTTTAGATGGTCTTTATGCATTTTGTTGTAGCCCTAGACTGATGGTTAGGGTGGGTAGGTATTTCTCCTACCTCATGGATGGGATCATTTTTATCACTTGGTTGATTCACTAATCTTGATTATAAGAAGGAAAGAAGAGACAAACCTATGAAAATGAAAAAATATATATATATATATTGATTTGTGTTACTAACTATTGAAGTACATAGATAATAAGTTTTGTATGGCTTGAATTTACAAGATTTATGTATTAGTGATTTTTTTGGCTTGAGTAGCATTGGTCATTTGTAATGAATGAATTAAAATTGGTTTAATCTATTATTGGTTTTAAATGGAATGTTTAACTTAAATGGAAAAAATTTCTTTAATCTTTAATGTTGGATGAATATACTACAACTACCTTAATATTCATTGTGTTATTCATATTAAATCTATTTAGATGCAGTTAATATAATATTATTTTAATGGAAACCATCATTTAAATAAATACATTCCCTATTTTTTATTGAACATGACCTAAGTGTCAATGTGGATATGAATGAGATTCATTTTGTGAAAACATGGACATTTTTCACTATGCATAGCTTGAAATCTTATTGTGATTGCATTTTGTTGATAACATATTGTTTTTTCCTTATATGATTTTAGATAATAGTAAGGTTTAATTTAATTTTATGGAATGTTGATTATTAAATAATGTTGTATTGGAATTAATTTATGTTATATTTATAATGAATGAGAAATAAAGAACAATCTAGACAACAAATATAGTTTTATTCCCTTTAATTGATGAAACTCAAATATATTTACTTGGCTTGGGTTAAGAAATATGTTTAGTAAAAATTGGTTTGGTTTGGTATGGTTTTGGTTGGGATGTCATAATTACTTAATGACTTAGTATGTATCTAGTTGAGTCTTCACTAAAGTTTTTATTATTAGATCTTCAATCATTTTTTAATTGTTGATATGAAATTATCGCATGCATTGGGTAATTATAATTATGTCTTAAATCAGTGTTAACAATTATGATTGGTAGTATCTTATGAATTATATGATGTTTTACCTTGTCTTATTGGTAATGCATGTTAAACTTATTAAGGGTACTATTAATAAAAAACCTAGTTTAAAGTTAATTTAGTTTGATGATAAATTGAAATAAAACCTATTTTACCTTGTTCTTTATGAAAAGTATATATATGGTGGAAATTTTGAGGATTAGGGATAACATCTTATTTTAAAATTGTGGATTCATAAATTTTAATTATCTAAATTAATTAAGATACCTTATTGAACTTTAATTAACTAAATAAGTTGTCATTTTAGATTAAAATTTTAAAATTGGAATTGATGTCCTATTATGATGAACTAGTTGCATGATTTAATAATGATAGTTAAATTTTGTAAAAGTAGTTGATGATCAGTGGAATGTGGATGGGTCAAAATCTATTTAAATAGTATACTTATCCATGAGACTATGAGATACTTAATTATTATTATTATGTGCTTTAGTATTAATAAAAAAATTAAATGCCTTGAAGGAGGAGATTTATTACCAAGGTTTAAATGTGGTCACTTAAACTTGATAAGAAGGGATTAATAAGCCTTTACTTAATAGGCAATATCTTTAATGATTTCCATTAAAGCTATGTATCAATATTCTTGAGATTATTTATGCATAACACAATTAATTAAGAAATTAACACTTGTTTTTATAAAGTGAGTGGTAATTTAAATAATCCTAATGTTTATTAAAATGGGGTAGGTAAATATGACATGATTCCATAATAGAAGGTGTGTCCATAATATTCTTCAAAAATAAATATTTTCACAAATCTTAGCTGAGTCTATCAAAAACCAAGTGAATGAAAAATTCTTGAGCCTAGGACATCATGAGCATACAAAAGATTATCTAACAATGCATAACAGTTAAACCAAAATCATTAAAACATTCATTATAAATGTCTTTATATAGGATTTGGCTTTGATGTAGCATAAAATGGTTTTTTTTAATTCCAATTCATGTTAAGACATCTCCATTAAAGTTATGGACTAGTTAAAATTATCTACACTTTATTCTATATCTTGAGGATGTAAATTGTAATGATAATAAGTCTATTTAAATAAATTGTGATCATTGAGGACCCTTCATCTTGACTCCAATATGAATGGATACAAATGAGTCCTCAACATTGCATATAGATCAACACATAGATCTCTAATATGAAGCCTTCATCTTGCTTGAGATGAAGGGTGAAGGATGGCTCCTCAAAATATCAAAGAATAAGTAATATGAGCCCTTTATATTGTTTAAAATATGAAGGGTGGAGTATTATCCTCATAATATCTTTGTGAGAGTCATTGTGGGCCCTTTATATTGTTTTCAAGATGAAGGGTGGATAATAATTCCAAATAAATCACATGGATAATCAATGTAGGCCCTTCATCTTATTTCCAATATGAAGGGTTAAGAATGTTACCATAAAATATCTCCCAAAATTTATTGTGGCCCCTTCATCTTGTCTCCAAGATAAATGGTGTATAATATTCTTGCATATTAATTCATTTAGTAATTTACTTGTCTCACAAAATAATTTTTCATAGGATCTCAAGATTGTTTCTTGAATGAAGATGCATTTTGGAAGGAAAAGGAGGAATTAAAAATTGAAATGAAATTATAATTCCATTTGCATAGACTATAATTATAATAATTATTAACCAAATTAATCAAAGATCAATTTAATTAATAAAATGTCAGGAATCTGATTATAAGAATGATTTAGAGAAGGGGAATTGATTGTGTTGATTGATGAGTGAAGGAGAATTAGTGAATTGATCAAAGTAGAAGAATTGACTAGAGAAAATGACTAGAATGATAATTGAACAAATATAAAATAATGAATTATCCCACATAGATATCCTCCAAGGTAAAATCAAACTTGTATGTTAGGTGGACAGATGGATTCATATTAGTTTGTGTGCAATTGCATGAAGTCATTCCATTTTTCAATTTTGACATGGAAGTGATAAAAATAGATTTTCTATATTTGCCCCTATTTTATTAGGTGTTTTCATACGTACACAAAGTAAAGACTTTTCAAATAATGAAAAATTCATTAAATATCATACAAGAAATTAAAGGATGTTAGTTTGACAAATTTGCTAAATATACTAGAAATCGAGTTCAAATGTGTCCCAAAATAATGCTTAGTAAGCCTTATATGAATCTTCAAGGGGAGAATTGGTAAAGTTTAGATGAGTAGACCCTCAAAAGGAAGAAATGATCATAGATATATCCACAAATCTGATTTTTATCTCATGTGATTCGTATTTCCTTTGTTTATGTCTCTTTTATGGAGATTAGACATGATTGATATGAATTTTATTTATAAATGATTTTAATATTAGTATTTTATGAGATTTATGTTATGCTCAGTTGATTTTATGAATTTGATGCAAATGATCATGATGTTTATTCATCTTATGATTAGATAAAATAGATAGAGATGTTTGATTATAACATTGACATTTACACCTTTTTAGACTTGATTTTAAATATTGCACATGAGATTATTTATCATATTATTGAAATAATCGTGATAACATTTATTTTTCAAAATGATTAAATTTTAATTCAAAATGTGAATGTAAACAACTTAAAATAAGATATAGAAAATGAAACTTCAAGTGTAAAACATAATGCACTTAGATCAATCCTAATTCAGATACACATTGTTCATAAATTAAAATCTTGATTGGAATAACCAAAATTTAAGTGATAAAATGAATGAGTATAAAAATAGCATACTAATAAGCAACCAAAAAATCAACATACCTTCATGGAATTTGAAGTAAATAAAAATTCAATTTAGAAAGGAGTGTGTGTAGAAATAAGGTGTTACTCTTTGAGACCAAGTGTATGATAGAATAATCATGACCAGGGAAGGGGGAATATAGAAGTAAGAAATGGGTGACTGAGTTAACCCCAAATGTTTCATACAAGTGGTAATTTCCTAAATATTCCTATGTACTTTAGGCCAAATGTAGTTCTCCCAAGGATTTGGGATAGAATAAAATTGACAAGTTAAGAAGATAGATTATAGAGAAAAATAGGAAAGGGAGCTCAAAAAATGGTGAGAGATTATAAATAATAGGGTTAGCAAAATAGAAAGAGATATACTCACAAAAGGTTGAGAGCATGAGAAAAGGGATGGCTAAGTTAACCTCAGAGAACTGATTGCTACCTATATAGTCCAATTACACCTCAATCCATTGTATTTATACCATAATTTGGGCACAAACAATGATAAGTATAATCATGGACAAGACAATTTTTTGTTATTGAATGGTTAAACTCAAAAATTGGTGATATCATGAATATGAATTTGAAAAACAATGGGAGTGTAGGATTTCACTCACAAAATAGTGAGAGCATGGGATTAACTCATAAAAAGGAGAGAGCACGGGATGTTGGTCCCAATTTTTGAGATTTTATACTCATAAGGAGATGAAAATAACATATGAGGTACTTTAGTATCTTCCACCTAACCATAAGCAACTATAAATCTAAGTTGAGTAACAGGGTGACAACTAGTCAATTACATGACATTAGATATGGGAACAGATAAGGAAACTTTGGAATATTGAGTCATGAAAATTTTTAATATTTGGAATTTTAGGTATTTTTGGAATGTTTGAAATGTTTAGTGATTTTTTGGAATATTTGAATTATTTTTAGGCTTTTTGGAATAGGATATAAACAAGAGTATTTTGACCAAAGTATGTAAAAGAAAAGGGAACATATAACTCCAGAAACACCTATCAAAGGAAAGGATGATCATGGTTTCATGAAGTCAACAATATATAGAGATTGTGAAGGGGTTATCTATACATGAGCAATTCAGGGCATACCATGTAACAAGAAATTATAATAGGATACACCTTATCATATTTTAATAATGAATTAGGATGTTATGGGTGAATGAGGGAATGTGCATAGGAATTTCTAGGAACTTAAAGGAATAATAAAAGTCATACAAACCATAAAATCATGACATTCCATACTATGGCATATATTTTACAAAGAGATTCTAACACAAGCCATTCTTTAATTATGCTCTACTCTTAGAGAATGTTATTTTAATTCACCTACTATATCTAGATAATCATAATCAGATCAAGGTGGTAATAATAACATGGAAGTGAGGAACACTGAAAGGATGCCACTAAGTAAGGACTTAAAGGATAGGGATGACATAATGGAATAGATATTCCCCTAAGAAGGAACATTTAAGACAAGAGTATGATGATTTAAGCATGAATTCACTTAAGATGTATAATATTCATTGGATCATCTAATTCATCGCCATCTAGAGTAGCCAATCTATATACACTAGAGCTATAGCTAGTTATACCAATGAAGGGGCCTAACCAATTAGGTTCAGAATTACCATTATTTTATCACTTAGCATTTGTATTATTTTTTATTTTTTATGAGCACAAGATCACCCAGCTCAACATATCAAGAGATGATTTTATTGTTATATCCCTAGTGTAGTAGATTAAGATAGGAATTAAGGTGATTGAGGGTGGATAACCTTTTCTCATTTAGAATATCCAACTCTACTAATCTAGTCACTCAATAGTCTTCTTCATCAAGGATATATTGTAGTGAAATATATAAGGAGGGTAGCTCGATCTCAATATGAATAATTTCTTCAGAGCCATAAACTATGAAATAAGGAATTACACCAGTAGGAACACAAGAATTTGTATAGTATGCCTATAAGGTTGGGAATATTTTCAAATGTAAATCATATCCAAATTCATTGATAGTATTTTTGAATATTTTGATAATGGGTTTATTGGATGCTTCATCCTAGCTATTACCTTGAGGGTAAAAAGGAGTATAAAACTTGTGCTTGATATGAAACTCAAAATAGTGGGTGGCAACATCCTTGTTTTTTAAGACTATGCCATTATATGAGATGATGGTGGAAGGAATTCCATAGTGTAAAACGATGTGATTCAAGATGAACTTAGAAATTTTCTTACCAGTTAGATAAATGAGAGGGATTTCCTCTACCCATTTAGTAAAATATTCGATAGCAGTAAGAATATGTTTGTGACCATATGAAGAAGTCAGGCTATTTCCTATGAGATCATGCCCCCATGTTGAAAATTGCCAAGTATTTGTTACTGGTTGAAGTGATCATGATGGATCATGAATTAGATCACCACGTTTTTGACATGCTATATATTTCTTAACATAATCACATGTATCTAATTTTGTTATAGGTTGATAATAGCTAGTACGAAGAAGATTATTAGCTAGGACTATACCACTAGTTTGTGCCCCAAAAATACATTCATGAACTTCCCTAAGTACTGAGTCAGATTTTCATGTATTTAAACAATGAATCAGAGTTACATCATAGCCCCTACAATAGAGTGTGTTTCCATTTATGGTATAGTGGGAAGCATTTTAGATAAGGGATTTTTTTTGTTATATGATATATCAGGTGTAAAGATTTGATCATGAAGATAGGAATAGATGATGGTGTACTAAGGGGAAACAGGAAAAATAATGACACATATCATCTCATAATCTAAGCAATCATACATTTGAACAAGAATATTTTCAATGATAAACTTATACTCTTTGACAAAAGGAGAAAGTGCAATCATGGTGCCAATGGTAGCCATAACTTAGCTAACTTATTATTCATTGTATTAATGTGTTTAAATTGAGTAACTTGATTGATAATGAGATACAAATCATCATGTACTTGAAAATTTTCACTATTCCATTACAATTCAATATGAATTCCAACAAGCAAAGCCTCATATTTATCTATAGTATTCATGCATGGAAATACAATACGAAACTCCTTAGAAATAAGATCACCTTATGGAATGATGAATATTATTCCTACTATGGAATCATGGGATGTGAAATAACCAACAAAATAGAGTTTCCAATATTTACCTTCACCTAGATTTATAATAGACTCATAAGGAAAGTGCACTTTAATAGGAGTAGAATCTTGGAGAGGTGTTTTAGCCAATTGATCAGCCAATAATTTTCCTTTTATAGCTTTATTATGTGTATATTCAATATCAAACTCACTAAGTAGCATGACCCATTTAGCTATTCAACCAATGATATTTTATTTTGCTAATAGATATTTCAAAGGATCCATTTTAGTAATTAATATGGTCTTATTTTTCAACATATGATGTCTAAGCTTTTGGGAAGTGAAAAATAATGCAAGACAATTTTTTTATTGAAGTATAGTTTTACTCATGAGATAATAATGTACGACTCAAATAATAAATAGATATTTCTTTTCCTTAATCCTCATGTTGATCTAAGAGTGCCCTAAGGCACTATAAGCTTCAAAAATATATAATAACAAAGGCTTCTTTGACATCAGTGGAACAAGTACTGGAGAATTTTTTAAGTATTTTTTAAGTTTCTTAAAACATGCTTAACTTTCAACATTCCATTGAAATGTAACTCCCATATTTAAATAATGTTTAAATGGATGAAAATGATTAGAAATTTGGGAGGTGAAGCATTTAATACCCTAGATCTTACCCTATAAACTATGAATTTACTTCAAATTAGAAGGATGTGGCATCTAAATAATAGTTTTAACTTTGGCTAGATCAACTTTAATGCCCCTGTGAGAAATAATGAATCCTAATAATTTTCAAGAGGTAACCCCAAAAAAATAGTTCTTAGGGTTCATATGCACTTTATACTCATGAAACCATTCAAATATTAATTGCAGTACTTGTGAATGCTCTACATAAGTTTTGGATTTGCCCATAATTTCATCAACATAGTCTTCAACAATGTCATGCATGATATCATTAAAGATAACTATCATTACTCATTGATATGTGGCTCCTACATTTTTCAAGACAAATGGCATGACTTGATAATAAAATGTGCCCCAAGGGGTGTAAATGTTGTTTTGTCTTGATCCTATGGAGTGATCTTAATTTTATTAAATCTAGAGAATCCATCCATGAGAGATAGCATCTTGTAACTTGATGTATAGTCCATAATAATATCTATATTAGGAAATGGAAAATCATCCTTATAAAAATATTTGTTAAGATCTCTATAATTTGTACAGATTCAGATGTTGATTAGTTTCTTACTAACTAGAACAATGTTAGAAATCTAATCTATATAGGGAATAGGTTTTATAAAACCTGTTGCAAGTAAGTTTTCTAACTCAATTTTGACTAGGAGATAAATTTGTGGATGCATATTTATTATTTTATGCTTAATTGGTTTGGCATTTGGGTGCATAACCAAATGATGAACTACTAATGAAGGTATTGAGCTACAACTCATATACATCAGATAGGACTCGAACCTAGGACCTATTTTTTACTAGAGTGCTCTACCAATTAAATTACTGGCCCCTCTATGGCCAATCCATTGTTGGTCTGGGTGTGGCTTATTTACAACACCCCCCTTAAGCCACATTGTAGGTTCTTGGGGATCCTATCCTAGCTCTGATACCACATGTTGAGCTATAGCTCATATAGAACAGCTAGGACTCAAACATAGGACCTTCCATTTATTGTTGGAGTTGATTAGTTTCTTTCTAACTAGAACCATGTTAGAAATCTAATCTGTATAGGGAATAGGTTTTATAAAACCTATTGCAAGTAAGTTTTCTAACTCAAATTTGACTAGGAGATAAATTTGTGGATGCATATTTATTATTTTATGCTTAATTGGTTTGGCATTTGGGTGCATAACCAAATGATGAACTACTAATGAAGGTATTGAGCTACAACTCATATACATCAGATAGGACTCGAACCTAGGACCTATTTTTTACTAGAGTGCTCTACCAATTAAATTATTGGCCCCTCTATGGCCAGTCCATTGTTGGTCTGGGTGTGGCTTATTTACAACACCCCCCTTAAGCCACATTGTAGGTTCTTGGGGATCCTATCCTACCTCTGATACCACATGTTGAGCTATAGCTCATATAGAACAGCTAGGACTCAAACATATGACCTTCCATTTATTGTTGGAGTTGATTAGTTTCTTACTAACTAGAACAATGTTATAAATCTAATCTGTATAGGGAATAGGTTTTATAAAACCTGTTGCAAGTAAGTTTTCTAACTCAAATTTGACTAGGAGATAAATTTGTGGATGCATATTTATTATTTTATGCTTAATTGGTTTGGCATTTGGGTGCATAACCAAATGATGAACTACTAATGAAGGTATTGAGCTACAACTCATATACATCAGATAGGACTCGCACCTAGGACCTATTTTTTACTAGAGTGCTCCACCAATTAAATTACTGGCCCCTCTATGGCCAGTCCATTATTGGTCTGGGTGTGGCTTATTTACAACACCCCCCTTAAGCCAGATTGTAGGTTCTTGGGGATCCTATCCTAGCTCTGATACCACATGTTGAGCTATAGCTCATATAAAACAGCTAGGACTCAAACATAGGACCTTCCATTTATTGTTGGAGTGATATACCAACTAAATTATTGGCCTCTCTATGGCCAGTCTATCATTGGTCTGGGTGTGGCTTATTTCTAACAAAAGGATCTAGACTAGGAATATTAGAATAGGCCAAAGTAAATATATCAATGAACTCTATGAGAAGAGCAATGATTAATTCACACTTATTTGGAGTGAGTTACATGCCAATATTGATTATCTTAAGATCATCATATGTACAAATATTAACTTATATCATGTCTTCGATAATAAGAATGGAACCATCATCCAAAATAGTAGGTAAAAAAGGCAATTGATCATTGAATTATGAGTATGGACTCTTAGATGGACCCATGTATGAAGAATCAGAATCACTACACTCAAGTAATGTCTAATGAGCTACCAAATGTGGATTCCCTATAACCACAATATTAAATTATTCATGCTATTTAGGATTAATTTTAGTATTATATGACAAGCATGGACTTTTGGACTCCTGGGCTTCCTATGAAGGAGAGAAAGCATCCATGTCCAGTGGCATCTAAAATAGGTTTTCACCAAGGTACTTGTATTTTTATTTACTTTTTCCCTTACTTTAAAGTGCTTCATAAATTTTTTCACTTAAGGATATTGATGTTTCATTTTTATTTTTCCCAAGGAAGTTTGCATTCTATTCAAAGTAGGCCATATGGTCTAGAGTGTATACAAATCCCTACTTGTGGTCACCCATCAGAAAAATATCTCTTAGGTCTATGAACTCTAAAATATATTCATCATTTGAAAACTCATCAAGAATGATATTATTGTCTTGTTGGTCCCAATAAATAAGGTTAGGATAATGAAGGATAAGGGGAATGGTGGGAATAATGAAAATGTTGAGAATAAAGAAGGAATTGAATAGATTGGTGTCGGAAGGCTCATCATAAATACGATAATAGGACTCTGGGTCACTATCAATAATAGCATAGTTTAACATAAAGTTAAAACCACTTTTAGGATGCATGGGGATAACCCTAATTGATTTCTATCTAAGACCTAGTTTATTTGAATGCTTTGTAGAAGGAATAGGGTCTAGTCTACATTGTTCTTTTTTCCCCAATCCCTTACCTTTAAAATCATGATGGACCATAGTTCTATTTGGGATAGGGTACTATTTGATCTAAAAATAAGGAGCTAAATCCTCATTGTACATCCATGATTCATCTTCTTTTTTCAAATATTCTTTACTAAATGCTTTTCCTAAGATGAATAGAAGAGGTTTCACATGAGAAATTATATCCTCTTCTTGTGCCATTCCATCTTGGACCTGCCATGGTATTTAGGTGATCTAGGAATTTTGGCAACATGGAAGGCATCTTCCATATTATATGTGCCAAGATATTTTTCATGAATATTTAAATGGGAATAATTTATTAAATGGAAAGATGATTCAAAAGAATAAGGGTATTGGGATCTGAATAATTGGATTGAGATGGCTTACACATTACTTTCTGGTCCTTTTTAATGGTATTGGTAGCACTAGGACAATAGGTATATTTATGACCTACTTTTAGATGTTTAAAATATTGATACATTTATAGATCACCAAGAATAGTAACCTCCATTCGAGAATGAGGAAACTTGATACATTGATGGAGTGTAGATGGAACTACATGCATCTCATAAATCCATGGACGGCCAAGAAGGAGATTATATGGTAAGTATATATCAATTACATGACATAAGGTATTATGGATGATAGGCCCAACATGAATGGAAAAGAAAATTGTACCTTCTAATTGTCACTTACTATTATAATAGCCCTTGATAATGATGGCATTATTCTTGAGATTACCACAGTATATCTTAGACATTAGATTGACTTTAATGGAATAATACTAAAGATAGAACCATTCTCTATAGTTACCTAGTTGATTTTGTGTTGAGTAACTATGAATTCAATTTACAAGGACTTATTGTGGGAAGATCCAAGAGATGAGATATCACTTTGATCAAATATCAACTACGGGCTAGAAGATAAGTGTTTGACATTAATTAATTAATCCACAAGATCATATTGCTTATTGATAGGTGAATATTTGAGTTCAAATTGATTTGGAATAAGATTAGAATAAGGTGGATTATGATCTAATAAATTTGGTTCATATCTTCATAAATGAGACACAAATTAATAATGAAGCTGAACACGAAATAATATAATTCTTCACACACACTATTCATTCAAAGCATTATGTGGTACTTATATAGAAGTGAAAACACTATATATGGGGATCCCAATATCCCTATAAACACTCAAAATACAACCTACAAACTATATACAAAATATATTGTTACAATAATATATTTGTATAACTAACAATATAACAATCTCACTAATAAACAAATTTACCATACGGTACATACTATCAATTAAATAGTAATTTACCCTAAAATAAATACTAATTTAAATTCTAATCCTTAAAATTCCCCCCCTTAGTGTTTACATGGGTAGAATGTATATCTTCAATAACTGGCACAAACAAAATCATATGCCAAAATATACTTTTAGGTATGCATACTACTATCTGAATCTTGTTGTCTTGATCTTATTGCACATAACCACTACTATGTGAAGAATGCATCCTGCATTTAATCTATGTGAATGCAATAGACATTTCACTAGCCAATCATCTTCATAAAGAAGTACAAAAATCATAGGATCTCTATAGTCAGAGGATTTTTGTAGTTAGTTGCCCTCTTATACAACTGTTTCCACATTCCATTATATCTGCACTCCTTTTCTCCAATTCAGTAGGGGAATGAAAACACACACAATACTAAAAAATGAAATATTATGAGGAATAAATCCTTGTTTTCATCTTATGTAGCCTTTTTTAATGTTTGTTATGACCTAAACAAAAAATAATATAGACAATATTCACTTCCACTAAAGAATAGTCTTGGCATTAGTCGATTTGGTCTAAAACACACCACAAAAAATATGTCACCAAATCATCTGGGTCTTATTTTTGGTGACTGATGAAAGGCTCTAAAACCTCTAGCTTCTGTATCCTTAATCCTCTAGTGTTTGCTACTTAGTCAATATGTTAATGAAGCTTAGATGCATAAATTTTTTGACAAGAAACCCCCCCATAATTCAAATGTCACACACAAGTGATAATTCATCTGTAAGGTTTTATATATATATATATATATATATATATATATATATATATATATATATATATATATATATATATATATATATATATATGTTACAATTTTTAACAATGGCTCTATATGTCATCTAAGCCTAAATAACTTTCACTTTTTTTTGAAATATAGACACTTTGGATTTTTTTACTTGACTCTTTTGAGACTTATTGTTTACAATAATAATTAAGTGACCAATTATACAATTAGACCAAACTACTAACTTCAAACTTATGAAAAACTTTTTAAAATAACTAATTATTAAACATATACACATTTACTAAAGACATCAATTTCTTATTCCCTCATAAATAAGAAAGTAATATTTAATTACTTTCCTAAAGTATGACTCCAAAACTTAATAACTATATAACAAACTTTAAAAACTACTTTTGACAATAATAATGATTTTAACATATATTATTATTAAATATAAAAAAAATGACATGAAAAAAGACTCCACTAAACAACTTAACAGTCACCAATTAAATAAAAATAACAAATTCACATATTTTAAATGAAAATAAACTTAAAAGACTAAGACTAAAAGGAAAACTAAAAAAAGATATTTAATACACAAGACAAAAATTGAACTTATCACTGGCCATGTCGATCTAATTTGGGAGTTGGGATGGTGGGTGGAAAATATAATGCAATGTGAACATGTCAATATTTATCATGAATGATAATCAAATGCAATATTTAGATGGTGTCCTCTTACATACATAGATCTTTGCTTTGAATGAATGATCAGATCAAGTTCTATGTACTGATAGGATCTGTAGGTCTTCTCAAGAAAAATGGTGTTGTTTGATCTGTTAAGTCTAGAGAAGATAGACTTGAACATTAATTCGAATCCTCCATAATGTTATGATGAGTTGCGCAAGAAACTTCTTAGTGAGATGTTAGATCATAAGTATGGTGATGTAATAACATAGATACAAACTATAGATCTAATTTTTATTGAATTTATTTGAACAATTTCCATCTTCTCTTAATACAAAAAAGATTTATTCAAAATATCATCCTTTGCTAATATTGAAAGAAGGTATGATTCAAGACTTTCAAAAGCTCATTCATAGGTCATTGGATAGAAGAACATAATAATGCATAGATATAATATAGTATCTAATAATAAATCACCAAATCATGGTTGACAGGTGCTTAATCAAAACTCGAGCAAGGCAAAAACTTACAATGTCATGAAAGTAATAAATACTCACAAGAGTGAAATAAATTATCTCATTTTTGGCTTACTATTATTTGGGGAAATAACATAGAGCTTCCCCTCTACAGACTAACATAACATTCTCATATAAATTTCCTACTCTAGTACCATATAATGAGTCTAGTTCAGATCTTCATAAATGAAACACAAATCAATAATGAAGCTGAACATAAAATAATATAATTCTTCACACATTTTATTTATTCAAAGCATTAAATGGCACTTATATATTAAGTACAAACACTATATATGGGGATCCTGAGATCCCTATAAACACTCAATATACAACCTCTAATCTATATATAAAATATATTATTACAATAATATATTTGTATAACTAACAATATATCAAATCTCACTAATAAACAAACTTACCATATAGTACATACTATATAATAAATAGAAATTTACCCTAAAATAAATACCAATGTAAATGTTAATCCTTAACAGGATCAGTAGAGGAAGGTATGTGCCCTTGAAGGGTGATTTTAGGACATAGATTTGTGATAGCACATTCTCGATCAAGAATAGAAACACAAGAATTTGAAGAAGAATAAACATGTCCTAAAACAATAACTTGAGAATGAGGATCATGAGGAGTAACTCCCAAGATGGATGGACCTGATCCTAGAATAGAGGTATTTTCTTGATGGGAATACTTAGAGTGGGGATTGCTAATGATTTTGGCTATGTGATGTTCCATGATACATCCCACTACATTGTAAACATAAGGGTAGTATGGTAATCAATGTTGTTAGCCTAGGAACCTAATTATGATTAAAAATGTTATTCTATTAATGTTTTTAATACTCATGTTGATTGTTGTTATGTTGAGGAAAAAAGTTTTTATATATTCTCATATTTTGACCAAAATTAGAGGATGACACCTTGTTTAATTTAATTTCACCTCTTTCTAGCATGCCTTAGATGAAATGTTGAAGTTTCACACATATGTAAATTACATTAATTTTGACCTAATGATACTCATAATATTCATTATCCCTATGCCACTCTGGTTTAAGCTGACTTTCATCAAAGGGTTTAGTATTTTTCCAACCAATCATATTCACAACAAGTAGATTTTGAAATACATTCTCAATGAGCTCTCCCAAATTATCAAATGGTATTTGATTAAATTTATGCCTTGGAGGAGGATACCTTTGCAAAACAAGTGGTTGAAATTGAAGAGCCTTTTATACGGGTGGCTATTGCATTGTTTGAACATGTCTAGATTCTATAACTCCATTGCCAACCATATTTTCATTAAGGTAAAAAGGCTTGGGCTTATCTACCATATTTTTTGGATTTGGAGTGGTATTTTAGATATTATTATAGTTCTAATTTGGATATTAATTTTGTGTATAGATTTTAATCATACCTTTGTCAATAAGAACTTTATATATTTGGACACCCTTAGTAATAACATCATCAAAATTATTTGACCACTATAATCTAATATTTAGATCTAGTTCTAAGTTCAAAATCATCATGAATATGTTTTATAACTCAATATCAAGAATAAAATGTGGAAATTTATTAGCTAATGCTCATCATATTTGAAGATATGTAACAAAGTTCTCACCTCCTCTTGATTTGATAGCACATATGTCAACCATGATTAACTCATGTTTAATGTTATAGGAAAAGTTCTTAATGAACTTATATGATAGGTCATCAAAATTTGTGACATAATATTTTGGGATATGTTTAAACCATTATAAATTAGGACCAACCAAACTTCATGAGAAAAAGTGAAGTAGAAAATTAGTGTTATAGTTTACTTCTTGGCAAGCAACAAAGAATAGGCTTAAGTGTTATCTTAGGTCACCTTTTCCTTTATATTTTTAAAATTTAGGAATCTCAAAATGAGATGGAAAAGGTATCGAAAAAGTTCTTGAATCAAATGGATATGAACATATATGATCTAACTTATATTTTTAATTTTTATTCTCAGCTGTAATCCTGATATTACATCCTTGAAAACCTACAATTATAGGAAAAGACGGTATTTTGGGAAGTAGGGGGATTATTTGACTAAGAATAGAATTATGTGTTTTTTATATTTATGGGGAATATTTTTCCTAACCAATTATAAATATTATTTTTATTTCTAGGATTTGACTAGTTGGGTGGAACTTGGTATTGGTTTTGATTAGACGATACAATGGAAATGCATTGTTGCATAGGAAAAAATTGGTATTGACTGTGAGAATAAGATGTAATGGAAATGCATTGCTGCATAAGAGGAAGTTTTTGATTTTTAATATGGAATTACTATTAAGTGATGATAATTTTTTGCTAAGTAAAAGTAACCCGTTGGATAAAAGGAACTCATTGTTGTATATTAGAATAAATCTGATGAGTATTAAAGGGAACCATAGAATAATTAGGTTGGTTAATATGGTAATTAGAAGGAACATTTTGTGTCTCAATAGGAACCTATTGTAAATGATTTTAAAAATTTAAATATTGAGAGGGAATTTTCTTAGAAATAATTCGAAATGTGGGATTGCTAGAAACTCGACAAGGATTTGGGAATGTTGGTTGGAGATTTTATACAACTAATTGTAAATAATATTCAAGTATATGTTTTTTAGAGTAATAAAAATCTCAAATGGATCAAAAAATGAATATTTTTATTGATGTTCTTATGGAGGATTAGCAATTGGATTAAGTAACAAGGAAGTTAGGTCACTGAATGCTTTACCAGCTTGTTGTAATTGGATTAACACACTAGGAGAAACTTGGGGGGAAGCTACAAGTAATTCCTTACATTTCCTATACATTTATATAAATTTATACAATTGAAAAATTGAAGGACTGTGACTATATGAGGGTATATCATCATTCCACTCAGTATTTTTGATAGTATTTTATGGCTATAATTTTTAACCTAATGTAAAGTTTCTAGGGAAAAATTAAGAGGGACCTTAGCACCCATTTACAACAAGTACAAAAATACTTTGTCCCTATTATCAAACAAGTATTTTCAAACTAAATTCAAGTTTAATAATAGGTAGGAGGCATGTATTCATACTCAAGTTGATGAATACATGCCTCCTACCTATGAATACATTGATCATGGGGAGAAGTGGGTTGATATGCAAATAAGTTTGTTTGATCTGGAGTCAAATCATAATCATAAGTAGCATTATAATCCATATCATTTCTTGTGTAATGAGGCATATTGGACATGAATTTGGAATAGACCTAAATGGGAATGGGAAAATATGATGTTTGGAAATGACATAATAAAGCTTTGGATTTAAATAGATTTGATTTGAACTCAAGAAAAAATATATCAAGACTAGAAATATTGGCTTAACCAAATTTTATTTGAAGTGACTTTAGGACTAGATATTTAAGGAAATCACTAGAATCGATTCAAGTTCACATAGACAACATAACAATATGAATTTAGATAAGAGAGGTGTGATTTTGAACAAAATTTTAAATAATTTGTAGAAAGGAACAATTTTGACTTGTAACATGAATAGAGTAATGCCTTTTTGTGTAGGTATTATATGACAATGTCTTGAACTTTAGTTTTGACCTTTGTTTGTTTGGATTGGTTTTTTAATACAAATGAGGTTTTGATGTGACAATCAAGCATCGACACACAAGAATTATGAAGAAATTTAATAACTAATGTGGGTGTACATTAAATTCATTAAACCTTTTATACACTTACCTTGAGAGATGATTAAAATTTTAATATTCATTAAAGAAATTATTTCAATTATTGATGGTGTTTTAATCCCACCCTTCTCTAAAAAGATATGTATGATCAAAGAAATAATTAATAAAGATGTTAACCTTTACACCCCTGCATCAATGAATGATCTATGGTAAAAATGTATCTAATAAGTAATCCAAGATTGGTTATTCATGAGATGGTCTTGTCCCTTTACTACCACCTTAATCTTAAAAATCTCAGTGAAGTGATACCAGATTTGAGGTTTGCTTATAATTTTACTTGAATTTGTAGATGGTCCCTATATATAACCCATAATAGTCAATACATGGGCACTATTTTGTTAATGAATAAGTTTAATCTTGTTTTCAATATTAATCCTTTCGAGGGTACCACACCTTGGCTTTGATTATTGTAAAGAAATATCTAAGGTTCAATCCTCATATGAAGCTGTGGAAGCATAAATCTAGACCTTCACGATGGTAATGCTCCTCAATTTTTATACCCCACTAGATAAATATGTTTTGGTACAAATGTTGGGTAAGGATGTCCCAATCACCATGCTCTAAAAAATTGTGAGAAGGTGATGAAATCCAACACACATATCCAAAAAAAAGGAAGGTATTGCTATTCTAATTCACACAATTCCCACTAAGGGTGAGTGAAGAGCATAGTATGAAAATATTCAAGATTAAAAAAATCATAACCCCACATTTTTGAGTCATCCAAAATGAGAGATCATACATGCAAAATATCCTCACAAAACACTCAAGCAACAAGAATCAAAAGAAAACTTGTATAAAATGAAAAAGTTTAGAAATGAATCTATTTTTCTTATAACCCAAATGAAATTTGAATTTTTTTTAAGACACCAAAGGAACTGTGAGTAGATAGTGCATTTTTTAATGACTCACCATGCCTTTTTTTAGAATCTAAAAACAAACAAGGTAAATAGTTTTGTCGAGTGGGTCTTTGGCATACATAAATATGTAGATAAAATGTTCACAGTAATAGTCAATATTTTATTAATAACTTATAAAATATAAAATGATTTTCCATGAATTTATTATATTTTTGTGATAGGAATAGTCACACCCTTAAAAAATTCAAATTAAAATAGATAACATATCAAAATTTATGATCAGTTTACTAGTCATTTTTAGCTAAAAAATAAAATCAAAAATAGAAAGTGGTAGTTAGTAATTTGACCATAACTCTTAAAATAAAAATTAGTTTTGAAATAAATTTTGAGATATTTGTTATAGGAAAAATAATCACGCCCTTGAACAAATTCATATTAAAAGAGGTAACATATCAAATGTTATGAATATTTTACCATCCATTTCTTAGTCAAAATCAAAATTAGAAATAAAAGGTGGTAGTTAGTAATTTAACCATAACTCTTAAAATGCACATCAGTTTTCCAAAAAAAATGAGACATATTGATAGGAAAAATACACACACATGAAAAAAATAAAATTAAAAAATATAATAGATCAAAAGTTATGATTATTTTACCATCCATTTTTTAGAAAAAATCAAAATAAAGTTTTCTAACTAGAAGACTGATAAAAGAGACTAGAATAATTTATGGGGTGCAAGTTGGGTCCCACCAAGTGTGATAAGTCTATAAAAAACCAATAAAATTAAAAATTATTGATCCTAAGACCTCGTGAGCATATAAAAGATTAGCCAACAATGCATAATATTGAAACCAAAAACATGCAAACCTTCATTAGAAACATCTTTGTATAGGATTAGGCTTAGATGTAGTGTCAAATGGTCCTTTTAAATGGTAACTCATGTTTATACACTCCATTTAATCTATAAGCTATTTGAATTTGATCAAGAATAAAAAAAAATGATGCTCAAAGGCACTAGAGAAATTATTAACACTTCATTGTATATCTTGAACATGTAAATTGTAATGATAAGAGGTCTATTTAAATAAATTAGTATCAACGAGCACCCTTAAGGTTCAATCCAATATTAATAAATAAAAATTATTCCTTAAAAATACACATGGATCAACACATAGATCGCTAATCAGAGCCCTTCATCCTACTCAAGATGAAGGGTGGAGGATGGCTCTTGAAAATAGCAAAGAAGGATTAATATCAACCCTTCATCTTGTTTCAAAGATAAATGGAGGAGGATTATCCTCATGATATATTTTCTAGAGTCATTATGGGCCCTTCATATTATTTGAAAGATGAAGGGTGGAGATTCATTCCCATGAAAACACATTGATAATCAATGTAGGCCCTTCATCTAGTTTCCAAGATGAAGGGTTAAGAATGTTCACAAGTTTCATTGTGGGCCATTCATATTGTCTAAAATATGAATGGTGTAGAATAATATTTCATAATAATTTATTTATTAAATTGATTGTCTTAAAAAATAATATTTAATAGGATCTCAAGATTATTTCTTGAATGAATCTCTTTTGGAAGGAAAAGGAGGAATTAAAAATTGAAATGAAATTATAATTCCATTTGCATAGAACTATAATTAGAAGAATGATTAATTAAATTAATAAATATCAATTTAATTAATACACTATGGGGAATTTGTTAGAGTATTGATTTAGAGAAGGGAAATTGATTGTATTAATTGATCAGTGAAAGGAGATTAGTGAATTGACCAAAGTAAAAGAATTGACTAGAGAAAATGACCAAAATGATAATTAAACAGATCTAATATGATGAATTATCCCACCTAGATATACCCCAAGGTGAATTCAAACTCAATTTTTAATTGAACAAATGAATTTGGATGAGTTTATATGCAATTACAAGAATTCATTCCATTTTGAAATTTTGACATGGAAGTGATAAAAATGGAGTGTCTATAGAAAGTTTATTTCTAGTTGAGGCATTAATTGTCATGATGTATGGTTTAATCTTTCACAACTCCTTTTTAAAAGATAAGGGTTCTCAATATAGCTTGTGACCTTGTGATTTTGTTTGATTATGCTTATGTTCATGTTATCAGTAGATTTAAAGATTTATCTTTGATTCAAATGTTCTTCCATGGTAGTAAAATAGTCTTTTAATTACCCTTGTGTGTTAAATCAACTTGTGTAAAGTCATTAGGGGAATTGAAAAATTATTGACAATGGTATAATTTGTTTTAAATAATATCAAAGGTACTATTGCTATTGTTATATAAAATCATGACAAGGCTTATGCTTATATGTAAGTAAGTAAATTCTAACTACCAAACATGGTCAGCCTATTTTATTCTACTTGAATACCTCAGTTCCAGGGTACATAAACCAAGTGATTAATACATGTAGTTATTAGTAATAACTTTGAATCAAGAATTTTATTTTTATAATTTGTATTTCAAAACCTTAGAAATGTAAGATAATTGTAGTTGGGTTTTGGGGTTCATGATAGTGTTATTAAAGCCTAGTTCTTACATTAGGGATTTCAAGGAAGCATGTGGTTAAATGTTTTTTCATTTTTATCAAGATGGTGAGGATATAAGCCAACATAGGTGATAATGAGAATAGTTCATAAATTGGTAGTGTTGGTGAAAACATAAAACATAATAATGTTTATTATCACATTCCCATTCATAATGTAAACATGAATTTTGGCAATAATGACATTGAAGGCAATAACAGAAATATGCATCTTGAATATGATCATGTTAGAATTAATAATAATGTATAAGTAAATTTTGGTAAGAATGATGTCTTGAATAATATTCTAGGTATGATTCATAACATACAAGTACAAATGGAAACCTATGGTGAAAGGTTGGCAAACCTAGAAAATGTATAATAAGGAAATGAGTAGGAAGGGTTGTTGAGGCAAGAGAATCTTAGGAAGAATGATTTGGTGAATCCCATCATTAAATAGTGTAAGAAACTCCATCCATTTTAATTTTTTAGTGGATAAATTGGTGATATTGTTGAAGCATGTTGCTTAGTTTTTAGAAATATTTAACCTTCTATAATATGACTTCTAACATTAAGGCCCGTACAAGATATTACTAGTTGGTAGGTGATGTGGCCTTATGCTGAAACCATTTGTGTGCTCTTAAGGTTTATGATCCCATGAATCCATCTTGGGATACCTTTGAGAGGTAATTTAGTAAAGAGGTAGCTGAATGGGACCTATAAGAAACATAAGATTATTGAGTTTTAGCTACCAAAATAAGGAACAATGATTGTTCTAGAATATGATAACAAGTTACTTAGTCTCTTACATTGCATGAGCTATGTCTATGATGAAGAGATAGAGGTAAGAAAGTTAAATTTAGGTTTGAATTAAATGTTAATACATGAGGTTAACATCATAAATCCTTATACCTTGGTTTTTTTCATTGAATTTATACACCATGAAAAGGAGAATGAAAAGTCTCACCTAAATGCAAAACAGGAATATCATAACAACATGATAACAGCTAAGCCAAAGGCTTCCATTTCTCCAAAAAATAAATTGATGATTTTTATCCTAGGAAAGGTGCATCCATGTACACCAATGACTCTAGGAAATTAGATAACTCTAACATATGTTATAATCCTCCAAAAAAATTAAGGTGGCTTGATGGAAATTGAAATCAACTATAAACACACTCTCATGGCCATACCCCTGGATAAAATTATACTACATTACCTCCACAAAAAAAATTGGATTTTTGGGAATGTCGTGAAAATCACCACATAAAATATTTCCACCAATAGGGTAATCATCCTATGAATCACCAATTTTATGTTGTTGTGAACACTAGGAATGTTGATTTTCAAGTGACACCTATTGAAACCAAAGGTATCATTTATGGTTTTTGTTTAGATATCCTAATTGATTCTATAATTACTAATAGTTTCATTTCACTTCTAATTGCTACTAAATATAATATATATATATATATATATATATATATATATATATATATATATATATATATCTTATTAAGATAAATAGGGGAGTTAGAGTTTGGCTTTGGAAATAGAGTAGCTGTTTTGAAATGGTTGGAACAAACTAAGCTAGATTTAAGAGTCTTTAAGATTTGATAAAATCTATTTTTACCACCTCTTGGGTCTTATGACAATTTTGGGTAGGGATTGGTTGTAACAACATCAAGTGAGTCTTGATTATTTTAAAAATGTGTAATTCTTTGATGATTGGGGTAACCTGGTGGAACTTAAAGACATAATGAATCTTGTGACTATAAAAAGTCTATTAGCATTACAGTTAAAAATCTTTATTAGAAAAGGCTAAAAATTATACAGTGAAATTAAATGAGATCTCTAAGGATAATGATCCCATCTTATGAGATTATCCTATGTTAAAGGAATTTGAAGATGTATTCCCCAAATAGCTTCATGACTTGCCTCCTTAGAGGAAGTTTTATTTTTCTATTGATATAATACCCAGATCAACACTAACATCCAAAGTTTCATATAGGATGAATGTGGCTAATTTTAGGGAACTCAAAATTCAACTACAAGAACTGGTGGTAAAAAGGTTTATTAGGCTAAGTGTCTCACCTTGGGGATTCTCCATTATCTTTTTTATGAATAAATATGGCACCCTAATAATTTACATCAATTATTGAATGCTTAACAAGGTCACCAACAAGAATAAGTACCATGTTCCCAAAATTGATGACCTTTTTAATCAAATGAATGGGATTTTGGTATTTTCCAATATTGAACTTAAATCAGGGTATCATCGACTCTACATCAAGGATGAGGATGTGTATAAGAAAATATTTAGAATAAGGCATGGTCATTATGAGTTCACAATTATGTCATTCAATTTAATTAATGCCCTTGCTAAATTTATGAATTTGATGAACAATGTGTTCAAGGGTTTTATTAACCACTTTGGGATAGTATTCATGGATGACATTATGATTTATTCTTGGAATTATAAGGACCATAAACACAACCTACACTTAGTATTGAAAATGTAGGGAAATATAAGCTATCTGGTAAGCTTTCCAAGAGCTCATTTTTCCAAATTAATATTCATTAATTGGGGCACATCATCTCAAGGGATTGTCTTTCAATGGAACCTTCAAAAACTAAATCCATTAGAGAGATTATAGCCTCTGAGAAAGTGCATAAATTGCATAGCTTCTTGGGTTTATAAGGCTACTATAGAAGGTTTGTTAAAAGTTTTTCTAAAATTGATAACTCTATCACTTCATTACAAAAAAAAGGGAAAATGTTTGTGTGGTGTCCTCAATGTGAGGAAACCTTTTTGAAATTGGAATATATTCTAACTTTAGTTCCAATCCTTGTTATACTAGATTTAAATGGAAATTTTAATATTTTGAATTATGATTTTAAAGTGAGAATTGGAGCTATTTTGATCCAAGATGGAAAAATTATTTCCTATTAGTCACACAAGCTCAAGGTCCATGAATAGAATTATCCAACTCATGACTTGGAATTGGGTATTGTGGCACATAATCTCAAGAAATGGAAGCACTTACTACTTGGAAATAAATTTAAAGTGAAATATGATCACCATAATCTTGTTCAACTATTTTCCCAAGATAGTTAAATGCTAGGTAGTGTAGATGGCTAGAATTTATTAGTAACTTTGATATTGATGTTGTATTTATCAAAGGAAAGGAAAATAGATTGGTTGATGATCTCAGTCAAAGGACATATTGGTTACAATATCATTATTGAGGTTAAATTTTAATAGTGGTGTTCTAGTTTAACAATGAATAGAACTTGAATGAAAAAAAATTATTGCTAAGATAGCTAATGAAATAGTGCCAAAGGTTTTAGAAAATTCTTTCTTAGAATCAGATGGAATTATGAGATATAAAGGTAAAATTTTGTTCCAAATTATGTTAATATAAGGGATAAAATATTTACTGAAGTGCATTAAGAACCTCATTTATCTCACCCATGTGTCAACAAGATGACACACACACTGAAAATATTCTATTTAGGGCATGGTTTGAATAAATATATCATTATGTTTCTCTAAAAATATCTAAAGTGCTAGCATGTTAAATTTAAACACTACCATCCAAGAGGTCTATTGTATCCCCATAATGTTCCAAAATGAAAATGGGTTTTAATCTCCATGGATTTAATATCTAGGCTACCCAAATCCCTAGGCAAGCATGATACAATCCTAGTGGTGATTAATAAATGAGCTAGCTTATCTCAATTCATACCAATCTCATAAAGGTAAATTAAAATAAAATGGTAATTGTGATAAATCAATTATTGTGTTTTCATTACTATGTATGTTTTTGAATGAGGTTTTTATATGTTTTGTAATAGTCATCATTGGCATGTTACCAATTGTGCTTGCTATAAAACGAAAATGTTGTCTAATTCTAAGACCTTGGCATCTATAACTTTATTGTAGTTCAATTTTAGCATGGTTTTTAAATCCTTTTTAAAAATCAGGCTAGTGCATATAAAACTATGATAGAGCCACTAAAATGGGCCATAAATGAGACTATTTTTCGTCTTCAAATCTTTAATGCATGGCATATAGTTAAGACCCACAAATGGGTCATGGATATTTATCACCATATATTTTACTTAACATGGAACATGTCCAATAATATTTAAATGATTACGATTTTTTGAACCTTGGATTGGCAAACTAAAGTACTCAAGTTGGTCCATCATTGTGTATTTTTGGTCAATGGCTAAAGAAATGAAGGAAACGTAGGGTTCCATACCACACCATGCTCAAGCTACCATTGTATTGAATATGAAAGGAGAGATATTATTTTTGGAATGATCATAAGAGATAAAATAAAGAAAAGAGAAAAGGGTGTGTGAAGAAATTTGTAGAATTTTTTTAAAAAGCATGTTTCAAACCATTTTTTATATTGTTTTCTAATTTGAATAATAAAATAATTAGGTTTTATATTTTCCATTTCCATTCATGTTAATGATTAATGGACCCTAGAATATGTTGTGGTTTCAAAAATTGTGTGAACAATGGTCATATGGCCACTTTGTTTGTTAAAATGGTGAAACCCTAATATAGGACTGCAAGTGTCCATTAGTAAAGTTAAATGTTGAGTTATTGTCCAAATTCTAAACAACTAGTTGTATAATATTTTCAATTTTTTGGAATGATATCGAGATTATCTCACCTCATAGATGGTGTATACATAGAAATTAATCTTAGCCATGAATGCATTTGGTTTTGGTGGAACTTTGTTTTAATGTTCTAATGTGAGTTTTGATTTGTTTGGTAATTGTGTTTGAGACCTTTTTTGGTGGACATCGATCTTGCTCATGCCTTTTTTGTTTCATTTTATTTTATGATTTATGATGGCATCCAATAATTTCTTTACATACCTAGACTAATGGTTAGGGTGGGTAAGGATTTCTCATACCTCATGGATGGGCTCATTTATATCATTTAGTTGTTTAATTGTTCTCAATTCCAAGAAGGAATGAAGAGATGAAACTATTAAGAGGGCAATAGTTAGTTTTATTTATTCATACCAATTATTATTGAGGCACATGGAAAAAAAAATTATGGCTTCAATTTTAAAGATTTATGTATTAATTATTATTTTGGCTTGAGTAACGTTAGTCATTCATAATGTATGAATTAGAACCAGTTTCATATACTATTAGTTTGAAATGGAAGGTTTAACTTAAAATGGAAATTGTTGTTTTAATCTTTAATGTTGGATGAATATTCTACAACCACCTTAATATTCATTATACTATTCATATTGAATATAATTAGATTTATTTGATACAATATTATTTTGATGGAAATCATAGTTGAATAATTTTTCACCTTCTTTTTTGATTGATCACAACCTAAGCATCTATGAGGATATCAATGAGATTAATTTTATTAAATCATGGATGTTTTGGATTATACACAGCTTTAAATCTTATTATAATTTCATTCTATTGATAACATGTTTATTTTACCTTGTATGGCTATAGACATTGGTAAAGGTTATACTTACTTGTATAGAGTGTTGGTTATTGAATGATGTTGCATTGGAAGCAATTGATGTTATATTTAGAATGAACGAGTAAGCAATAAAAATATAGCAAACAAATAGATTTTTTTCCCTTTAATTGATGGAACTCAATTTTTCTTGGTTTGGCTTGGGCTATGTAGTATGTTTAGTCAAAATTGGTTTGGTTTTGGTTGGGATATCATAATTTATTAATAACTCAATTGTATCTATCTAAATGTTTGCTAAAGTTTTTATTATTGGAACCCCAATCAATTTTTTACTATTGGTATGCAACAATAACATCCATTGAGGAATTTTAATTGTATTAAAGAAATGTTGAAAGTTATGATTGGTAGTATCTTATGAATGTTATGATGTTTTCCTTTGTCATATTTTTTATGCATGTTAAACTAAATATGGATACTATTAATAAGGAACTTGTTTTATGGTTAATTTGTAATTTACTGACATATTAAAACAAATCCTATTTTACCCTATTCATTATGAAAATATTAAAAATGGTGGAAAGTAAGCATATTAGGGGTAACATCTTGTTTTAAAATAGTGGATGGGTAGATTTTAATTATGTGAATTAATTCAAATACCATATTGAATTTTAATTCACCAAATAGTTTTTCATTTCAGATTAATAAATAAGAATTGAAATTGATTTCTTATTATAATTATTAATTGCATATTTTGATAATGATAGTTTAATGTTGTAAAGGTAGTTGATGGCTAGTGGGAGGTCGATGGATTGAAATTTATTTGACAAGCAGAATTTTCCACGAGATTGCAAGTTGCTTTATTATTATCATTACATGTCGTAGTATTAATAGAAAAATTTAAATGTATTCAATAACATGATCTATTAACAAGGTTAAAATGTGGTCACATTAAACTTGATAAGAATGCAACAATAACCCTTTCCTTAGTAGTAAATATCCTTAATGATTTCCATTAAAGCTATGTATAAATATTCTTAGCATTCCTTGTTAATAACACATTTAATTAAGAAATGAACACTTTTTAAAAATGTGTTGTAATTTAGATAAGCCTAATGTTTATTAAAACATGGTAGGCAAAGATGACTTGATTCCATAATGGGAGGTAGCCTCCTAGTTGAGGCATGAACTCTCACTAGTTATGATTTAGCTTTCCCAACTAATTTTTATAAGATTAGGGTTATTAATATATCTTATGACCATGTGAGCTTGTTTTATTATTATTATGATTATAATATTTCATGTTATTAACAGGTTTAAATATTTATCTCTACTTCAAATGTTCTTCCATGGTAGTATAGTAGTCTTGTAATTACCCTTATGTGTTAAATTAACTAGTGTAAATTCCTTAGTGGCATTGACAAAATGATGGCAATGGTATAATATATTTGTAATAGGAGTAAAGGTACTACTATTATTTATCTATAGAATATTGATAAGGATTATTCTTATATGTGAGTAATTATATGCAACTACCAAACATAGTGGGTCTAGTTGATTCTACTTGAATACCTCATTTCAATGGTACATCAACCAAGTTCCTAGTATGTGAAATTTTGGGTAATTCCTTTGGCTCAAAGAGTTGATTTTTAGAATTAGGAATTAACATCCATATAAATTTTTTTTTAAATTGCAGTTGGGTTTTGGGGTTCGAGACAGGATCCTAGTGAGAAAGTGCCAATCTCTAGATATAAAATCTCATTGAAAACTCATATGTCATCATCATTATTTCCATCATATGTTTTTAGATCCATAAATTTTCTCATCTTTTTGATATTTTTTATTTTTTAAGGATTCATATTGCATTTTATTATAATCCATATGAGGGCTCATGATTTGTTTTATGTAATAATTCCATCGTACTTATCTTTGAGTCATTTATCTTTTGGTGCTCATTTATATCATGTCAAATTTTGAGTGTGTTTCCTTCATAGAATAAGGTCATGTATTTATTTAAAATATAATTTGTAGCTTGAATATATTGTAACCATTCTTATCCAAGTATAGCCCATAATTGATCACCAAGGTGTATCACAAGCATATATTTAACAACAAACTTTGGCCCATAAGAGATTGGTAATGTAATATGTCTAATTGATCCATCATAATGTAATCTATGTTGTAATTCATGTGTAATTAGCCACATATTGTAATAATGTAAAGCTACACATATTTTTCCCCTCTTCCTCATTTATTTTAATCTATTTTTGATAGTTACCATTAATGTATACTATAATCATAAATATGCCATGTCATGGATGCTTGAAATCTCTATATGATATATTCATGGATTGAGTTTTGTTAGAAATTATTATTGGTGGATTTTTCTATCTCTAAATTATTTTTATGATCCCTTTGTCATTAAATTTTTTTCATGATCCCTTTGTCATTAAATTTTTGAACATTTTACATTGATGTTACACAACTATGTATTACACGCCCTATTGTTTCATCATAACTATAAAAAGGTTTACCCTCCTGATTTGATAATCTACCCACAACTCTATGTTAAGTGGTAAGAATATATTTCAAATGGTCATCAAGAAACATATTTTAGATACTCAAATTTGGTCATGAATATTTATAATGTCATTTTGGTCCCACATTACATTAATTGATTTGAGCGCTTAAATTTGTACTATATCACAAACTCAGTCTATCCTAAATGCTTATATGGACCCATCTCTTCTAAGTTATTGTCTTACACCTAAAAAAATATTATTAATTACTAAAACATTTCTAAACATTTGTACAAACATGTCAAATTCTAAATACAAAATATCACCCTTCCAGGTCAAAATCAACCTACATGGGTTGGGATCGACAATTGATCATGTCCTTTATGGAATGATTCTAACTTTTACCCTAGAAATGACTCTTTATAAAATTTAAACCTTCCCTTACACAATGATATATATTTTTAAGATAGGTGGCATGAGGTTTCACCCATTTGGATTGTTATAAATGCTCATGTAAGCCACTTATTTTACCTCTTGTAAATTTCACTATGTGAGACACTTATACTATTTCACCCTAATAAAATATTTCTTATTCTTTTCAAATTTTATTCTATTCATCTGAGTCAGCTCTACACCATCTCATAAGCTTATTTTATCTAAGTCAAGCAAAGTATTAATTCATATATATGTATACATGTATCAAAGGAGCACTAGTACCCTAAAAACTTTAGGTAAAATAAATATGTGGGTTTAATTCCCTATTCATAATACCATGGATACATAGGAAACATTAAATCATCACAGGGGTGATTGGAGTCAACTCAACCCATTACACCACCCCATTTGGTTTTGCATGTTTTCAACTATCACAAATTGTAATAAGGTCCCAACCTTGAAGAGGTCATTTATAGGTCATCCACACATCTCCTAAGGTAAAAATTATGCATAAGGTCATATTTCAAGTAGGTACACGTGACTATACCAATAGATACCTTTTTTCCACATAGGTCAAGATTATCCCACATAGGAAAATAATGATAGTTGATATTGACTATTTCTAGTCAGTTGTAAACTAAAATAATGACAACTCTTATTTCAATTTGATGCTCATAATCAATC
The DNA here is from genome assembly GCA_037957365.1 of Torreya grandis. Classification (NCBI taxonomy): domain Eukaryota; kingdom Viridiplantae; phylum Streptophyta; class Pinopsida; order Cupressales; family Taxaceae; genus Torreya; species Torreya grandis. Next base: position 1,340,641 of record JARHVA010002806.1, on the reverse strand, counting down.
TAAGTTGATAATTTCCAACCATATTTTAGTCACACATAGTCAACCTATAGGCAAAAACTAAGTATGTCTTCTTTTCTCTCTTCATAGTTAGCTTCTTTCATTCATTTGATATTTTTTCATTTCATTAATTTACTTTTATTTTGATAGTTAAAAGTTGTTTACACCATTTTCTACCTTTCAATTAATTTTATCATAATTAGAGTTAATACACCAATCAATCCTTAATTTTTATAAAATATATTGGTTAACCCACACATTTTATTTGATCATTGCTTATTTTTTTGTGTTAGAGTTTAGATGAATTCCTAAATGTTTTTCACTAAAGGAATTTTATTTCAACCATGGATTTAAAATTTGACAATAAATTGATTTTATTTTGACCTTAGATTCAATATCCAACACTAAATGCACTTTATTTTGACCTTGTTTTGATGTGTGACACTAAAAGACTTTATTTTTACCTTTGATTTAAGGGGAAATTACTAATCTCCATACACAAACATTTTTCATCATTTTGATAGTATTCCATTTTTAGTTATTGTTTACAATATATTTTCCATGTTATTCTTCTATTCCATCTAAAAAACATACATCCCTTATCCCTATAAGCATAGTGCTAGGTTAAATGGAACTAATATTTAGCATACTCAAATATCTTTGACAAAGTTTAAAATGGACTCCCTTAATGAAAATAATGGTTCCTCTTATTTTCATGAACAAATTGATCATGAATATAATCCATAACATAATCATAATGAATAATATAATAGAGATGATTATAGGGAAAATGATAATCACAAAGTATTATATAGAATCCATTTTGATGAACTCAATGGGGTAGATCTTGAACAAGTCCAATGTTAATATATATTATGATTAGGACTTCATCAAATGCCACAATATATATAAAAAGTGCACAACAAGCAAAATTTTATAATTTTAATGCACAAAAATAACCACTATTTCACATTGTGAACCCTCCCATAGGTGTTTATACCTCTATTATTGACATTATCATTACATCTGACCTTTGGATTTGGGGTAAATTCAAGGCTTCCAATAAATATCTATGTCCATGCATTACCAAATGACTCTACAAAATCCTTTATAGGTAAACATAATACATCACTTCCTTTTCCTACTACATAATCCCTCATGCAAACTATTTCAACTTTGCATGCTAAGGTAATGCAACTCAAGCACGATATACCAAAATATTTCTAATTAATGGATTAAAAAGGTTTGATTTGAAATCAATTAGCACCAATATTAAATCATATCCTTTACCTATAGGATTTTTAGATCTGAAAATTCAACAATATAAAGGTAAATTAAATCCAAAACATCTTTAATATTTTCATGTGGCATGTCTGGACTATGTTTTCAATTACAAGTGGCTAACTAATTTGTTTCTTATAAAATATGGTTGTTTGAAACCTAAATTATTATTTTCCATGAAATTATTATGAATGAATATGTATTATAGTTTGTAGGCAACTCAATATTTATTTATCCTTACCCAAAATAGTGGTATGACCAAGTACATAATCTTTGACAGTTTATAACCTTGCTTAGTGCTCTTATAGTTTATGCTAGATAGGTCTTAGGTATAGTTAGGCTAGGTTATTTTCAATCATCCATAATCCTTCTTATTTATTCTTAAACCATAAATTTTTATAGCTTAATTTGATCATTAATCCTTAACCTTCCCTACTACTATAGGACTTATAATGAACTTAAGGAGAGGTTGACTAAATACCCTTTTTCCTTTATGTTTAGACCTTTGACATTTATTTTCCATTAATGTGTTTAACCCTAATTTGGATAGGTAACCTATTTATTAGTTAGGGTTAAAGATAAATAAATGATAAGGTGCAAGGGTGAATATTAGATCTATATTAGGGTAGTTTATGTGATAAAATCAGATGTACCATATGTTGAATTTATAAAATTGAGATAGGATATTAATGAAAAGTAAAATTATGCTAGATAGATAAATGACATAAAAAAGAGTACATATTTATTTTTGATGCTAACACAATGTTGGATCTAGAATAGGCAAAAATTAAGTAGGAATATATTTATATATCAATCATCATAATTTGGATTTGGTGCCTCTAGCTTTTTAGACACTTGCATTAGCCTGGGATAGTTACATCGATGATAGTATCTAAGTTTGATGCTAGTGTTTTATATGGAATATTCATTAAAATAGGATGTGACCACTTAGATGCTTTTGGTTTTATCTTTGACTTCAATCTAGTGAATTTATATTTGGGTCATGGATAGTTTCTCTTGGTGAAATTGCAAAACCCTAACTTTACATCTTCAATTTAACCTTGGGGGGAAATGGGTTAGTGGGAACACAGTGTTGAAATAACCTATAATGACCCCATTATTAAAAGGAATATCCTATATAGATAATACTCCAGAAGAGGGCCTCAAACTCATGAAGTTCTCTCCCAAATGTTGGTTTGTGTGTGAATTATGTAATGCGTGTAAAGCAAGTAAAATAATGACCTAGCTTATAACTTGGAAAATATGACCTTATAACTACTCCTTTAATGCTTAAAACTTATATATGTATTGTACATATGACTAGTGTGTAAATATGGAAGTTTTTTATCAATTGAGTGCTTGATAGAGTGATTTTTGATAAGCGCCTTGGTCTCTTTGGTATTTTATAGATGAGGAATGAATGAGGGTTGTTATTACATGTATAAAAATCCTACAAAGAGATAATTCATAGTAAATCAATTAGTATGAGAATTGTAATATGTTTCATTTTCAAATTGGATGGCTTTAGGGCACTAAGCAGTTACATCCAGCTAGGACAGTAATGTTGATGCTACTGTCTGACCCAAACATTAGTGTCTAAGGAGAAGGAGAGTGAGCATAGGCTCAAAACTTGTAGAGGTATAAGATAAGTACATTTTAATTATTCTAGGTAATATGGGATGTCTGTGTCATTAATATAAGATTGGTTAGACTAAGAGATAGGACAAGGGACATAAGATAGAATATATGTGAGGCTTGTATAAGTAAGGCATGTGTATAACTAAGAGGAATAACTAGGGCCATGATTTTGCCAAGTGTACAAGACTAAGGTGCTACATAATCATAAAATATCATCTACATTCCCCCCCTTTAATTTAGTAATGGAATTTCTAATTTAAAGAAGAGGAATAAGTATATGGGTGTGTATACACACCTTATCTTTATTTGAGTTAAATTTGAGTGTTTTTCTAGAGCTAGGTTTAAGTTATTTGCTAGTGACTAACATGTAACCAATATCATGTTATAGTGTCTAATCAGTGCATATAATATGGGTTAAAATTGTTTGAAATATATTGAAATTGAAAGAACAAGGTTTAGGAGTACACATGTGTGTCAATGTAACCATCATACCTATAGTCAAGTTATTTTTGTAAAATATGTATCATTATAAGGCTCTAAAACTGAGATTAGTATAAATATAGATAAATATTTAAAATTAATATAGCTAAGGACATAGATAAAGAGAGAGAAGTTGGAAGGCACATGCCCCTAACTTTGGAGTAAAAGTGAGTTTCTACCTGGCAATTGAGATTTGGGTAATCATGAAACCCAATGATACTCATAACTTGGTGAGTTTGTATGATCAATTCTAAAGTTAAAACTTGGAAATATTGAGTGATTTAATCACCCCAACCATGCCAAAATATGAACCAATTATTGTAGTAGATTGGCTCACTAAAGTCTATTGGATATCAGTACATACAAAGTTTTAGAATATGAATTTGATTTGGAGTTTCCAATATTATGCACATGTTTAATAGCATATTCATTTTATATTTTTTCCATGTTAAATTTATGTGTAAAATGGTACCATATATATAATTCTACCACAAATGTGTATTAGAATCATATAATTGTGCACTTTGGCCAATTCAAAAAATTGTGTAAGTGTAGAGGACATGCTTCCAAATCATGCCCCTGATATATATGAAAAAATTATAAATTGATATAATTACCAATGTCTAGGACATGTTTCCAAAACATGTACCCATTATAAATGAGCGATAGTGAAAATTGAGTAAGTGTGGATAGCATGCTTTTAAAGCATGACCCTACTGAAATTATGAATTCTTTATACTATACTAAATGAATATAGATAAAAAGATTCAAAAGCATGCCCCCAATAAATCTAAAAACTATGACTATGTGAAATCTACGTCATCATCACATGCCCCTACTAAATTTGCAAACTGGTGTAAGTAGCATATATTGTGTGAGTGTGGAGAACATTCTTCCAAAGCATGCCCCCATTGAATCTAAAAACTATGAAAAATGTGGAGGCCATGTCTCCATGACATGCCCCCACTAATATTACCCATTAAGGTGAAGTAAAAATAGTACCTATTAGTTAGCTCACCTCAAAAGGGTAAGACAACTGTAAATATACAAATGTAACCATGTAGCATATAGAAGGAAACAGGTCTAGGTAAATGTATCATTAAAGAGCATAGAACCAATGTGATCTCATTTAGGCCTAAGATTCATGATAAATATCATGTAAATATCTATATTATAATAGTACAAGATCAACAATAAAAGAATCACACACACAAGATCACTCAAAAGCAAGTCAAAAGGCAATGGTCCAAGGACACTGCAAACAAGGGTCATATTTAAATGTGATGAAATAAAATGGACATGACTTAGTAAAATGTCCATAGAAGCAAGGAATGACACATTAAAATGTCCATATAATTCAATGACATATTTAAATGTCCAAAAATTCAATCATAGGCATAGGGATTACATACAATGGAATATATTCAAATGCTAGAAAAAGCAAGGTAATAGCAAGGCAAAACACTCAAGGAAGTGTGTAAAGGAAAAGCATAAGCAACCAACATAAACATGTCATAGTGTCCCATGGATAATATGTGTTAGTAAAAAATTTAAAATATATAGCATATCAAGTACCCTATTTAATGTATAATCATGGATAATAGGCATGTGTAAGTACATATGTAAGCCCAAACATGATAGTGTGGAGTGATCATCAAATCATGTAACATATGTCTATCAAGATCTTAGAAGATGGATACTCCCAATGTCTTGATGGCATGAGTAGAGGGAAGGCCCAACACCTATAAATGCATCATGTATCTATATATGCATGTGTATGTGTATGTAGGAGTAAATTATATGCTAGTCCTCAACATAGAAATAACACATAGATGCCAAGGAGCTAATACAACATGTAGGTGCTAAAAGTGCTTTTGACTTTTTGGATGTTTTTTTTATTTTGTATGGTAATTTTTATGATGAGGAAAGATCATCCTATGATGTCATCCAATGGATGGTCATAGATGTCTCCCTCCATTGTGAACCTTACAACCTCAATTTGGATATTTTACATTGTTTGCATCATGATTTGCTAGGTTGAAAAAATACATAACATGTTCTTCCTCACATTTTTCATGTAAAGTATACAATGTAATGGTATCATTTGAAATATGTATTAATGTGCCTTTATGAGGAAAGGAAATGCCTTGTTGATTTTGGTCAATTTTTGCTTCTATTTGGTATAGCCAATGAGTTCCAAGTGTAAAGTCATATGGAGATGTGGTAGGCATAATCCAAACTTGTGTTTGAATTAATTTAGGACCACAAGTAATTAGTATTGTTAGGTTTCCCAAGGAGTCTTTACAACCTCCTTTATTTTTTAATTTTGTTAAATTTAAGCCCATTTATTGGAAATGTCTTACATTATAAGTAGTTTTTGCTTATGTAAGATCAACATGGTTATGCCAAATATAATCACCACCCATGTATAATTTAATTTTTAAATATTTTTGGCATGGATGCTTTTTTTTTGTTTATTTTGATATTTTTGTATGGGACTTGGACCTTGGATTGGTCCCATGTTAAGTAACATTTGTAAACTAGTCATGTGGAGATTAGGAATGCTACATTTTTGTCCATAATTTTCTTTAGGGAATTGCTCTCCTTTATTTATTTGAGGAATAAAAATTTGGTACTTGGAGGGAGAAATGTCAAGCTTAATTGGATGAGTGAGTATGATTGCAACATATTTATGTACATCCACATGTAAATGAGTAATGGACTCATATTATTTATTCAATGCTCTTTCCTTTGAGGGGGAAAGAAGGCCTCTACTAAATATAAATTATAATTCTAAATATCTCATATGATGTACTTTTGAATTGAATAGTATGATCTTAAAGGGACCCATCATCACATTGTTTGAAATTGTGAAAATTCTCTAGTGTAAGTTTTGGCACCTTGTGGATATTGAAATCCATAAATAATGCATCTTATAATTATAAGAGAGTGCTTAAGGAACCCTTTGGTAAGATATAAAACCAATTTTGAGCCTCATTTATAATGCTCATATGGAAAAGTTTTAGAAATAACTTGTAATATTATGCCCATGGACCAAAATAATATATATAATTAATCATCTGGTATAATGGGTCTTTAAGTGTTACAAAGAGAGAGAAATGTGGTAGCTCAAAACCTAGTGGATAAGGATATTCAAGTATATATTGTGAAAGTTGTTGATTATTGAATGAGGTAACATTTGGATTATCATTATGGAAAGTAACTTTCACTTGCATTATAGAAACCTATTTTTGAATATCCCCAATAGTGTTCATCATAGACATAATATGATCCATGGAAATGTTGGTATTTGACATGGGTGTTAGCATTGGTTATAAACCACCTCCTCATTTTAATCTAGGCATATGAGTGTCATTGTCCTCATGGATAATAAGTGTGAGTTTGTCATCCTTAAATTTAGGATATTTTGGTAATGGTAATGGATATTTGAATTTTGGTACCCTTGGTTTATTATTCGAAGATCTTAGAATGGCTTTAGAACTTTATTGATGCCCCTTTTATAAATATATAGCAAGTGGATCTTTAGGAAGCACCAATGAAGGTACCTCTCTTGGTGTGGTAGGAATCTTCTTTTGTTGATACACCTTGCTTAACATTTGTACATTTTTTTTATTTGGAACATTAATATTATCTTACTTTGTAAATGTAGGAGTTTCCTTTTTCTTGATGGCTTAATATGACTTGGTAAAGATGCCAAAATTTATTGGTTAACCTTTTAAATCCAGTTGCTATCATAATAACTTAGCCCAAATACAAGGCAACCCAAGTCACAATACCCTTCATACAAAGAGGGTTGAATGAAATCAACTGGGTCGAGCCAATTTGTACATTAATAATTATGAAGGACAAGAAGGATTATCACCATTAATAAGGGGAATATTGTTTGTAAATTTAATAATGGGAGGGATTTTAATCAATGAATTTGAAGGAATGTCCTCTTTATTAATGATTTACAAATCCTTCATGATTTCCTTATGGAGTTGGCAGAAATTGTCATGATAAAATGAAAATACCTTATCTCCATGGGGGATCAATTTGGGTATAAAAGGCAAGGTAATATTCTTTAGATCCTCTATGGGATGGATCATGTTGTGTCTTGAAAGGATGGGATCATGGATGATTATATGGATAGTACCTACCACTAATCAAGGCTTTTATATTATTTACCTTGGCACTTGGAAGAATGCAAGACTAATGGATTTTGATCCTTGCTTAGATATATTTTTGAAGCCTTTCACTATCATAATCATCAAAGCAATCAATTCCATCCATGATAAAAGAGAGAAAGAACACAAATATTAGGACAAGGCAAGAGATAAACATCTACAAGAGAATGCTTATGCAATAATGATGTTCAAACATGCGTTTACCAAATGTTTAACCCTAATTTGGATAGGGATCCTATTTAGTAGTTAGGGTTAAGGATATATAAATGTTAGGGTATAAGGGAGAATATCAAATCTATAGTAGGCCAATTGATGTGCTAAAATAAGATGTACCATGCTAAATTTATAAAATTGAGATAGGATATTAATAAAAAGTATAACTATGTTAGATATATAAATCACATAAAAGAAAGTAATTATTTGTTACTAATGTTAACATAATGTTGGATTTAAAATAGGTATAAACCACACAAGAATACAATTCTAGATCAATCATCAAATTTTGTTTCTAGTGCCTCTGTCGCTCTAGACACTTATGTCAGCCTAGGATAGTTATGTTGATGCTAGTGCCCTATACATAATATTCATTGATAAAAGATGCAACCACATGAATGCTTCTAGGTTTGTCTTTGCCTTCACTCTGGTGTATTCAAATCTAGGTTATGGATAGTCACTCCTAGTGAAATGGTAACACCTTAACTTTGCATCTTCAATGTGACCTTGGGAAAAAATGGGTTAGTGGGCATATGATATGGATCTAACCATAAATGACCCCATTATCAAAGGGTGTTGACTACATATCCAATACTCTAGAAGAGGGCCTCAGACTCATGTGGCTCTCCCCTATGTATTGATTTGTGTGTGAATCATGTAATGTGTGTAAAGCAAGTACAATAATGACCTAGCTTGTAACTTGGCAAATATGACCTTATGATTCCTCTCTTAGTACTTCAAACCTATAAATGTGTTGTACCTATGATTGGTGTGGAAACAAAGAAGATTTTTATCAATTGAATGCTTGATATAGTGTTTTTTAATAAGTTCATTGGTCTATTTAGCATTTTCTAGGTGAGGAATGAATGAGGGTTAATATTATATTTATACCATTCCTATCGGGATATAACTCACATTAAAGCACTTAGGTTGACCACTTTAATATGTTTCATTTAAAAATTAGATGATTTTAGGGCACTGGACAATTGCATCAAGATAGGATAGTAATGTCAACGCTATTATCTAACCTAGACATTAGTGTATATGGAGAAGGAGAGTAGGCATAGACTCAAAACTTGTAGAGGTATACGATAAGTACATTTTAAGCATTCTAGGAAAGATTGCATGTTTGTGTCATCAATATAAGGTTATTCATACTAAGAGATAGGCTAAGGGGTACAAGAGAGAGTAGATGTGAGGCTTGTAAAAGTAAAGTATGTGTAGAACTAAGAGGAACAACCAAGGTCATGAATTTTCCAAGTGTTCAAGACTGAGGTGCTACATAATCACAAAATATCATCTACATAATGACTTAAATATCATTTTATAACTAGAATAAGTCCTATCAATTATAATATCAAATTAATCACATGTAAATAGACTATAAACCTCTAGAACAACCTGTAGGTTTATAAGTTATTCTCATGTAGATCATTGCACCTATTAAGGGTGTTAACACCAAGTGATAACCTATCTTGGTTAACTATCTAGAATAATTTATACTTCGGGTTCTATATTATGTAACACATTGGTTAATCATAAGGTTTGCCTCAATAATTTATTACGTTCATTCAAGACCAACAGCTGAGCTTGATAAGTTTTATCTTTACCTTCACAAGGTTTTAATGTCTATAAATAGGTTATTAAATAATATGTTTATTACTCAACCAAATGCCAATGCAAGGTCTATACATAGTATGCAAATTCATTATCATAAAACTAAAAACTACGCAAACCTTATAAATGAAATCCTTTTTTGGGTTTGAAAGGAAAATAACACCATTATTCTTAGTGATTAAAATAAGCATAAACCTTAGTTTTTTCTTGGGGTTTTTTATTACTTACTTGCTAAAGTCTGTTGGTTGAATTTTGGCTCAACTTAGGTCTACACCATATCCATTACAATTATTCTTTTTTCCTTCACTATCACATTGTGTGTTTTTAACCCTTTTAAGTTTGGATAGATAAGGGTTAAGGGGTTATAATAGCCTAATAAAATGGATGAATAAGACTATTCTAAAGTAGGCCAATTAAATGTATTCAAATAATAAAATATATAGAATTTGGAAAATTAACAAATATAGAAAGTATAATGCTAGTTAATATTTTAATAATTACAACACAAAGAGGATATAATACTTAGCTTGTTTATAAATGTGTAGGTGGATTCAAGATGTACAGGTGTAGAAACAGGTAGGTCGATGTTTAGGATCCCTTCATCAAATTTTATAAATATTATTTTTGGAGGCCTAGAAAAAACCATTATCCTATGGACACTAGCATCGATGCTTCTATCTGTGGCTCGATGCTTTTATCTGGTACAAAATATTTGTTGTATTTAGAAGTGACCACATATGCATGTTATGGTTTTATGTAACATTTCTATTGATATCTTTAGATCATGTGGACATGTTATATATGATTTTATATATATCAAAACCCTAGTTCGTTTTTCATTTACTACTTATGACTCAAGAAAGAGGGGTTAACACTTGAGTCAAGATAACCCTAGCAATGATGTTATTGCTAAGTGTTACCTACATAGCCATATACTCCAAGGAAGGCCTCAGAATCATATGTAGTTCTCCCTCTTAGGTGTGTGTGTGTGTAATGGTGATTGTGCAACTATATGTTACTTCTCATATTATAGCCCTTGGTACAAGAAATGAAAGTATAATTTAACCTTTTGTAATACTTTAGCCTTCATAATTATGTAAATTTATGTAAAGGCACGATTCAATAACTTTAAAATAAACAATGTATGTGTTAATTGAGATGTTTGCTTGATAATTGAAAATTATGCCATAATTTTGTATATATATAGAACCTTTTGAATTTGTGGTGTGCGAAAGTCAAAAATAAAGCAAGCATACGAGCCCTCACAAATGGTCACAAGATGAAAAGTACAAAAATAAATAAAGGGATAAGGAAGGACATTACCGTCGACCTTTGGACACTAGCATCAATGTTAGTATCTTGAGGTGAATGACAATGTCTAAGAGCTTAAAATTCAACAAAAAATAGAAACTCATGAATCCCTACCAAAAGGTGTCCAAAGTGTAACACAATGTACATAAAGTAGCAAAATACTACATGGAGCACCAAGGGGCCCATGTAAAACCATGCCACTAAGTACTCATTCTTCTATCAAAAGGGATATACATATAAAGCTAGGAAAAAATATTATAAAATGAAAATTTTACTATATATGGGTATCTATATTTGGGCCTCCCTTTAATCTAGTAAGTGCATGGAACCAAATTAATAGGATTAAAGGTAGTTTATACCTAGGTGTGAAAAACACACCTTGTCCCCATGATATTTCCAACTTGACTTTGTATCCCTTGTCCTACAACCAAAATCATGTTACATTCTAATTAGCATATATAATATGACATTGAGAAATAGTCAAATTATCTAGGAAAATAATGAATAAAGAATGAATACACCTCTAAATGCTCTGCATAGTGATGTCTTTGAAGTGTTGTCCCAACCATGGAGGATAGAGAAATATAAGGGGACTTGAGGCCCCATACATTTCATAGCCTATAAAATGAATAAGTCCATAATTTATCAAGTGTGTTGCATCCTAGAGATGCTTCTTAAAAAGGAGGGATGAGAGGTAATTAGGTTACCAATTTCATATAAGGAGAGTGGTACTAAGGTCATCGAGGGTGCTGAATTTTGATCACATAATTCAAGGGTAGATATAGATTGGATAATCTATCCAAGGTTAAGTGGTATAACCATCTAAACTAAAACAAGGAAAGTAGTGTTAGGTCATAGATGGTGTTGAATATCAACCTTACTACTCAAGGGATCCAACTATTGTAGACATATAAAGGCTAAAAATGGTGCTTTTTAATAAAAATTAGTGTTTCTTGGTAAGTAATTTGAGTATGTAATTTGGTAATTTAGAAGAATAGGTGTATCTTGGTAAATGATAATAAAGAAATCTCTTTTTGACCCTATCATTTCTGATGTGAATGATGTATTAATTTGAAAATGTATTTTTCAATTTTTTGTGCACTTGCATCACATATGCACCTCTAGTATGTGTTACATTAAAGTATCTATCAAAATGTAACCTTTGCTCCATAACTATGTATAATATATGTCATAAATTTGAAAAAGATGTCCCAAATATATGAAAATTGGTGTTAAATATATAATATACTGACTCAAGTGTATATTTACATCATGTGAACAATATCACATTTTGTGAATTATGTGAACTCTGTGTGGAGTCATGCCTTTATGACATGCCTCCACTGATATTCCACTCATTTTGGAATTAGGGGAATGGAAATTTATAGTCACCTCATCACAAAAGGATAATATGACCATATTATATATTTATCAAACATATATGACTCCACTGTGTATTGGTATTATGCCTCAATAAATTTATAATCAATAATTATGTATATTTTATTAGTAATATTGTAGTTTGCACATAATTTTTGAATGTTGGTACAAACTAGAAAACAATCAGACATTTGTAAATTTGTAAAAGGTACTCATTAAATTAGTATAGTGCATAATTTCTCATTGTAGAGATCCAAACACAACTCATGATTTTCAATTTGGATAAATAGTGCTTGAGATATATCTTGGGTCAAAGTTTGAAAGTGTGAGCAACAGTTGAAAAGTCAATGGATATATATATATATATATATATATATATATATATATATATATAAAGTTCAGAAATTTCTATTTCAGTTTCATTTTTATCTTTTGAAATTTTATTGATTTAGACCTATTTCATTTTCATTTTTAGTCTATACTAGAGAGCTGTATCATGCACGCACACATCACAAATTTTATAATATAATGCCTTCACTGATATTCCACCCATTTGGGAATGAGGGGAATGGAAATTTATAGTCACCTCATCACAAAAGGATAATATGACCATATTATTTATGTATCAAACATATATGACTCCACTATGTATTGTTATTATGCCTCAATAAATTTATAATCAACAATTTTGTATATTTTATAAGTAATATTGTAGTTTGCACATAATTTTTAAACATTGGTACAAACTAGAAAACAATCAGGCATTTGTAAATTTATAAAAGGTACTCATTAAATTAGTATAGTTCATAAGCTCTCATTTTAGAGATCCAAACACAACTCATGATTTTCAATTTGGATAAATAGTGCTTGAGATATATCTTGGGTCAAAGTTTGAAAGTGTGAGCAACAGTTGAAAAGTCAATGGATATATTTATATAAAGTTCAAAATTTTCCATTTCATTTTCATTTTTATCTTTTGAAATTTTCTTGATTTAGACCTATTACTATAATTCCTCGAGGGAGAGTCATTCATCCAATGCAATTTGACATCCTGCAAACTGCTTTGGGAAGGCAAGATTTGGAGGAGCTAGTAAGTAAAAAATTTTGCTCATTTTCTTGTTTTTGAAAATTTTGATTTTTTCATTTTTGGGACTATTTTGGGCATTGACATTATTGACAAAAACTACCATCAGTGATTGGGATAGTACCATATAACATTTTTGATAGTAATGCCCTACACTTCCATATAAAATCAATGATAACATCTAACTATGCTTTATTAAATTTTATCATTTGTACTTGATAATATTTGATTAAATTTATGACTAACATTCATTTTTCTTATTTAATTTTGTATAAGGAATTTGATACCACAAGTTTAAAAATGGGAGGCATCTATCTACTTTATTGGAGTTGGGGTTAGATGATGCAAATTTGGCCATTATTAATCAGGTCAGGCTGAGTCATGTTGGCTAATCAAGGTAGGTTCATTATGATAATCATTTGATGATAACATTACTAGAGAGGTGCAATGATAATACTTGTACTTTATGGCTCCTAATAAGGGAGATTAAAATTACATTAGAGGATGTGTATCATATATTATCCCTATTGATTACAAACGAAAGGACCTAGGTATTATGAGATGGCAACATTGGATATATGCAAAGATCGCATATATATTCTATAGTTTAGCGAGTAGATGAAGGAAATCCATCTAGCATGGTTCATCTAGAGGACATTGTCAAATTTGGTGTTCTATGATTGTGAAATTCCATTTGTTATTTATTAGCATCTTTTGTGGTTGTGGATGGTGGTGGGTTATCTATATCCTACTATATGTATCATATTGTGTGTAATATTAAGCAGCAGGGTGATAGATTTTCTTGGGGTTACACCATGGTGGCTCATTTATACATAGACATACATATTTTGCATAAATATGTAGGGTAGAAAATTGGGTGCAGCCACACTTTAGTTATACAACCCATTAATGGATCCTTGGTTGGATGGACCCATCCAAAAGTTTTTATTACATGATGGATGTTATCTCAAAGTAGGGTACATTTAACTATGGAATATCACATGATATTTGATTGACTAACACCTACATAGATTTTTTGGATTTTATATAAGACATTTTTTGGGTGGCAAGAGGATGCTCAAGAGTTACAACAAGTTTGTGTTAGCATATGGCTGGCCAATTGTCTCCCTAGTATTTATGATCATTTCTAGTATGATCATGTGTTGAGATAGTTTGGTATTTAATAAGGAGTCCCATCTAATCCCTATCCATGGCATCAGATATTTTGAGCTAGACATAAGATAAATGATAGGCCTACCCCCATAATTATAGATCTAACACCACTTCCCACCAAGGAAACAAATCCTATTGTTCCCTAAGTTGTCGATGATGATCCAAGGTGCACAAATTATTATACATAGTGGTGGTATGGTGTCCATTAATTGATATTATTTCTTATTATCATTTCCCCTAGTGTAGTACCCTACATCATAAGGTAGAGATAGAGGAGGTAGAGGTGCAAGAGATCTTATAAGACCACAACCTTTAGATAAGGCAACCATCAGGGCCACATGTAAGTACATTATTGTTTTTTATTTACTTTTAGGATATTTGGTATTTATATTTGATAAATACATATGATTTTAAATATGTTTGTATTTGATTACAAGAAACCAAAAGGTCCATGATGGTATATTGTAATGTGCAAGCCCTAACACGTAGTGCACACATGGATATTGTAGGTGATGATTTTTTAGAAAGAGTAGTTGACATTCTAGGTGCATATGAACCTTTATTTGATCCTATGGCTAGGGAAATGGTATTATACCACAAGGTTGTTACCGAGTGGGATGAGTTACATATAGATTTGGATAGGTAGTTTATTCCTAAGAGGAATTCCATTGAGGTGATACAGGTTTTGACTTATCAATATGAAAATCTACATTGTGAGAATGATAACACTTTGCATTAGCTAGGAGTATTTAAAGAAAGATTGTGTGAGCAGTCTCAATCTCGTGGTCTTAGGTAACATATTGGAGCCTCGACATTGAGATGTGTGAGGTTGTTGGATATTGATAGTGATGATGACTCTTTTACCCAAGGGGATATGCCCCTACATATGATTAAATTTGTTGTATAAACATTTGGTCAATTTATATATATGATTTCATTATTTATATTTGATCATTGTGGATTTAAATTTATGTTTATGGTTTTAAATGCTTTAATTTTGCACACGTACTATATTTCAAATATGATTATTTTTATGTGGTAAAGTATAGGTAGTTGTTCATTTATTTTTATTTAGTGATAACCAAAGAAATCACCATACACGATGGAATCCAGTTAGGGATAAAAATGCTTGATTATAATGATCATATGACAACTATGTTTCTACTTTTTGTTTTAACATAATATCGTGTGTATCTCTAGAAGTATCAAGTGTATATATTTCATTTGTAATATTTTGAATTGGTTTAGGTACCCATTCTTACCATGTAGGAAACATAGGT